>WNWU01000035.1:12383601-12434363 GCA_012654045.1 Ptyas mucosa
CCCCCTCCCCCTTTCCTTGTTCCTTGGGAACCAAAATGAAATTTGGGAAGACATAATTTGCTGTCCTCTTGTATTTATGTGGGCACAATTAACTCTGCTATTCCTTTCCATTGTCTTATGCTGACTTCTCCAAGACCGCCTCCATAAAACCACAACTGATCAGCATAACATAACTGGGACCCCTTCTTTTTTTTTCCCCATAGAAGTTCAATTCCTCTTCTTGGGCATCTTCTCAGGAGGAATTGCAAGCCAAAGGCAAGGCAGAGCCATTTCTCTGGCTCTCTCACATGTGCAAATGCACCAATGGCTTCTGGAGAAGAAATGGTGAACTAAGGATTGTTCTGCTTAAAAAGGGGAGTTGATAACCATGCTAGAATGATGAGATGGCAAGTAGAATCTTTTTTCTAATTTGTGTCTAGACAAGGAGATCATCCAAAAATGCTCCAGATAGTTGCTCCTTGCAAGGAGACCACAAGACATTGATCTCTGATGGATTTATTGCTCGGGGAGATGAGGGAGTAGCTATCTTGCTCATTCCGTAATCAGCGCCTTCAAGGACACCAAGTTTGCATATTTCTTCTTCTAATCACTTTCAGAAATTGCTTTTTCATTTCTTTTCAGTTGTTAAGAACTTCATACTGAAAAGTTTTACAGCACCAAGTAACTTTCCTTCAATCCTTAGTGAAAGAAGTTTTAAATACAAGTTTAATTACTTGAAAATTTCTTTCTTAGAATAAAAAGAAAAAAAATTGATTAGAACTTTGATTTTGGAAAGTTACAAACGGACTAAAAGTCCAGATGGATTTGGAATAAGATTTTGGAATTAATTATAAGAATTCTTCCCATAGGAAAATAATTTTGTTTTGAATTCTTTTTAAAGAATATGAAAGGATGGGACTTTGAAGGTCGGACACTAGAGGGAACTAGAAGGAACTAAAGATTATAATTAAGGGAGAAGAACACTTACATTTGACTTAGTAATACAAAATAGAGCAAAATATTTTAACATTGGCTATATTGAAAGATATTTTTAAATAATGTAGCCAGAAGTTAATGTTAAGAGTGTCTGCCTCTATAGATAGGCTGTGTTTAAAAGATGCCATGGAACAAGGCAAGGCAAGAAATGCCATAAAGGTGGCATTTAAAGATGACAGACTACAAAAATGTGATGGGAAAAATATTACACTGGACATACAAAAGAAATTGGATGATGTCTTAATAATTATTAAAAGGGATATACAAATAACAAAAAGACTGACTTGAATAATTTTCCTATACAGGTAGTCCTCAACTTACAACTTTTTGTTCGGTGACTGTTTGAAATTGCAATGCTAAACAAAGGGACTTATGATCTTCACCCAAAGTTATGGCCACTGCAGTGCCCTCATGGCCTTGGGAACAAAATTTGGGTGCTTGGCAATCTGCCCATCCCTTACAACCAACCACAGGGATTTCGCAGCAGCCACCTATCTATCTTTCCCCCCCCCCTCCAGCCTGCCTCACTGGGTCCCTTGGACCTGCCTCCCACCCAGCTGGGCATCCAAAAGCCTTGGGCCTCCCCCTCCCAATGATTTGAGAATTACAGCGACTTCCAAAATGGCAGTTGCTATTGGGATGACATGACCCGGCCTCCATTATAGGAAGATCATGTAGTGGTTCAGCTGCTTTTTCCCAAAAGTGATGTTCAGAAAAGGTAAGTAGACAGAGGTGTGATGGGGGAAGGAGGCCCGAGGGTGTGCTCAGGGGGTGGGGAGACCCCGGGAGACACGGGGCAGGCCACTTGTGAGTTGGGGAAGGGCTGCAGTATGAGACCAATGCCCCAGGGCCTCTTTCCTCCTCTGAGGCACTCTGTGTTCTGCTTAATAACCACAATGGGGAGAACAGGAATCATAGTCATTAAGCAAGGTGATCATATGGGCATCTCGTTTAATGACCACCACAACTTACAGTCATAATTCTGGGCTCAATTGTGGTCGCAAGTTGAAGAGTTCCCATATCAGAGTTACAAAAGAGGTTTCTTCAAAACTTTGAAAATATTTGCAAGAACGGACAAAGAAAAAATGAATTCAAGTTTAAAGACGAATTTTGAAGAGACTAAAGATCAAAAAACTGTTAGAAGTAAAAAAGATGGAATGTAAAAGTGGTTTATTTGATCATAATAAGAATAGGTATGTTATCTCTGCTAACCCTTAATGGACTTTTGTTGATCAGAACTTAAATGATGAGGTTTTAAGGCTTTGTTTTCAAATAAGAAATGGGGTATGGGAGGAAGAGTCCATCTGTTGCGTTTTAAAAGACGGTGATAAGTCACTAAAGTTGTTTGTACTTGTAATGAATGAAGAAGTAATTTCTTTACATACTTTATTCTTTTTCATTATATTCTTATTTTATCTTTTCTAATTTTTCTTTTCAACGCTTCCGTTTTTTTCTACTTTTTAAGTTTGGATTAGTTTTTATCATTATAGTTTAATTCTTAATAAAATTATTATTTAAAAAAAACCCAAGCGTCCCTAAATGTAGGCAAAGAGCCAGTTGTCCATTTCTTCTTGCTCCCTTATGCTTTTCACAGCTTGATTCACCTACGGAGACATAGAAAGAAAGATCCTCAGTGCTGATCTTCCCTTCACACCCTTTGTCTCCCCTCCACTCCATCCTTTGGGTTTTCTCCGATACCCAGACATGCCCCTTCTGCCCTCTTAACTCTTCCCTGCCACAAGAGCTTCAGCCTGTCCTTTCATACTTTAGTTAAGCACGATCGAAGGCTCTCTTCCTAAGGCTCTCTTCATAAGCCCAGTTAGCCAAGGGGGTTTCCAGGATGCTCCACAATGCAGGGCAGTTCAGTCCTCCTCTCTACCCCATCGGCATCTCCCTTCCTCCAGATTCACACCCCACCTTCCCCAGAGAGACACCCCCCTCCCCATCTGCACACACTGGAACTCTTCCTTCAGTGTTCAATTGATTGGGGGAGGAAGAGGATGACGGGGGTGCCAGAAAGTCAACCTAGAGCTGCATCCAGGGTGTGGACCAGAGATTTCCCGCACAATGAAGAGCTTCGATCAACAGCCTGCCATTGTGATAAGCACAGTTCTAATGCCTCTTGGTCACCCACAGCTTCCACCATTCTCCTTCTCTTTCCACAGATTGTCTTTTCTGCAGTTTGTGAATCTGAATCTCAGCAAGTGATCCTGGCAGGAGGGCAAGAGCAGAGGGCAGTTTCATCAATAAAAACAGAGTGTTTGCTGCTGTGAAATTGCTGTGTGATCCATTAAGTGTATTAAGATCAATCCAGGGAGGGAAACAGATGGGAGGCAATGAGGTCTTACTTAGGAGTCACATGCATGGCTGGCTTCTTTGGTGCATCCGCCTGTGTTTACACAGAGAAGTAAAACACCCCAGAACAGGACACCACAAATCCATCCCCCTGGTTTGCAAGTAAGTCTGGTGTCAGGCAGTGGTGAAATTTAAAAAATTCCCCTACCGGTTCTGTGGGCGTGGCTTGTTGGTGGGCGGTCATGTGACTGGGCGGGTGTGGCCATCTCGACATCACTCACATTGAGGGGCTCCTCACCGGCCCCATGCCACTCCTTGTCTTGAATGGCAGGAAAATGGGGAGAGGAATATTCCTGCCTACCATCCTTCCCTCAGTCTGTGCTGAGATTGAGGAATGGATGACAGGCAGGAAAATCCCCTTCCCCATTTTCCTGCCATTCCATTCCAGCTGCTTCCCCGTCTCCCCCTCCCTCCTGGGGACTACCTTAAAGGGACAGGCTGCAGCAGCTCCATTCTGAATGGAGGGAGAAAAGTTAGCATTCTCTCTGCTGCATTTAACATTGAATTCTGCAGAATATCGAGTGGCCAGAAGAGGTGAGTGGTGACCAGCCGGGTGTGGTTGGTACCAAGGAGGAGTAATTACTACCGGTTTGGTGAACTGGTGCCCATACTCCCTAGCGGTTCATCCGAACCGGTCCAAACCGGTAGGATTTCAGCCCTGGTGTCAGGGTTCCAAGTAAACACCCACAACCAAAGGAGATTCCAAGGCAGGCAATTCCTCAAAGATCCATTTTATTAGAGATGTCATATTGGTACATTTTGGAAAACCTGAATCTGAAAGCTCCCAGGTTTTCCCCACCCAAAGGAAAGTCCATGTCCCTTCCCCTGGACCCACATGTCCATCACATGGTCCAATCAATCCACTGTCCCAACTGGAGATGCCTCCCAGTCACACCACTCCAGTTGCAGGCTGAATGTCCTTGACTCTCGGAGAAAGGAATGTTATTATGGCTAGATATCTCTCCAACTCCATACAATCCCCCCTCCCAGTTTCCCACAGCACTAAATGTGGCAGCCCTGAAGATCCAAAGAAAAAGATGGTCTCCAGGGCTGACATCTGAGCTTCCCCTGGTTTCACAGAGGCCCTGGTTCATCACCTACGGTGTCTCTGCTTTCGTGGCTCTGCCGTCTTAAGCTGAAGGCAGCCTAACCTAATATTCCTATTTTATTCCTATTGTCCTTTCCATATTCAACATATTCCTATTGTCATCATTCCAGTGTATCCAAAGCTTTGGAGCATTGATGGCAAATGGATCCAAAGTGGTCGGAGGATTTTATTTATTTATTTATTTATTTGTTCAATTTATATGCCACCCTTCTCCGGAGACTCAGGATGGCTTACAATGCATAAAGCAATAGCCTTCATACTTTTGTACATACCTGCTTAGTAGGGCTTTTGGCCAGCCCTAAGCGGTGTTCTTTTTTATATATATACAAAGTCAGTTTATTGCCCTCACAATCCGGGTCTTCATTTTACCTACCTCAAAAGGATGGAAGGCTGAGTCAACCTTGAGCCTGGTGAGATTTGAACTTGCAGTAATTGCAGGCAGCTGGCAGTACTTTAACAGCACTTAATCTGCTGCGCCACCAAGGCTCTTCTTGGATTGTTGAATGAGTACTCTGTGAAATATGCACTGGGTTGTAAAGCATGCCTCGATGTGGCACTAAGAACAATCTGAAGACAACTGGACAGAGAGATGGTTCCCAGGCAACCACCCGTGTCTCTGTCCTTCTGCCAGATGCAGCCCTGGGGAGTTTTGCTGAAGGACACACACAGTTACTGGGCATTTCTTAGGTGCAACATCCTGGACTGGGCTTAGATGCAAGCATGAGGTGGTCCTGCAGTTCAGATTGTTTGTTTAAGGGATATAATTGTGTGTCTTTTGAACACTCTTCCCCCTCCCAAGCCAACTTCCTTTGGTTGTCAAGAAAGCAGAAAAATTTTGGGTGGGGGGGGGGGGGGAGGTTCTCCAAGGCCAGGCGCCTCCATCATCTATGCAGCCCCAGTCCTTTGCCTCCTAGGACCAGCAGTCGTGTTTTTCACCCAAAGGGCCTCCTGGTGGATTTGTCTCTTCATTCAATTGTTGAAATCTCTCAAAAAGTTTTCATCGAAGGAATGAAACCAACCCAGTTTCACTGAAGGTAGCATGAAATAACATTTGGCTTAGATACTGAAACGAAGACTGCTCTGATGTATTTGTTCTCCGCAGTCCTTTGTGCAGGGGTGGGCTTCAGATCCTTTAGCAATGGGTTTACTGTCCCGTTACTGGGTGGGTGTGGCCTAGTTGGCCGCTTGCACCACAGCGGGGTGGGGGCGTTTTTCACCCTTCCCAGGCTCCGGAGGCTTTCCTTGAGCCTCCGAGAGGGCGAAAACAGCTTTCCCCAGGGTCCAGAGGCTCTTGGAGGCTGGAAACAAGCCCGTTTCTGGACTTCAAGAACCTCTGGTAGGCCCATTTTTTGCCCTCCCAGACCCGCCGCGGGGCCCCTGCATTTACCTGGAATGATGAACGGGCTGTGTGGAGACTCCTGGGAGGGGCGAGGTGGGCATGGGATGGGCGTGGCCAGCCAGGGGGTTCACTGAACCCTGGCGATCCTTGGCTAGAGGATCACCCAAATCCTGCCAAGCCCCCAGGAGCCCACCCCTGCCTTTGTGGGATCGGTGCCCCTGGGCTCTCTAGCTGGCAGGTGGACCTGAGTCTTCCAGAGGGAAACCCTGAATGGCTTCTCCTTTCAGTTCCTCAAAGCTACCTTCTCTCAAACTGCCTTTCCTCCACATGCCTCTTCCAGCCTTCAGTCAAAGCCGGGGGTTTTGAATGGGAAACACGTGTGCACATTTTAAACAAACACAACCCCGTTGTGGTTCTAAGCCTTCCTTCTTTCCCTTCTTCCGTTCTTGTGCCTTTGCTGCTTCTGTTAATGGAAGTAACAGCTATTAAATTTTTGTGGTCACTTTTGTTTTGCCAGCTTCTATTTTATTCAAATATTTTTATTTGAATAAAATATTTTACTCCCTGGAGAAGAGTCTCATGCTGGGAACGATGGAGGGCAAAAGAAGAAGGAGGGGACGGCAGAGAACGAGGTGGCTGGATGGAGTCACTGAAGCAGTCGGTGTGAGCTTAAATGGACTCCAGAGGATGGTAGAGGGCAGGGAGGCCTGGAGGAACCTTGTCCATGGGGTCGCGATGGGTCGGACATGACTTCGCAGCTAACAACAACAAAAATTTTATTCAAAATAGTGCGACTCTGAATTCTTGATAGGGCTCTTCAAAATGTTCAGAAGAAAAGCATCTCATAGCACCTGAGCTTTTCTTTTTGTGCTTTTCACGCAGCTGCACCCTCTGCAAGGCTCCTGCAGTTGCTGCACCTGAGTGCACGTACGGCCACTTCTCTTCATTGGTAGCCCTAATGAACATGTGGTCTCTGCATGCAGACGGATGCCCAGAAAAAAACAGATAACGCTTCAGGAGAAAAAGTATTCATTTGGGAAGAGATTCATTTTGTTCACATTCGTTCACATCCTGATACATCTCTTTCAGGTGTATTGCTTTGGCTTCTCACTGATGAAGAAAGCGGCATTTGCCATCGAGGCAGGGCAGGGAGGAGGACGGCATTATTTTTACTTTATTTGTGGTGGCAGTTGGCCATTCCCCCCCAATGAGCAGAACGTTCTGGAAGACAAAATGGAATCCACCCAAAATGCCTAACCAAGCATGCCAATTCTCTCATTTCCATCTGAGATGGTGATCAGCATTGCTGTAACAAGCTGCCATTTTTATTGTCTAATGATGTCACAAAACGGGGTAAAATATGTCCATGACTTCACCTGTATCACAAAGTCACAATGTTTGTGTTGTCATTTGCCCCACCTAACAGACCCCTGTGGTGGTGGTGGTGGTGGCTTTCCTAGAAACGTAATCAATTCAAGGAAAATAAGGGCTATTAATTAAAACCATGGTATTCCTTAATAAAAGATGGCATCCTTCAAGGAGACACCTATAGGCCAAATGTCTACTTGGGGACATGTTCTGGGAAATTAAGATTTCCAATTTACGTAGAAATATTTACTGAGTATTTGCTTTAGAGTAACATTCTGAAATGAGTTTTGAAATCTGTAGGTATTGCTGAAACTTAAAACCTTTGGCAAAAGCTGAAGTTTGTTTCTCTGCTGCACAACCCAGCAATTACATGGTTTTCCTTGGAATATCCTTTCCTTAAAACTTCTGGCTGCTGGACTCATGCTTCACAAACCCTGGAGCTCAAGCTTCTTGCTTCTTCCAGGCTTTCTAGACTCAACTTCCTGTTAGAAAGTCATGCAGCTTGAATTTCCAGGCCTGGGTGCTGCAAGATTTACAGCACTTTACCTGTTCGTTTCTCTAACCCCCGTACCTTTTACCTTAAACTGTCTACTGTGGACCTTACACGTTTTTTAAGAGGTCCTTGGGGGGGGGGGGTGCATAAATGCACCAGCGTGCCTACCGTCCCTGTCCTACTGTTCCCATTTATCGGTACTCATTTTATGTGTTTATGGCTATGTTTTGCTTATTTATTTCCTTTTATTTGTGCCAAAAGAAATTTCATGTGTCCATGTCTATGTCTATACTGTTACTTGTTTCCTTGTACTTGTTGACAAACAAACAAACAAACAAACAAGTAAGTAAGTAATAAATATTTCCCTCCCACCCACCCCATTACTGTTATTTATTTATTTGTTTGTTTGTTTGTTTGTTTGTTTGTTTAATTTATATGCCGCCCTTCTCCCGAAGGACTCAGGGTGGCTCACAACAATAAGAAACAGAAAATACAAAAGTTAAAAGACAAATTAAAACAGAGTATCCAATAAATAAAGTTAAACGTGGGAATACCAATTCAAATTTAAGATTTAAGAATATAAAAAACTACAAAATCAGTATAGAATCACCGCTTGTTAGGAAATGCGATGTGCCTCTGAGGCGCATTTGCACCACAGAATGAACCAAGCTTTGGCATTTGAGCATTTCCTGGGAGGGGCTGATTCTCCCTGGCCTGGCAGTGAAAATGGCCAGCAAAGACGCCATTCCTCTGCTGCTCATTCAAAGAAATATGGGGCAGTCTATTTTTATCCTGGAGTTTAAGAGAGCGGGAGAATCTAATGGAGTACTATAAATACAACTGAATTGAGAAAAGAAGCAGTGTATGGCGAGAGGCTTCCGCTACTGGATGTTTACTTCACCCCCCCAAAAAAACTGCCCTCTCCCCTCATTGTAACCCACAGAATCATCCAGAAATAGCACAACCGACATGGGGTCACCTCCTCTTCAGAAGATGGAGCAACCCCAGTCATGGAGCTGGAGAAATGGGAGCCATTTAGTTTCCCGTGCATCTCAGCAAATTTGGTCTGACTCCCAGAGGCTACTGGGGGTGCTGGCAGTCCATTCCTGGCGGGAGGGCCACTGTGGCCGGCTCCTGAGTCAACCCTCCACCCCAGCCTCTCTGCTCCCCAAACTTCAGTTAAGGAAGGCCTTCCCCCTCCAGCCCCATCAAGTTGGAGAACCCAAAGTTGCCTTGGCCCAACTCTCAATAGAGTCTCAGTAAGCACATTTTCCCTCATGATAGGTGAAGGGTGGATGAAGGGTGAATATGTACTTTTAAAATAAGATGAGAAGGTAGGGCTTGAAAAGGGGACAAAAAGCAGATGAAAACCTTTTGGGCTGAGTAGCTGAGCTGTCCTTGTTGTGAAGTTGAAGTTGGGGCTCCTACCACTAGAGGAAGGAAGAAAAATTTCTTATAGGCTCCTTCACTCCCTCCCTCTTCCAGCTGCTACAGCTAGTCTGGCATAAGGAGAGGCCTAGCATGATTTAGAGTGAAGCCCCCGCCCCTTAAAAAAGCCTAGAGGAGTTGGAGAGGGCCAGACTGGCTCAGCCACCCTCAGCATCTGCCATATTCAGGGAAATGCAGAGGTTTCCTCAAGTTGGTTTGCAGATTGCTTGCAAAGACATTTGGTGTCCTCAGTTCTTCTCCTTAGAACTGTTGACAAGAAATGGTTAAGAAGCCAGAAGGGGATGAGCAACCATCTGAGTAATAACAATAGCACTTAAATTTATATACCACTTTACAGTGCTTTACCGCCCTCTCTAAGTGGTTTTCAGAGCCAGCCTCTTGTCCCCAACAATCTGGGTCCTCATATTACCGACCTCGGAAGGATAGAAGGCTGAGTCAACCTTGAGCCTGGTGAGATTCGAAGTGCCGAATTGCAGGCAGCCGGCAGGCAGCAGAAGTAGCCTGCAGTACTGCACTCTAACCACTGCGCCACTGCGGCTCAGTAGGCAGGTATTAGTGGAAGAAGCGCAGTGTGGAATATGGTAATATTATGGTTTCCATCTCAAGGATGTACAACATTTATCAAGAGAGATTTGAGAAATGGCTATGGAGAAATATTGGATACACACAGTGGAGCAAAAGACAGAGGGGAAAAGCTCTAGTAGAATTTAATGGGGGTGCCAGTGGGTGTTCTGGGTTCAAGTAACAGAAATGCTTCACCTCATTTCTTTCTGCATAGCTGCTCTTGCACTTAGGACTATCCCCATCACACACTTGATTAAGCTGCTCTGGAAACAACTTTTGGATTGCTTTCCCATATCTGTTGGGTCTTTGAGCCAGTGAAGGAGCTGAGCCACTCAACATGACCGATGGCTGAAGGTTTAAGGAAAGCCACGAAATGCCAAAGTTGGATGCAGTCCTTACTCCAAGGATGCCCCACCATTGCTCATTTTTCTCTCTCTCCTCTCCTCTCCTCTGTCTTCCTCCATCTCTCTCTCTCTTTTCCTCCATCTCTCTCTCTTTCCCTCTCTCTCTCTCTCTTTCTCCATATCTCTCTCTCACTCACTCTCTCTCTCTCTCTCACTATCTTTCTTTCCCCATCCACTTGCTGGGTGGCTTGACTGTGACCGGAAGAAGATGCACCCTCTTGCCCCTAAGGGAGAGGAAGCAGACAAGACCAGGACGTTGGCTATTGGTCACCTTTAGGTATGCTTTGTAAAACTTTTCACTGAGTTGAATTTTGGACGACTCTTTGGAGGATAAGAAGTTGCTCTGCTCTGGATTGCTTGGTTTGCTGATAACTCAAATGGATCAATGCAGGTCCTGATCTAAGAGGAGTGTCTAATTTAAAGGGGAAAGTTTTTTTCTGCAAAAAAGAAAAAGCGTGTACATGGATTTTTTTTTTTAAGAAAAAGCAGGGGAGCCTCTGAATTTAAAAACCTGGTTTATTGTCTGCTTCATTTGCCTTTTGAAAAAGCACCTTTGGGACAATTGTGGCCCGGACAACTGAGAATCTCCATAGACCTTTGGAGTTTATACTGTATGAATCTGGAATTTGTCACCCCGCTCATGAACACAATGACACAGCAAGCCCTAGTCATGTGATTGCCATGTGCAAACTTCCCTGCTGGCTTCCCAGCACTGTATGCAGCTCTTGCTGACCTACCTGTGCTCCATGGCACCCTGCCATCCCCCTTGCTCCTCCCCTGGGACCTCACCTCTTCCTACTTATGACTCACACAGTGCTGGGGTTATGATGGCAATGGGGACTTCACTGCTGTGATTGCCATTGCAATGTGTTGTGGTCATGTGATGTCATACTTTACAATTGCATTGTTTAGTGACAGCAATCTCAATGGAAGTCATAATTCAAGGACTATCTACATTAAGACTACCCTTTTTCTTGTAGTCTTTGGTTTCCCTTTTCACCAGGAGTTGAGGTGGCCCTTTCTCTGGGCCAGGCTCATCTCCATATCTCTGAGGTTCCTACACTTGAGAGTGGGTTCCCAATAGACACCTCCAGGCAAAAGTTCAGCCTCAAGAACATTGTGCTGAAATGCTCCCTTTCATCATTCCATTCAGTGCCAGAGTAGCCCCCACCCCCTTCAGCAGCAGGCACTGCAATTTTCATAAGGCAACAGAGAAGCCAAATGTGAGGCAACGGACAGGGTCTGGTCGGCTTGGCAGCCATCTTTACAAATGTCCTCCTGTGGCCATTCTGAGGTAAGGTTTACTGTGGTAAGGATCAGTTTGAAAGCATTTCTGAGACTTTGGAGCCCAGAAGCAATGTGAGTCTCTTTCTCGATGGTAATTTTAGCCATCCAGGTTTTTAGGAAATCAGAGAACTTCAAATGGTGCTAGAATCACCTCGTTTTTCTGAGTGGAGAGAAGGACAAAGTAACACTTTTAAGTAAGAGCCTTCATGGGAAATTTAGCTGATTTTCCTGTGTGAACATGGCTAAAGCAACCGAATATGTTTCCCATTGCATTCCTTACAATAAACTCTCTGCAATCTGCATTTCCTTTTTTATTATTCTGCATTTTGGCCTCTCAGTCTGTTCAGCTGAGGCCCCTCAACCTAAGGCTGCCTAGAGACTCCAAGCTATCAAGGAAGCACCTTAATTTTTAAAGCCAGCAAATCCACTTTGGGAGATGCCGTGTGGCAGTTGTTCATACTGCTGGCATATTGACACCTTATGTGTGCCATATGTGCACAACACAAAAGATGGGTTGATCATAGCTGGGAAATGGGACCTCTGCTCATTATATGAAGAAAGAGTGCCATTTTTTTCCCACTTCATTCCTTGTGATACTCGTGGTGGAAATCGAAGCTGCATCTGCCAATCCTCAGGAGCATGGGAAAATGCAGCTGAGCAGGAGGAACTGAGGATGGGCAGCCAAGTTCAATAGATTGAAAGGAAGGGGAGGAGAACATCAACAATGAAAACGGAGCATCTGTGAGCAAAATAAAGAGGAAAAACATGAATGCTGGATCAAGGGACCTCCCCAGCTCAAGTCCTACCACCCACATCTTCTTGAATGTTGGCACCAAATGAGACAACCATCAATGCCGTCATCGTGGGCAGACTGCAAAAAGGAAGAAGGTTTTCCTTGAGTGATGGCAGAACCCTCTCCAATCGATAACAAGCATTCTCAGAAAAAGTTCCTGCCTCTGCTTCATTGGCCTTTCTGTAAGGTCTGTTCCAGTGATGAAATCCAATTTTTTTCCTACTGGTTCTGTGGGCGTGGCTTAGTGGGTGTGGCTTGGTGGGTGTGGCAGGGGAAAGATACTGCAAAATCACCATTCCCTCCCCACTCCTGGGGGAAGGATACGGCAAAATCCCAATTCCCTCCCCACTCCTGGGGGAAGAATATTACAAAATCCCAATTCCCTCCCCACTCTTGGGGGAAAGATATTGCAAAATCTCCATTCCTATCCCACTCTGGAACCAGCCAGAGGTGGTATTTGCCGGTTCTCCGAACTACTCAAAATTTCCACTACCAGTTCTCCAGAACCTGTCAGAACCTGCTGGATTTCACCCCTGGTCTGTTCCCTGCAATCTCCTGCTAACCAAGCATTTCTCATCGGGACAAGCTGGGAATTGTCGCCAATGTTGTTGTGATGCATTTTGACATGCGGTGCCTGGGACGACCCTCTGAAGCTCTGCATCGCTTGTGAGGCAGAACGTGCAGGAGTCACCTCGGATGGAAGAATCTGAACCATCTGCTGGTGGTATCAATTCAGCAATCTTGTGAAAGATCTTTGATGTTCAAAAATTAAACCTTTTTTTAAATATCTAAGGCTGGCCCAAAACCAAAGCGCCTGAAGTTGTTATTATATATGATTCAGAAAATAAAGGGCAAAATGGGGTGGGAGAAGGGAAAATGACAAACTCCCTTTCATTTAGATCAGTCTCGTCTCAATCTGTTGCCTTTTAAGATCTATAATGTTCTAATTCTATGAATTCTAAGTAGTTTCTCTCAGTTGTGTAGTTTGGTCACCACACTATAAAAAAGCTGTTGAGAGTCTAGAAAGACTCTAGCCCCAATATTTGAGGGGCTGCCACAGAGAGGAGGGGGTCAAGCTGTTTTCCAAAGAACCCGAAGGCCAGGCAAGGAATAATGGATGGAAACAGAACAAGGAGAGATTCAACCTGGAAATAAGGAGAAATTTTCTGACAGTGAGGACAATTAACAGATGGAACAGAAGTTGCCTTCAGAAGTTGTGGGAACTTCATCACTGGAAGCTTTCAAAAAGAAACTGGTCTGCCACCTGTCAAAAATGGTGTAAGGTCTCCTACTTGGGCAGGGGGTTGAACTAGATGATCTACAAGGTCCCTTCCAACTCTGTTAATCTATTAATCTGTTAAAACTGATGTCCCTCTAATTGTCTTTATATGTATATGTTCATGCTTAGGAACATTATTGTATGTAAATGAGTGGGATTCCAGTGCATATAATGTAACATTTTATACCCCCCTCCCACAGGAGTGTGGGACCATGCAGATTTCCAGCATGGCAGTAGAAGTCCTCCTCTTTCTATGGGTCTCAGAAGGTTGTTTCTCTACCTGCCCTGAAGGGACCGAGCTTCTGATGGTCACCTGTGCATGCAGTTGGCCTTGAAATGTTCTTGGCTTGAGGATCAGAACATGTGATGATTCTATGGTTCTTCTTGACTTCCGGGCATACCATTAACCATGGGTACTGTCAGAATTGCCAACATACTCAAACTCATACTCATACTTAAACTGCCCAAGGAGCTGCTGATCCAGTTCTACAGAGGAATTATTGAGTCTGTCATCTGCACCTCTATAACTGCCTGGTTTGGTTCTGCAACCCAACAAGACAGACACAGACTTCAGAAGATAATTAGAACTGCAGAAAAAACAATTACTACCAACCTGCCTTCCATTGAGGACCTGTATATTACATGAGTCAAAAAGAGGGCTGTGAAAATATTTACAGACCCCTCACATCCTGGACATAAATTGTTTCAACTTCTACCCTCCAAACACCACTATAGAGCACTACACACCAGAACAACTAGACATAAGAACAGTTTTTTCCTGAATGCCATCACTCTGCTAAACAAATAATTCCCTCACTACTGTCAAACTATTTACTAAGTCTGCACTACTATTAATCTTCTCATCGTTCCCACCACCCATCTCCTTCCATTTATGACTGTATGACTGTAACTTTGTTGCTGGTATCCTTACGATTTATATTGATATTGTTTCCTGATTGCTTATTTGTACCCTATGACTATCATTAAGGGTTGTACCTTATGATTCTTGATGAACGTATCTTTTACTAGATATATTAAGAATAATTACTATTCTTCTTCTCATCCTTCCTATTACCTATCTCCTTCCACTTATGACTATAACCATGTTGCTTGTATCTTTACGATTTATATTGTTTTATTTGTTTCCTAGTATGATTTGATTGCTTATTAGTGACCTATGACTATCACTAAGTGTTGTATCTTATGATTCTTGGTTAATTTTTTTTCTTCTTTTTATGTAAACTGAAAGCATATGCACCAAAGACAAATTCTTTGTGTGTCCAATCACACTTGGCCAACAAATAATCCTATTGTAAAGAATTATATATGTTTGAGCTTCGCATTTGCTAGCTGCCAGTCTCCTATGAACTGGGGGGTGGGGGGAGGGAGCCGGACGGAAGGGAGGAGGAAGGCTAACAACTCAGCGTACCTTCCAGAGGCACCATCTCAAGGTCCTAGCCCTGGGAATGGAATGCAATAGATCACCCACCAGCCTTCCATTGAAGAGACTATTCCCAAAACAATGCATTCAAATATAATTGGACAATAAAGGACGAGTGGAGGGGAGGAACTGGAAAAGGAAAGTTAACTGAGAAACTGTGGCATGTGAACTTCAGTTTTGGCTTTGCTATACTGTATTCCACTTGGCTTTTAGTAAAGTATCCCTTTCAACACCAATGGAGTCGAGGGTCTTCCTTGCCTCAGGAACCAAGTTGGACAGATCTGACAGGTACATGGATCACTCAGAGTCCTGGGAATAAGATTCCATTTTTCAGGGACATCTCTTGGGTAGATTTGAGGTGGCTGTTACCTGGCGCAGCCCAGGACTCAAACAATGAACAACAGCCACAAGAAGCCCCACAGGTGATCATTTATTTATTTATTTGTTTGTTTATTCAATTTCTATAGCTGCCCATCTCAACCAAGTGACCCTGGGCGGCTTACAATTCTAAAACTGTAAAACAGTTAAAAACAATAAAACAGTAAAAACATCCCAAAAATAAATACATACAGCAGCCAAGATAATTAACCAACTGACAGTAAAGCCAAGAATTGGGCCCATAGCACATTCCGAGTCTCAGGCCAGGTACAGAGTCACATTTCGAAGCCTTACAAAAGGTTGGGGTTAATCCAGGGGTTTGGAGTGGCTGCTATTAGGACCCTGATGACCCTAATTCTGTTTCTCCATTAGCGCCTTCAGAGGATAAAGGATGATCAATGAATCCATTGTGGGGGGGCAGAATTCCAGAAAGAGGGTGGAGAATTTCTGATTTGGGTTACATTCTTCCCGAAGGAGCAGAAACACAGGCAGAAAGTACTTCCAGGTGCAGATCTCTCTGGTTTCTCAGAATGAGCCAACAGCAGGAGTTCCTTTTCTCATTTGGGTTGCTAACTGTGTCCTGTCCTGAAAGAAAACAATCTTAAAATTGTGAGGCGTGCCCAAGCCCTGACCGCTGAAACCTGCTGTGCTTGGAGCGGCTTTTGTGCCTAATCCAGATGTTCCGTTGATCCAGAATGCAGCACCCAGGCTGGTCTCTGGAAGAATTCAAAGAGATCAGATTATGCTGTGCTAAAAGCACTCTATACCTTCTTCCAATTTGTTTCCATATGAAATACAAAGTGCTGGTTACGGCATTTAAAACCCTGTATTGCTGAGTTTGGCTACTGGATGGGATCCCTGCTTTCACCACGAGAAAATGTAGCTTCTGCAACGTGCTTTAAACTTTGAAAGCAGCCAACTGGTTTCTCCGAGCCAAATGCATTTTGATTTTTTTCACGTTATGAACTGTTGGACTTGTCAAAGCCAAGGTAAACAGATGGAAGTTTCCTTTAGCTCATGTCTGAGAAGTAATTATTTATTTAGCTTGAGTGATTGTTTAGCTATGCCTCCCTCTATCCTAGCTTGTTTGCTCTTCTCTGCAGGAACCTTTTGCCCAGCGTTAGCCAAATAAGAATAGCAATTTAGCTCAAGGCTAGGATCTTCAGGCATCTTAAATGGCTTCCCTTGTCCCAAAGGTAGGATTCTGGCATTCGGAGGAACAAGGGGTATTTTTAAAATCTGCACTCTTCCAAAGAAAATAGGACTTCCATCTCTCAAATCACCAGGAACTTCCCAAATTCCATGAACTAGTGGAGCCACATCTGCCAAGCTAGATTTCTCTCCCTCTCCCTCTCCCCCTCCCTCTCTGAAAGCTCATGGGCCACTTACTTCCCTTTGGGTCTGTGCTTATCTGTGAGAATGTGGGAACTAGCCTGAAGTTCATAAGATCCCCTTTTGCCACCCTCATTTTCAGGTCATGAAAAATCAGTGGCAGCCTCATCATAAGTAGCCCTCAGATAAATCAGGAGGAGGAGGAGGAGGAGGAGAACTGAGTTGGTTCCTTAGTAATTCCCACCCACATTCGGGCAGAATAATAAAAACTGTATATCTTTAATTATTTAAATCATACATTTATATAAATTATCCATATATCATTATGTATTTCTGATTTATAGCTGTCAAATAATAAACACATATACACAGCCTTTCTCCTAAAATAATTCTGCATAATTGGGATATTTCATGCCCCCACTATATTTTCTTTTAAATGAAATTAATGATAATTTCCTGTTAGTAACTGAGGCTAAAATCTCCCTGAGAAATGAGTCACATGGAGATGAAAAAGTCTGCTATGTCTTCCTTAAAGGTCAGGATGGATATTCGTTAAATTCTTCCACCCCTTTGAGAGCTGAATGCAACAATATTTCATTTTCATGTATGCCGATTAGTGTACATTCAAAGCGACAATGAAGCAGGGGTGAAATCTAAAATTCGTTACTACCGGTTCTGTGGGTGTGGCTTGGGGTGTGTATGTGTGTGTGTGGGGTGTAATGTGACTGTGTGGGCATGGCCATTTTTTTTTTAACTTTTAAAACCTTTTTTTTTTTTTTGCACTGGCTACCAGTGATCCTCCGGATCTGCTTCAAGGTGCTGGTACTTACCTTTAAAGCCCTACATGGCTTAGGTCCGGGGTATTTGCAGGACCATCTCCTACCCGCCTCCCACCGTCCTGTTCACTCACACAGGGCTGCCCTCCTCAGGATACCGTCGACCAGACAACGTCGGCTGGCGACGTCCAGGGGTAGAGCGTTCTCTGTGGGCGCTCCTGCCCTTTGGAGTGAGTTACCCACCGACCTTCGGACAGCGCCTGACCTCCGCTCCTTCCGTCGAGACCTAAAGACTTGGCTGTTTCAACAAATGGGTTGATTCTGATTCCTGGGTTTTATTATTTATTGTCGCTGCTTTAAATTGGTTTTAATTATGTTTTCTTTTATTATTGTATGTTTTTAACCTGTGTTCGCCACCCTGAGTCCTTAGGGAGAAGGGCGGCATATAAATTTGTGTAAATAAATAAATAAACCTCTTCGACGAAGAGGTTGTAAAAAAATGCTTTCAAAAGACTCTGACGTTCCCAGCTGAGTTGCCTGATTGGCAGAGACGTTTTTTCTTTTAAAAGCCTTTGACGATCCCAGCTGAGCTGCGCAATCATCAGAGGCTTTTTTTTTTTACTTTTAAAAGTATTTTCAGCTGAAGAGGTTGTAGAAAAAATGCTTTTAAAAGTAAAAAAAATAGCCTCTGATGATTGTGCGGCTCAGCTGGGTTGGGGGGGGGCAGGGATTTTTGCTACCAGTTCTCTGAACTACCCGCCACCATTGCTACTCGATCGGGAGACCGGTCTGAACCGGGAGCATTACACCCCTGCAATGAACTATTCTATTCTATTCTATTCTATTCTATTCTATTCTATTCTATTCTATTCTATTCTATTCTATTCTATTCTATTCTATTCTATTCTACATAATGCTAGCCTACCCTACCCTACCCTACCCTACCCTACCCTAGACTGCCCTACACTATCCTATCCTATCCTATCCCCAATGCAACTTTGTGGCACTGCATAACTAAGAACTAGAGATTGCTTGGAAGCATTGTGCTTTTCTTATCTGTGAAAGAAGAAATTGGGGGAAGGAATATTTTTAAATGTCCAAAGAAAAAATATATGGACTTCCCCTCACTTGCTTAAAGGGGGAAAGACTTAATGCAGGGAACTCAGAGGTCTTCTAATACAACCCCCGGCTCAAGCAGTTGGGTGGCTGAAAACTGGATGGCGACCTTGTGTTTTAACTACAGTTGCATTCACACAACATGGAAAACTGCGCTGGTGTTCACCATTATTAGATTTTTGGGTGGCTGAGCATCTTATTGCTCGCTATCTCCCTTTAGGGCCAAGGAAATCCTTAACTATTCTAACTGCCTGCTTCAACTGTCAAGAGAATTTGTATGAATTGCTACTCCTGTCAATGTACCACTAATTTCCATTTAGACAGCATTATGTGAGAATGATTTTCTTTGGAAATTGTTTTAGAAGGCAATTCTAGAATATAAGTGACATCATGTATATTGCTCATTTATATCTTGATCTGTTTGCTGTGGCGTTATGAAGTTATGAAAACATCAGCTATATAGTGAAGTATTAAATGCAATGTTAAATAATTTTGGCTACAGAAATAATGACAGATGACAGTGTAATCAAGTACAACGTAAATGCATACATTCACAATATTATTTTAACAGATAGTACATGCCTATGACTCGTCTCCTGTGGATGACAGGATGAAGAGGAAAAAGGAAAAAGTTTGAGACGAGCAATGGAGAAGATGAAGATCAAAGAAGCTGCCCCAACTTCTCTTCACCCAGGAGAGTTGCCCAAAACTCACCTGAAAGAAGATAATCTCCAACGGACCCTGCCCAGACACAGAGACACAGCATACAAAATAGCACATATCAGAAAAATTGTGCACAAGATTAAAATATCCCTGTGGAAGATTCTCTTCCACCCCCATCCTGGCCTTTCAGAAAGGAGCCAAAACATGCCCTGCAGCCTTGCATGGGGAGCCCAGAGGAGCATAGAATCCAAGGGCTGGATGGTGCCTGAAAGCCCTCCCCCACCTCGCAGTTAACTTTTAATATTATTTTTTAATTTTTAAATGATAAACTGTGTATACTGTTTTTAAGTTTTAATATTTTTACTTGTACACCACCCAGAGTCTCTCTGCAAGGGAAATGGGTGGCCTCAAAAATTTGATAAGTAAATAAACTGTTTGAAAGGGATGAATGACAATAACTGTAGATTTTTCTTAAATCACACAAACACACACACACACTCATCAATCCATACGGTAAATGTGTTATTGACATGCACCTAGCTGACCCTCCCTAGCATTTCACAGTACAATTTAGGATAAACAGGAAAGCAATGCATCCGTGGTCCTTAGCAAATAGAAAGATACGGTTTTTCTTCCAAATAATTTAGTTCTGAGTTAGAAGAGAGAGAATCTTAGATCAGATGAGAGTCCCAGAAGATGTCACTGCAAACAAACTGGTGCAAAAGATTCCCGAACAACTTGGATGCCTTTGTACTTAATTCAAATTCATCTTCTGGTCTGGACTGATTTGCCCAAGGAAATCGAGTCCTTTTCTTTCCTCCTGTCACATTCTCTCCCCCTCCCCTCATCCCAATTTTGTTCCTGTTTTCTCATTCTCTGATCTTGCTTTCTCAATCTGGGTATCGATTCCTTCTTCACCATCTCCACCCTGGTTTTTCCCATTATTTTTTCTGCCATTTGATGGTAGCATACAGAAATGTGGGCTGTTGCACAGGAGAATAGATCAATCTAAGGGTTTAATTTGCAAGAAAAGAGATTCTAAGTAAAGAGCAGAAAGAATTTAGGAATCGTTCATCGAAAAAAGAGGCTGCCTTGAAAATTGGTAGATCCACCTTGTTTTTAAGCCACCTCCAGCAGATGTTACATCGGGAGGGGATTAATTAAGGTGACTTTGGCTCAACTTTCATGAATGAGATTTTCCTTGGGAAAAGGAGAAGCTGCTTTGGGCTCTCATACCTGTCACGACACCATTAACACAAGAAGGGGTTCTGGATGAAGAGCCTTTTCACAGGTGAGCCTTTGAAGGGTCCATGGCACGATGTCCGAGCTTTTGACTTGCCTGGGCTGCACTGAGTGAGGAAGAATTGTCTTGGGCTACATATAAAATAATATAATTAATGTAGATAAATCAAACAATAACGTTAAAGTTTTACAATCTTATGGCCTCGCTTTACTAATTGTCCAGGGCCGCATGTGGCCCATGGGTCATGCCTGGTCTATGTAATGTACAGCATTAGCTGTGTATTTACATTACTGAATAATGTAAATTATTAGCAAGCTCTCCTAATCTGCCTTTACCAGGACAGCTGTTCTGCAGTAGTGAAGGCCTCTAAGTATATTGATCGGCTCCACTAGATGGACGGACTAGAAAATCAACAAGAATGCTAAAACTAAAATAAAAAACCTTAGCAAAACCACACCTAGAATACTGCATCCAATTTTTGTCACCACACTATAAAAAAAATGTTGAGACTCTAGAAAGAGTGCATAGAAGAGTAACCAGGATGATGAGGGGACTGGAGGCTAAAACGTACGATGAACGGTTGCAGGAACTGGGCATGGCTGGTCTAGTGAAGAGAAGGACCGGGGAGACATGAGAGCAGTCTTCCAATATTTGAGGGACTGACACAGGGGGGGGGGGGTGTCAAGCTATTTTCCAAAGCACCCGAAGGCCAGACAAGGAACAATGGATGGAAACTGAACAAGGAGAGATTCAACCTAGAAATAAGGAGAAATTTTCTTGACAGCGAGAACAATCAACCCATGGAACAGAAGTTGCCTTCAGAAGTTGTGGGAGCTCCAACACTGGAGGCTTTCAAGAAGAGACTGGACTGCCCTCTGTCAGAAATGGTGTAGGGTCTCCTGCTTGGGCGGAGGGGTTGGATGAGATGACCTACAAGGTCTCTTCCAACTCTGTAATTCTGTCTGAACTACTTTTATTGAGATTGGTTATAATATTAGATTTTTGCAAGTGTGATTGTGTTGTACCTCCTCATCCTCATTCTTATAGCTTCTTGAACTAGGGAGGCATCTATCTGAGCTGCTTTATCCAGACTTAAGAAATGCTTTAGCCCCTTTTGCCTAGTCAATGGATCTTGCCTCTCTCCAGAAAGATCCTCTTCCTTGTTTTCTATCAGAATTTACCATTCCGCTTAAAGACTCTCCGGACTCCCCTAGTCTCCTCCCCTCTCAGTTGCCTCTCCGTGCAGTCTTCTGCCATCCCCCACTCCTGCAGCGGCCCAAATCCTTCTTGTACTGCTCATGCAAGCGGATAGGCAGAGAAGGAAGCTCATGACCACAAAACCACCCTGGGAGCAGCAAACAAAGTTGAGGATCTGTTTCCCTGCTGGAGAAGAAGGCAAGATGGCCCGGCTGTTCGCTTGCATTGCTTGAGGATAATGAGAAGAGACCAGGAAGGGGAGAAACCCGAGAAGCCCCCCAACCCTTCACTGCTTCACGTGGCAACATGACGGTGAGCCTGACAGAGGCCATACTGAAGTAGCTGCCTGTGGCAGATCTTGTGAAAGGCACAAACCCCCCGCTGCTTTGAGCTTTCTATAACATGGGAAAAGATGAGAAGTGAAGGAAAAGGACTCTAAAAATATCCACAAATCACATTACTCCTTCCTGGTCTCTCTCTTCCTCCCTCCTTACTATTAGAAAGATAGAAAAGTATCAGGAGGGAAGGTCTATGGAGATTCTTGGTCATCCAGGTCATGGTTGTCCCAAAGGTGCTTTTTTGTCAAAAGGCAACAGGACTTCATTTGTTTTTCCTTGAAGATGTTTTGCTTCTCATCCAAGAAGCTTCTTCAGTTTTCTGAACTGAGGAAGCTTCTTGGATGAGAAGCAAAACATCTTTAAAAAAAAACAAAGAATAGCAATAGCAAATTACACTTATATGCTGCTTTAAAGTGCTTTGCAGCCCTCTCTAAGTGGTTTACAGAGTCAGCCTCTTGCCCCCAACCATCTGGGTCCTCATTTTACTGACCTCGGAAGGATGGAAGGCTGAGTCAACCTTGAGCTGGTGAGATTCGAACTGCCGAACTGCAGGCAATCGGCAGTCAGCAGAATTAGCCTACAGTACTGCCTTTTGGAAAAAAAGGGCACCTTTGAGACAATCAGGAGGGAGTAATATGAGTTGGGGATATCTATCCATTACAAGAGAAAATTTACATGTATTAAAAGGAACAGTATTTTATAGCAACAATTTAGACAAAAAAAATACTGGGCATTTTATACACTATGTGGAATGAAATTCTTCAATAAATAACAATTGTTCCAGAGGGTCAGCTAAGTGCCTTGGCTTGAAGGCAAAGGGTGCCTGTCCTGTTTCTCATCCTCCAGAAGCCATTTCTGACCAGGGATTCTTTTCTGAATGGCTGAGCCAACCCACTTGAAAAGTTCCACCATCGTCAGCAGGGATGTCCTGGTGAGTTTCAGGTTTATCGCCAAGGTTTCTACCGCAATTCTACCATGGCTCCGCTGCATATTTTCCAGGACTTTCTCATAAATATTCAGAAAATACATTCTCAATTAGCCCTAGAATATTTCCTTCCCATCACCTTGAAATGCAGCTGCCAGGATAGCTCACTCCCTGCCAGGAAATGTCTTGGTGGAAACAACTAAGCACCTGCAGCAATAATGTGACAAAACAAACGATTCTGTAACATTTCCTCTTTTGGGGTCACTTAAAAAATGCTCCTACAATGTGTGAGTATGCGTGAGTGTGTGTGCTGGGAGGGAGGTCCCAGTGGACTTGAGATGTATTATTATCTAGACAACCACTTCCAGATGCCGAATTCTAACAAGAAAAACCAAAATCCAGAAATAAATAATAAAAGCTATAGAAATCATACGAGTAGAACACTGGTTAGATTTTTCTGATATCACACCTTTAACCTTTTTATTAATTCACACGACTAAGCAGAGTCGATATTAACTCAGACTTGGCAATAACTCTTTCCAGTTCCAGATGCCACCAGCGGTTCTTCAACTTTGACCATGGCAACGGTTCATTTTCTACGTGGCTGCTGAGTAGACAACTCAGATTCTAGAGAAGAATGATCTGAACAGTTAGGGTCAACTTTATGCTTACAGTGAGATCTCACTTTGATTTATTTATCATTTGATTTTATTTAAAAGAATAAAAGATTTGTTTTATTTTTATTTAGCATATGGAGATGTTATCTAAGCCAGAAGACTACAATGCTAATGCAGAGTAGTAGTTTGGCTGCCTAAGACTGCTAGTCCTCTTTGGCTCCTGCTTGCCTGCTTTCCAAGGTGTGTCACATGAAAGCGAATTAGCTCCGCACCAGGAAGAAAGACAAGTGGCTTTCCTGCAGTGTCACCTGAGGCTTTCTCCCTCCACCTTGCAAATCCAGAAAAATCCAAAGCCAGCAGGATTCTAACTGTCTGCATGAAGTGCTGGCTTGTCTCCCACCAAAGTGGTACCTATTTATCTATTCATATATACCATGCTTTCAAACTTCTGGGTGGACAAAATCTGAGGTGAGTGATGAGAGCTCACCGTGCCATGCAGTGCTAGGACTTGAATCACCAGAGCGTCTATTCTAACAGGCTAACAACAAATAAAGAAATAACAAAACATACACACATACAAACCTTTCATGCCATCAGGCACTATAACAATCCCACCCCAGAACCACGAATGCTGGTTCTCCTCCTCTCCAGGTCCAGCACCTGAGGAATGCCTTAATGAGGTTCTAAAGGCAGGAGGGTGAGAGCTAACTAGGATATTGTCAGTCAAGGTACACCCCAAATATGGACATAAGTTGCTGACTTCTAATTCTGCTTTAGAGATGTGGACAGACTGAACTGGCTTTACCTGACTAATTTGAAGAAGGCCTATTTGCTGGGCTGAAGGATGAGCTGGCTTGCTAGGACACTCCAGACACCTTGTAGAGGCTAATCCTGCACAGCTGTGGCAAGAAAACTGGAAGAATTGCAATAATTGAGTGATAGGAAAGAGAGGAAACTTCACAGTCTTTTTGCATTCTCCGTCTTCCTCCTCACCTCCAGAAGATGAGCCCATGCAACTTGACAAATCTCCCTTGTCAGCTAAAAGCAATACAGACATATATTTAATCCAGTGGGGGTGCAGTTTTGCAAAATTTTATTACTGACCTGCTATGGGTCTCAGTATTATCTTGGACGTAGGACTGTTTTTTGAAAGTAGCAAAGAGGCTCACCTCATCTCCTGCAGAGACCTCCCCGCTGAATGAAAGATTGCTTGTTCACTCACATTTTCCAGCCAAGAGGCATGTCTAAACATTTGGTCTCAGATCGCAAGGCCTCTTTTAGGAAGGTCAAATTGTTCTGGCTGTTAAATGTCCTTTGTCCTTAGCATATCACCCAGGGTCCAATGGTAAAGTGAAGAGAAGAAATGCTGTGGTGCTTTCTGAGCTTGGTTGGTTGTTTGCAGGTGTTTCATGACCTAGACTGGAACCAGATAATTTCACAATGGCTAGTCCAAAATCCAAGCCAAGGATCCACCAACAGAGCAAGAAGCAGGAAGAACTTGTGGCAGGGCATCTCAGGAAATAAAATGGGCTTGAAGGATGCTCTTGCAACCCAAAGCTCATGGCTTTGCCTACTAGGAAACATCTCCTTTCCTAACAAGGAGTTGTGCTAGTCTGCACCGGATGCAGGGGTGAAATTAGCAGGTTCTGACAAGTTCTGGAGAACCAGTAGTGGAATTTTTGAGTACTTCGGAGAACCGACAAATACCACATCTGGCTGGCCCCAGAGTGGGGTAGGAATGGAGATTTTGCAATATCCTCCCTCCAGAAGTGGGGAAGGAATGGGGATTTTGCAGTATCCTTCCCCCAGGAGTGGGGAGGGATTGGAGATTTTGCAGTATCCTTCCCCTGCCACACCCACCAAGCCACACCACACCCACCAAGCCACACCCACAGAACCAGTAGTAAAACAATTTGAATTTCACCACTGACTGGATGCTTTTTTTTAGCTGGCGAGCATGATTTGCATCCCAATTCTTACTAGCAGCCCCTGAGCTGAATCATCTTTTTCATCAGCAGGTGATTGACAATTTCCTCCTGTCCAACCTCAGAGGAGGGTGCAATTTTTTCCTCAACTCTGCAACCAACGTGGAAGTTTTGCACATTGCCTGCCATATCCATAATTATTTGACCAGGATTTGGGACCTTTTAACTTCTTCCTCGCCACTGGAGATTTTTTCCCTTGGGGAAGAGGCAAATGCTCCTTCCCACCAACTCTGTGGCACAGGAGAGAGAGGGGAGACCTCTTGATCACCCAGTGGCTTTGAGCAGTGGGGGGGAGGGAGGGATATAAACCAGCCTCCCTCAGTAGAAGAAAGAAGAGCCTTGGTGGTGCAGCAGACTAAAGTGCTGTTAAGTAGCACCAGCTGCCTGCAATTACTGCAAGTTTGAATCTCATCAGGCTCAAGGTTGACTCAGCCTTCCATCCTCCCGAGGTAGGTAAAATGAGGACCTGGATTGTGGGGCAATAAGCTGACTTTGTATAAAAAAGAACACTGCTTAGGGAGGGGCCGAAAGCCCTACTAAGCAGGTATATACAAAAGTAGGAAGGCTATTGCTTAACGCCTTGTAAGCCGCCCTGAGTCTCCGGAGAAGGGTGGCATATAAATTGAATCAATCAATCAATCAATCAATCAATCAATCAATCAATAGGAAAGGGGGGTTATGTGGGGAAGCAGTGTGAGAATTGTTTGTACCAGGGGTGGACAATCAATTTTCCCACAAGAGAACCTAGGGCAGCTGTGGAGGACTGAACCAACATGCTGAACTTAATTCTGCTGGTGGCGCCCACATGTGGAAGGAGGAGGGAGTGCAGAGCCTCACTTTTGTTGACCAAAGGAGTGTACTTGGCTTCTTCTCCTGCCCCCTGCAGCGCTCTTATTTACATTTTATTTTCTAACTTCCAACTGACCTTGCACGGCCCAGACAGGGACAGCCAAAGGAGTGGGATGTGGCAGTGGGGGAGGGGGGATGGAAGGGGGTGTCTGTGTGTGTGAAATGTGGCTCCTGGCGGGGGAAGACCCACACAGGGTGGGAGGGGTGATTTGGGCAGCCCTACTCGGTCCTCTCCCCCCTCAGTGCCTTCACCCAGAGCCCCTGGCCTCCCCAAGGGACAGAATGGAGCAGAGTGATGACCTGAGGGACCTTCTATTGCTGGGCTTTCCTGCACCACCTCCTGGAGTGGAAGAAGTGGGGTTGGGATGGGCTGAGGCTGCTGACCGGAAGCCTCCATTGTCTGGTCCAGGAGAAGATCGAAGCTGCCCATGTCCGAGGCCTTCCTGCCTGGTGCTCTTTGTCATCCTTTTGCAACATGCCCTCCACCCGGGAAGGAATCCTGAAGCTGCATGATCTCTTGGATCAAAGAGTGGCTGAGGAACATGGGTCCTGGAGTGAGAAACTTCCTAACAGTGAGAACAATTAACCAATGGAACAGCTTGCCTCCAGAAATTATGGGTGCTTCATCACTGAAGTTTTTTAGAAGAGACTGGACAGCCACTTGTCTGAAATGGGATAGGGTCTCCTGCTTGAGCAGGGGGTTGGACTAGAAGACCTCCGAGGTCCCTTCCAGCTCTATGATGAATTAAAAATTGAATTGAAATTGAAATGCACATGCCTGGTTTGCACACTGCTAAGCAGCTGCTTCCCAAACAATCCACAGATTCAGCCACCTCATCTTCTGAGGTGACACACGCCTTCCTTTACCCTGAAAAAAGTTCAAGAAGAGAAACCAGGCAGTCTTAAATTACCTCTCTGCAAGCATCTCATTTAAAGGTAGAGGGTGGGTTGGAATTCTTAATTTGACTCCTTAACTTTCTTGCAAAGAAATGCTATTAATCAGAAATCTGAAAGGCTTGTTCTGGGGATTTATTGCTTCCAATTCATGTTGGTAGAAGAGAAGTTTGACAAAGTTCCTCTTTCTTTTCACTTATGCTTACCAGAAAGATTATATGGCTATTTATTTAGCCGGAATGGTCATGAGAGAGAGAGAGAGAGAGGGAGGGAGGGAGGGAGGGGGGGGGGGGGAGGGAGAGAGAGAGAGAGAGAGAGAGAGAGAGAGAGAGAGAGAATTCACTAATTCGTTTGTTGACTTCTGAGGCTCAAGTTGAGCACTTCTAACCTTTGACTTTTGGATTCCTTCAAAAGGATAAAAGATTGATGGTTTATCCAGATGATTAATTGTGTCTCTGGAAAATCACAGAGAGAGACTAATTTCAAAGGTTTCCTATCAACCTGTTCCTGCTCTTCCAGCTGTTTGGAGAGGCAGTCATTATTTTAGGCAGTGATTCCCGTTAGGCCTTTGAGTCCAATCCACATTCAATGCAGGAAGGCAGATTAAAAGCATTCCAGATAGATGAATGTCCAGCCTCTGCTCTGAAGGGGAGCTTCCTCCCTTGGTGTTCGGTTGCACCGTCCATCTGCTCTTACACTGTACTTTTGTTTTGAATGTTCAGTTAAGAACCTGCTTTCTGCTCTCAAGGCTAAACATTTTCAGTTCTATGACTGCATCTCTTAAGAGTTTCCGGTCTCCTGATTATCCTTCCCTCTATTTAATCTGGTCTGTTTTCTTTAAATATGGAGCCCAGAAGTGGATCTTGTACTTGAGGCAAGGTTGGGCCAACATAAAATGAAGCGGAACAATTATTTCCTGTGATTTGGAAATTTGAATTTTTGTTGCTGCAGCCAAATATCGCGCTGGTCTTTTTAAGCAGCAATGCCATACTGATTATAATTAGCTTGTGATCAGTTACGTTTTTTAAAGAATCCAGTGTTTGGATATCGGAGCACAGAAGGTCCTATCTCGCCTTCTGAAGTGGCCTCTGTTTATAAAGACTGAAAGAGATGGTAAGCTTGGCTAAAAGGGAGCAGGGAATTAACAAACATTGGATTTATTCCCTGCCCACTCAACTTGCTCAAGCATTGGCATTCATCCTGGCTTGCAAATTGTATTGGCTGTAGAAGTGATACGCACTTTGGATTATTATGGGTTTTTTTCTGATAATACTGCTTATTAAAATAATACTTATTTTTTTAAAAAAAATATTCTTACACCTTCTCCATTTTGATAAGAATATCTTATAAGATATTCTTATTAGACCAGTTTGGTCTAGTAGTTAAGGCAGCAGGCTAGAAAGCAGGAAACCCTGAGTTCAAGTCCTGCTTGAGCCATGAAAGTCAGCTGGGTGATCTTGGGTCAGTTCAACTCACTTCCCAAGGTTTTTGTTCTAAGGAAAAGAGCAGGAGGAATATATGTTGGATGTATTCACTGCCTTGAGTTATTTCTAAAAATAATAAAAGTAAGATACAAATAAACAAGTCAATAATGAATTGGTTTTCTTGGACTTAGACGATACACAAAATCCTTATCCCTTCCTTCACCATCCCGTTTACTGGGCTTTCCTCCTCGGTTTACAGGTGTCTTTTGCAGAACTTGGCAACTCCAAAACAGTTCAGAATCCCCCCACCCCTTCTGTTCTTTTATGTCCCTCCTACAAATAAATCCACTCTCCTGGTTTTGCATCCAAAGAGAGAAATGAGGCTGATGGGAGAGAAGTGTAGGCGATGACCAGGCTGAGCCTGAGGGAGAGGATGTCAAATGCATCATCACCTAGGAATCACTACATCCCATGAAGAAACCTCAGGTCAACCTCTCCCCCTTGAAATCCGTTGACTCTTTGCCAATTTGCCTTGACTGTCAGTAGATCAAAGTCCTGTGTAAAGACCACATGCAATAAACTCACAGTGCCTTTGACCTCTTATCCTGGTTCCTGATTTTCTGCGCCCAACAATAGGATGAGAAGGAAAGGCAAGTTGAAAGTTGAAGAGAAAAACCTGAACCAAGTATTTTTATTTCCTCCAATTTCATGGACGGGCTTCTCTCCCATCTACCTCCCATTATCCTCAGACTTTGCTCTCTGCTTTTATGCTTTACCTGCCTTGGGTTCCACAGTGAAAGATGAAATGCAGTTTTAGTAGAAATATAAACATGGCATTTGTCTGCTGGGTCTCTCCTCCTGAGGTCATTGTCAGGAGAAACATGGACTAAATAGGGCCAAAGAGGTCAGGTTGACAAAGTCCCTTCCATCCCTGTATTAAACATGTCCAAGGGAACCCTTCTGCTTTGCAGTAGCGTGTCTGCAGGAAGCAGCTGTCAATGGGGTTCTTGATTGGACAAGTTAGAATTGTAGACTTGCAGAGCTTGAAGGGACCTTGGAAGTCTTCTAGTCAAACACCCAACTCAAGGCAGGAGTCTTTATACCATCCTGGACAGATGGATGTCCAATATTTTCTTGAAAACCTCCAGCAATGGAGCACACTCAGCTCCAGGAGGCAAGCTTTTCCTTTGATTTTGCTATCAGGAAATTCCTCCTTAGTTCCAGGTGGGATCTCCCTTTAATGAGCTTCCACCCATTGCTTCTTGTCTGCCCTCAGGTGCTTTCAAACAAAGTCACCCCCTCATCTCTGTGACTGCCCCTCAAGTCCTGGATATTATGTCAATCAAATCCTTCTTTTACTTAGGCTACACATACCTATATCCTATAACCGTGATGGTGAACCTATGGCACGCGTGCCAGAGGTGGTACGCAGCGCCCTCTCTGTGGGCATGCGAGCTCTGCCGTGCCTGCACCTCCCGCTGGCCAGCTGGTCTTTGGGTGTCTGCCGTGCATGTGTGGGGACAGGGCACATGTGCAGGGGCCATGCACACATTGCATTTTGGGGGTCTGGGCATGTGCCCATTCACACATGCACATTCTTTGGGCATTTAGTTTGGAATAGGTTATTTTTATTTATTTTTATTTTATTTTTATTTAATTTATATACCGCCCTACTCCCAAAGGATTCAGGGTGGTGAACAGCCATGAGATAAAACATATAATACAAAATTTAAAAGCAAAATAAAATCGAATTAAACAGTTTGGCCGTAAACCAATTTAAAACACCCCAATAATTTAAAACAAATTAAAATTTACTTTTAAATTAAAAAGGAAAAAGGGAAAAATTAGGCCAGGTTAGCCATCACTGTGTTGTGACCCCAGCCCCGGAGGCTGATTTATCTTTGCATGCTGATTCGGAGGATGATATGCAGGAGGAGGAAGCTGTCATGAGCTATGTGCCGGAGGGGCCGTCTTCACTGGTGAGTCAGCAAGAACTGACAGTTGCTGACATGCCTATGGACCCCGGCCAAATTGAGGAGGAAACAGAGGCCGGTAACGATGAAGGGGAGCCCCTATTGGATGCAAGAGAGAGACGTAGGAGACATCGTAGAGAACAGCTATTGCCACGTCCTAAGAGGTGTGATCAGGTGACGTAGGGCCACACCCTACAAAGTATAAAAGGGGTGTGACTGGGCTGGAAAGGCGTGGTGAACAATTTGTTGGCGTTTTGGATGCAGTGTAGTTACAACTGTTAGTTTGGAGTTTTTGACAAGAGTCTGCATTAGCCTGCTGGCTGTCTGCCAAGACCTTTGGAACATTGCCTGGTAACTACTGGACTGATATACCCTTTGGAAGAGAACTATTTATTAAAGGGCCAGCTTCAGTCTCTCTAGCCTGCGTTTGTTACTGCCAGGCTATTTGAGCCTCTGCAAGGCCACTCGTGGGAGGGGACAGAACACGCTGTCCTACAACTATTCGTTGTACAGTTTAGCCTCCAGCCCCCTAATCATCTTTGTTGCTCTTCTCTGCATTCTTTCTAGAGTTTCAGCATCTTTTTTGTATTGTGGTGACCAGAACTGGAAACAATATTCCAAGTGGTCTTACTACTGTAGTTGATTATATAAAGTGGTACAATAACTTTTTGTGAACTTAATTCTATCCCTGTATTGTGATACAATCTAGGACTGCAGTGGTTTTTTTGGTAGCCACAGCACACTGCTGGCTCATACTTAAGTAATTGTTCTCTGGGATTCCTAGATTGTTCTCACAGTTATTGCTGTTGAGCCAAGGTACCACATATTCTACACCTGTGCATTTGGTTTTTCTTGCAAAGTGTAAATCCTTATCTCCTTTTGTGGATGGAGACCTCTTTTACTTGAAGGTTGGCCTGTCTGCAGCTCTCCCTCCTGTCTCCTTGGCCATTTCCACATGCATTGTCATTGCTATATAAAATACACATTTCTACCCTGTGCCTCTTGTATAGAATTATTTTGCCAATATCAGAAAACAATTAAAAAGTCAGTCAAAATCAAAACTCTGAAACCACCAACTTTCTTTAGCTGGTTGCTCTTGTGAACCTAATGAAGATGCCAATGTCCCAATTCTATCAAGAGCATCTCTTTCACTTTGCTTTTAAAATTATTCCAGTCCCTCTGTTTTTCTTTCATAATTTTAGCAATAAAAATAATAAAAAGCAACTCACTGTGTTAAGTTTCCCCAGGGACGCTCTTTACACTACAAAATATCTGAAATTTATTCATCTCAGAGCCACGTGGCATATCCAGTCTTTGATTGACCAGCATGAATAAGGGATTAGAACAAGGTCTGGGGAATTATGAAGAAAATTAAAATGTGTCCCAGGCCATCAAAATTTCAAACGAAATTCTTCTAATCTGATATGATAAAACCAAAATGAATTCAAGGACTTCAAGGGATCAAAAGATAAACCTGGGCATCCCTAATCTATGTTTTTTCCACATTTTCTGGTGGTCTTCCTAATATCAAGATTCTAATATGAAGAGTGGCGGAAAAAAGTCCCTGACACTTGATGTGCTCTCGGAACAACCCACTCAGATCAGGGACCGACAGGTGAGCAAAGGCTGAAGGACCTTCCAAGGTAGCATCAGAAAGGGCAGTTCTGGTGACCCTGGGCCAAAAATGGGCATTAACCACAGGCAGGTCATGAGCTCCCCATCATTGCGAGCATCGTTCTTTTCCCTTTCTGGCAAACCCTGAATTGGCCCTTTAAGGCTGGAGAGAAGATGAGCGAAGGGTGGTGCAAGGTCTTCCTCACCCTGACCTGAATGGGGAATAATCCTATGAACTAGTGGCGTAGTTAATCCTATGAGTGGCGTAGCAGGCTAATGCCTCCTATTAAGGCAGCATTTAACATCCAGCTGCCTGCAATTACTGCGAGTTCTAATCCCCCCAGGCTCAAGGTTGACTCAGCCTTCCATCCTTTCTAAGGTGGGTAAAATGAGGACCCAGATTGTGGGGGCAATAAGCTGACTTTGTATAAATATACAAAAGTATGAAGGCTATTGCTTAACGCCTTGTAAGCTGCCCTGAGTCTCCGGAGAAGGGCGGCATATAAATATAAATTTTTTTTTAAAAAAAACCTAATCTTGGGGAGGGGGGAGAGATGACAGTTTTCTCCTGACCCACCATTCTTTTGCAGGATGAAGTTCCAAATGCGGCCTAGAGGCCATGGTGGGTCCCAGGACAATCCTCATGGCTATGAAACCACAACTGTCATAGCAAGCTGAAGCAAGGCTGAACCGTTTTTTTCTTATTACCTCCCTTACATTTGGTTTTCAGGAATTTATGAAGTAGAGAAGCTCTTCTGTGATTTAAGGACTCTTATTTACCCCCTTGCAAAAAGGAGGAAACAATTCAACTACAAGTTTCTTCTGTGCTGTCAAATTTCAGCAACACAATTCTGGAAACTGTAAAAATCAGAGAACCTGGGCAGGGCCTAGAACTTCCAATACCCCATCAACTATGGTTTATTGAGCAGTGTATAAACCACAGTGACAGATTTATACAACCTCAGAGGTGCAAAAGTGTGTGGGCCATCAGCAAACCTTTTGGGAGCCCAGAACAGATGGAGGGGAAGTTTTCTGGCCCAGAATTGTGGATTGGATCAGTTACCGGGACCAGATGTCCTGCCGCTTACTTTTACTTGGGGATCTTTCATTGGCACCACCATTAATTACCAGTAGTAGCACCTCTCAGTGACACGAGTCAGCAGTGAAATGTTGCTCTTTTTCTCCCAGTTAATAACAGAATAACAGAGTTGGAAGGGACCTTGGAGGTTGTCTAGTCCAACCCTCTGTACAAGCAGGAGACCCTATGCAACGCCCCCTCCCAACTTCCCACGGTAGGCTTGTGGCAGGCCTGAAGCCTGAAGGCGCAAAGCTAGAAAGATGGCTTCCAGGTCTGACACTAGGACTCCAAGATCCCTCTCACAGTTGCTACTGTTGCATCCTTATAATGCTGCATAATCATTATTCCAATTTTGATACCACCCCTCTGCCAATGACTCTGAAGAAGATGGCCTCTTCACAGAAATAAGTCACAACATGGGGTGGTAAAATATTGCCTGGGAGCTCTCTCCAGAGTAGCCCCATTTTTCAGCTGGGCCCATTGCAGTGGTGGGTTGCTCCCGGTTCGCACCGGTTTGCAAGAGCCGGTCGCGGTGACGATATGACGTCACCAAACCGGTTCTCTGTCTTCGGGAGCTGGGCCCTCCTGCCCACCCCGGCGTTATGCCGACCTTATATTTCTTCTTTTTTTGCCCAGCTGAGAGGTGCGGCAGAGCGGATTGCCGTACCTCAGCTGAGCAGATTTGCAACGCGCTTGTGCAAAGCGCAAGTTTGGCGAGCAAAGTGAGCATGTGCACGGTGATTGTGCGCAAAGTGCACGACCGAAGAGGTGATCATGCGCGAAGTGTGCCACAAAAAGAACCGGTAGTAAAGCCGGTTAGAACCCACCCCGGGCCCATTGCCTGCATTGGAACAACCCCCCTGCCCCCCCCCCCACCCTCCTGCCCCAGTTCTCTGCTAGGGGCAGTTGCCTTTCCTTCCTTCTCTTCCCGTTGAGGCCGCGGGGTCAGCCAGAGTCACACACCCCCTTCCCTAGAAGTCCTTGCTCCATTTCAGCAGGGAATCTGTAACAGCCACGGGAGCCCTTCCATTGTGCCTCCCACTCCCACATTCAGCAGAGGAACGAACTGATATGTCAGTCTCAAGGAAGAAACCACGCAGAGACTTCCTGATGCAATATCTTGGTGCATGTCACTTTTTCATCTTTCTGTTACTTATTAGCAAACTTACTAGCAAGGTATTAAATAATCTTTAAAAACAAAATGCAGCCAAGACCCCATCCAGCCTCTTCCTCCTGCAGAGGGAGGGGGCAGCTCCCGGGGGGGGGGGCAGCCATGGGAGCCACAGGTCAGCTGGTGCAGCTCCTTGGAGCCTCACAGAATCCAGATCTCCCCCCCCCCACCCCCCCTGCTTTCTCTCCCCTCCTCCTCAAAGCCCCTGAGCCTCTTTATGCTCCCTTCACCCACGAGGACCCCCTTGGCAAAATTCCTGCCCGGCTCACCTTGGAAGAGCCCCGGCAACTTCCTTCTCATTACCTTTTGCTATTCTGACATGCTTAATTGATGCAGAATATAAAAAACCATGAAGGGTGATAAACAAATGTCAGAGCTGAGTGGCAACTGAGGGAATTGAATAAATGGAAATTTTAAGGTGCTTAAATTAGAAGTTTGTCATCGGTGTCAAATCGCTTTATATTCGCATCATCCATCTGGCAACTTTTTTTAAAAAAAAAAACCTTGCTGACCTCTCTGCAGCCATTCTCACCTGTACAACAATCCCATGAGGTAGAATGATGTGGTGGTTGGGGCCATGAGATCAGGTCCCCTCTAAGGCTCCCCAGGAATTCAGGCATTTGAGGTCTTGCCAGCTCCTTCTCTGACCCACCAGCCTTTGGATCAACTTCAGGTTTGATTGTTAACTCCTGCACATCCTCTCAGGGACTAAGTGAGCCCCTCTGCACCTGGAGGGCAGTGCCCCCTTCCTGCTGCTGGGCTTCCAAAAAGCCTTAAAATTTGGCCTTGGTCTCAGGGGTGGGTCAATGAGGGGGCATCCTGCCGGGTTTATTTATTTATATTTATTTATTAAGACAATTTATATGACCGACAAACTCATTCTCGGTGATTCTGAGCAGCTTACAAAGAATGGTTGTAATGACGGTTTTACGTTCAGGCCATTCTGTTTTGTCTGTGTTTTAAATAATATTACATTCTGCAGGTCACCTAAGTGAGAGGCTATATAAATGTAAGGAAATAAACAACTACTGCAATAAATAAAAGTTTTGCTCAAAGCTTCCGTTGGAAGATGATTCCTTCGAGTCCTTAAATCAAACAGATTTTGTTAATCCAATGGCAGGTCAATTTTAATTGTTGAACTGATTTGGATTCTGCGCATGAAATGCTATCTTTTCTGGACTGAAATGGTTCCATGAGTGGATCTGCATGCCCAAGTTGAATCACATGACCTCCTGAATCAAATCAAATGGTAGATCCAATTGCACATCATTAAGGTGCTCCTTTTCCACCAAGGGTGAGGAATCTCCCAAAGTCCCAGAAAAGGGAGGCCTCACAGCTTCTGAAATTCAGCAGGGCCTGGGACCCCAGCCTCACAGGCAAGGCCTCATCCCAAGGGATAGAAATCCAAGACCCTGGAGCTAAACCCCATTCCTTCTGGAAGGGAAAGGTGCCCTGCGTGGCCCAATCCCTGCCCCTGAAGGGCTCCAGCATGAAAGAGGAAGCCAAGGGACAGTTTGGGGGAAACAAGATCAGGCTACCTGGAGACGGGGGATTATTTCCATTGGAAAGTCAAGATCCTTTCAAACCAGAGGAGAAACTGTGCTGCCAAAGGCACACAAACTAATGGGAGGTCAGGAAAGGTCTCCCACATGGTTTTCTGTAAACCTGAAAGGAGGATGGACTCTTTCCCAGAAAACTAAGAGACAACAGAGCTTGGAAAGTCTGGGCAGCAAGAAGAGGGCAAAGACAGACCCTCCCTAGCAGTTCACCACAGGTATATCTACAGTTATATACTGTATTTTTACTCAGAAGTAACTCCATGTGCTGTTCCTGGTTCTCTGGGCCTGACGTGACCAGTTTTGAGGAAAGATAATTTTCCAGAGCAATCGGTTTCACTGGAGGAGAGCATTCAGTGAAACGATGGAGTTGTGAGAGAGCCAAAGCTGAGGTTGCCCTGGAAACCCAACAGAGGGTCCAAGGGACTGCAGGCTCTGAGCGTTCCTGAGATTCAATTAAATCTGAAGACACACCAACCATCAGGATGCCATGGGAGTGTCCCGAGGGCCTGTGAGTTGTCCCCTGGCTTCCCTGCTTATCACAGGTCAATCAAGCAGGTTTCAGTGCAGGAGAAGGCAAAGTTACTGCCAAGTAGCCAATGATGGGTTTGGCTAAATCCCACTTGCTCTGCGTCGGCAGAAGCCGAACAGGGGATAGTCCCAGTGATAACATCCTTCCGTTGCTGTCACCAAATGTCCCCTTCGATTGTCTCCACAGCCAGGGAGAAGGTTTATTCAAGGGAACAGAGGAAGCCTCTAATTTAGAGGCCAAGCTGGGAGCCTGGACTAAGAGAGGTCAGGGGAGACATAATTGCTTCAGCATCAATGTCACCCCTTCTTCTCCCCACCAGGGAGCTCCCAGAAAGGTTGATATAGATGCTTCATTCATTCCGAGGCTGAATAAATTTACCCTCAGGAAATCTGCAGGCTGCACTCAGATGTCGACAGAAGGTCCCTGGGGAATTGGTTCCATTCCAAATGAATGTCATGCTCAGCAATCACAACGCAGGGCCCTGGCCGGGGGAGGGGGAGATGGAGACGGAGAGGGAAAAGAGGAGCTTTTCCTGGGAGGATCTCTGAATGGAAGGGGCTGTTTCTGAATCCTTCAGGAGGTGTGCAGACGTGGGATCTGGAGGCCCTAAAGCCACTGCACCCCTTTTCCTGGGGTCTCACAGCCACCCGCTAAGGCTGCAGTGTCACCCTGGGAAGAAATGCCTCCAGTTAAGAGGGGCAGGCTGGCACTACATGCACTGCAAGGGGAGAAGCTTCTCCATCAGCTGAGCAGAAAACAGTGTCTGCTGGATCTCCGTTTCTCTCTCATTCAAGAGATGACACAAACCAACTCTAAATAAAAGTAACAGAGTCTGAAGCTGCTGCTGTTTATCATGGACAGCGAAAAACGCAACAGCTCAGGCTTAGTTTACCACTGCACAATTTCTGGGCTCTTCTCTGATTCCACAGCAACTAAATACTTTCAGGTACTTTAACTTTGCTCTGTTTTCACCCCATCTATTTGAGGGAGGGGTCCCCAGGCTCTTAGAAACCTTCAGGAAGTTTCAGATTGTTCATCGACCCCCAAACATTTTTATATGGAAAATAATTTAATAAAGACTATTTTAACTAATAGCACTGAGAATAAAAATAAGTACCTTTTAAAAATCTAAAATAAAATAAGAATAAATAGCTATAATGGATAGTCCTGTCCATCCTTGGGGGTTGACATTGACCAAAAGGCAAATGCAATCTTCTCAATATATTGTACAGCAATTGGTGAGGCTCTTGGAAGGTGTTCCAATTGTGATAAAAGCAGGTAGATTGTTGCAGGGAAGAGATGTTCTACTGCCACATAACTAAGAGAAAAAAGGGAATCATAGACAATGGACCAAAATGACGTCATCCACAGGTGTGTCTTTCCTATGTTCCAAGAGAAGCAGGTTGCCTATTAGATCAACTGACCTGATGGGTTTTCCTGAAGATTTCTCAAAATGCAAAAAAAAAAAGGCCTAAACTGGCATCCCTGTTGCCTGACCACTTGGGGTACTGGGCCATACTGGTATAATTCCAAGAGGAAAGAATGTGGGTATCCAAGACACAAAAGAAAGAAAAAGGCAGGACGAAACCTTGCAGAGGAATAATAACCATAATACCCAAACAGGCTATGGTGTATTTCATGCTTTACTGCCGGACCAAGATATGGCTTGGCTCTGATTCTGCCTTATTTGTCAAAGGACCAGGAGACCCAGGAGCCAGTGAGGCTAAAGCAGGTTGGGGGCCTGAATTCAGACTTAAGCAGTAGAAATGAAAAAGGGTCCCATCACTATGCCCCAATATCGGTCCCTGCGTGGAAAAGTTTCCATCCCCAGCACCCTCTTCCTCCTGCAGAAGGCCTGGGGGGGGAGGGGGTCCTTCTTCTATGGAGGCAGCGGTGGGAGGCTCTGAGGCAGAAGGAGCTTCTTTCCCAGTTTGAATTAATAAGCCACCAGGAAGGTAGGAACCCCACTTGCTCTTCCCCTCGCCGTATTTTGAATGATGACTTCCTAGGAAAATCCCCCACCTTGTCTACAATCAGCAGGTACCTTCCTCCACCCTGGGAGTCCAGCATTAACATTAATGTGGCTTTGAGGGAGCTCCAGGCATGGACTGCTTAGCTATGGATTTTCTAGGAAAAAAATAGCCTTAGATTTGTATTATTCCTCTCCATTATATGACTTGCTCTGTTTTCCTGAGCAGCCCCTTCTAAGTGGGGGCCACCTGGACTTCTGTCTACCAGGAAGGGATGGGACCACCTGGCAGAGTTGTTTGTAATTTATTAATTATTTATTTCATTAGATAATTGCTCTCTTTTTCTGATAACATTCAGGGCTGTAATTCATGGGGAAAATTGCAGGAGATTAGACATTTTTCACACTTCTTAAAATGCAGTTAAAAAGCCACCATGTAGCTTTGCAGCTATAAGATAGCAATAGCACTTACCGTATTTTTCGAAGTATAAGACACACTTTCCCCTCCCCCCAAAAAAGTGGGTGGAAATGTCTGTGCATCTTATACAGCGAATGTTGCCAAAGCCCCGCCCACCCATCGCCCCCCACCCTTCGGCCTCTGCCTCCCGGCAATTTGCCTCCTTGCAGCAAACAGCCTGGTCAGCTTCAGCACAGCCTGATTTAGCACGAGCAGCTGATTGGCAGTTGGATCTGCCTCCTGGAATACCTCCTATCAGCTGTTCCAGTGCTGGGATTGCCACCACCCATCGGTGCCATCGTTGTCCATCACCGCTGCCGCCTATCACCGCCTCCATGCACCCCATTTTCAGCTTTCTCACATCCCATTTTCAGTCTCCACCTACCTCATTTTTGGCCTCCAAGCATCCTGTTTTTGGCCCGTTCCAGGCAGTGGGGATAGGCGGCAGTGATCCCCCCTGCCTGGAACGGGCTGAAAATGGGATGCGCAGAGGCCAAAAATGGGGCATGCGGAGGTGGCGATAGGTGGCAGCGATGATTGGCGGCGGCAATTCACGCAGCCTGGAACAGCTGATAGGAGGTATTCCAGGAGGCAGATCCAACTGCCAATCAGCTGCTCGTGCTAAATCAGGCTGTGCTGAAGCTGACCAGGCTGTTTTCTGTTTGCTGCAAGGAGGCAAATTGCCGGGGGGCAGAGACAGATTTTTTCCCTCTTGTTTTCCTCTCCAAAAGCTAGGTGCGCCTTATACTTTGGAGCATCTTATAGTCCGAAAAATACAGTATATACTGCTTCACAGCAGTACGATTGACTTGTGGGGCCGGTGCGACGTGCACTAAATTCACATGGATTGGGAGATTGTTAGCAGGATTCACTGGGATAGGAATTTTTTTTTGTCTCTCACTTTGAGTTGTATTGAAGGTGCATGAAGGGAGGCTATGCCAATCTCATAGTACACATGTTGTATTCTGACAATAAAGGTTTGAACTTGAACTCGAACAGTGCTTTACAGCCCTCTCTAAGCAGTTTACAGAGTTAGCATATTATCCCCAACAATCTGGCTTCTCATTTTACTGACCTCGGAAGGATGGAAGTGTGAGTCAACTCGAGCCGCTCAGGATCAAACTGTTGAACAGCTGGCAGCAGGCAGTCAGCAGAATTAGCCTGCAATACTGCATTCTAACCACTGCACCACCACGGCTCTTCGGTCAAGATAATTTAAAATTCCCTCCAGAGTTTTTCAGAGGGAGCTAAAAGCCCAGGATGGTCTCCGGAACCAAAGTCTTGGTCGTCAGGCTCCCTCCCTATTGTGGCCTTCAGCCAATCCATGAAACCATGTCTCTCCTTGGACTGCAACCCCTGGCAAGTGTGATCCCCTCCAGATGTCTTTTCTGGGACAGGGACAAAAGACACGCGGCCTTTTCTCCACCATGTTTTGCATCTATCCCAAGAACTTTGAAATGGCGACCTTCACAATGAGCATAATGTCTTCTCGGTGGAACCTTTTTGCACGCACAGATCCCCAGCTCTAGTTAAAATGCCTCACCAGACACCTGTGGAGATGTTCGCCTAAGCATTTTGCCATGTGACTTTCCAGAGACAATATTCAGTAGGAAGCGCAGTGCTGCATTTTCCAAGCCCCCAGAAGCGAGAGGGACGCCTGGCTCATCGTCTCATTACATCAAAGGCCAAGGTCAGACTCAACACTCTCCCTGCAGGCTGGTAATTTAAGCAGGATGACATAAACGAGTCACCAAGATCTCTATTCAAAATGCTTGTTGTCACCGATACTTTCAGCGAAATGTGAGGGAGGGCTCGGTGCCACTAAGGACCTGCAAAGCCCAGAAACCTGGCTTGTTTATCACCCTAGCCTATAAGGCTCCGTGCAATTGTTATTATTTTACTTTGACTTTCCCGAACAGGAAACTTCACAGTTCAGCTTGATAATTAGCTCTGACAACTATAGAAAACTCCCCCTGAGTAACGCCATCCTCCTGGGCCATTGAAACCATTTCCAGGGTGCCCTCTGTGGCATGAGGGATGAGGGGGGTGGCACCATCTGTAGTCCCTTTTGCATCAGCCATTTCACCCATTTCAGTTGCCCTGAGCCAACTTCATCTTGGGGCAATAGAGCTGAGCTGCTGCTGCTGCTGCCTTCATCTCTTCTCCATGTTCTTTTCCTTATTTTGCAAAAACTCTTTAGGACACAAGTGCAAAGTTTTCTTGCAGCCAAGGGTCACACTTTTTTTTAAAAAAATGTTTTGACTCTGTACCCAGGCTTAAAGAGATACGACATAAGTGGAGTTTACAAGACCTCTTTGCTCAACCTTTCTGCATTTTAGAGGTTTAAAGGTGAAATGGATGCATTAAATCTCTGCAAAACCAGCACTTTCACATTTTAAATGCCCAAGAAATACCTATTAAAAGCAATTTGCATTCCCCCTGCCCCCTGATCTTTGCCTGTGGTCCAGACCTTTGAAATGCAATTGTGGAATTGGACCTCATTGATTATTCTATTTCTGTAATTCTCCCAAAACGGACCATTTTCCTTTGGTTGATCTTACAAGCAAATCATGCATTATGGAAGCTGGCAAAATGTGCCACATCCACTTTCGTGGATTTCTGGTTGATGGCCCCAGATCCCTCATAATTTTAATGCAGTTGAGTTCCATTAATGAGGTTCTCTGCAAATGTTGTTTTATGTGAATAATCACTTTCTCCTTCATTCCGTTGAATCTTACATTGAGTGGAATACGTTTCCACGTATTCACTTGAGATACAAACAACCAGGCTCAAATTATCAATCTTATGCAAAGACTTGGTTGTCTGGAGAATGCTGATTTTCAACTCCTAGTACCACCTAGATAGATCTTCTCCATGATGGTCTCAGTCTTTCAACACCCTTCTGCCACTGTAACTGTGCTCATCCACCTTGCTGCTAGTCCTCCTGTCCTTCTCTTTCCTTCCACTTAATCCAGAGAGCTGGGTCTTCGCTTAATAAATGGGTCCAAAGTAGGATAATCCAAACCTGGTCATTTGTGCCTTGACCCAAAACTCTGGGTCAAAACTCATTTGTTGCACATGCATTGCTGTGTTTCTTTGGGTATCTGCGATATTCTTAGGGTTCTTCTCCAACACAAAAGTTCAGAACCAGCAATACTTTTCCTATTCTGCTTCTTCAAAGTCCAACTTTCACTTCTATAGTATAGCAGATACAGATAAAGATTAACAGAATTGGAAGGGACCTTGTAAGTCATCTAGTCCAACCCCACAACCAAGTAGGAAACACCACACCATCTCTGAAAAGTGGCAGTCCAGTCTCTTCTTGAAAGCTTCCAGGGATGAAGCTCCCATAACTTCCGAAGGCAACTTCTGTTCCATCGGTTGATCACAGGGAATTACTTGGCTTGCATGGTTCTTGTCTCCATAACTATAGACATAGCCTGACATTTGAATATCTTTTCCAAGGAAGCAAATACAGGGAACCCTTATATCAACAAATATCAAACAGATCGGACCAGCAAATGGAGGCTGTTAAGAATAATTGCTGGGATGCTACAATGTGATTTTTCTCCAGGCTTTTGATTCTGTAGTTAAGAAGTTGAACCAGAACCAAGAAAAAGAAAATTCAAGGCCACCATTCACTCGAAGAAACTCAGCTGGTGATGTTGGGAGAGTGACTCTCACTCAGCCTGGCCTACGTCATAGGATGATGGCGCTGGGACCAAGCAGAGGCAGAGGAGGGACACAGCATTGAATTCCTAAGGGAAAAGCGGGATAGAAATCCTGAATCTGAAATGCCAAATATTCAAGTGGCTGAGGAGAGAAGCAAATACAAGGACTCTTCAACTTATGACCACAACTGACCCCAAAATTCACATTGTTAAGTGAGAAATTTGTTGAGTGAGTTTGGTCCCATTTTATGACCTGGTTGTTCAGTGAATCATTACAGTTGTTAAGTTAGTGACACAGTTGTTAAATGAATCTGGCTTCCCCGTTAACTTTGCTTGTCGCAAAAGGGGATCACGTGACTCTGGGACACTTCAATTGTCATAAATGTGAATCAGTTGGCCATGGAGATGCTGCAATAGTCATAAGTGTGAAAAATGGTCATAAGTCACTTTTTTCAATGCTGTTGCAACTTCAAATGATCACTAAGTCAAGTGTGGTTAAGTCGAGGACTGTCTGTGTCTGAATGGCTCTTTAAGGTACCCTCTAAAAAGGACTTTTGCTTCTACCGCAAAATACAAATGAAGCTGCATAGCAGAGTTGTAGTCACAGCAACTGCCAAATCTTATCTTTCTGATTGCTTCCCCCTCCTTCCTTCTCCAAACTCACTCCCAAGTCCATTCGTTGGAGAGATCCTGAGAGAATTGCTGTCTGGAGAAACCTTGGGTGAAAAGAGGACTTGGCATCATGATTGATGGATTATAAATGGGTTACTGGTTCTTTTGATTAGCAATCAATGGAAGATGTCTTCAAAGGTGGGGGTGGGGCTTCCAGGAACATTCATGGAGCTCTTCATCACAGCCACCAAAGTCAAATCTAATTATGTCCTCCTTAAGTCTCAAAATTCAGTCTGGCCTTGTGGTCAGCCTTTGGCGCCTCTGCTCAGGGATGATTCTCAAAAGAAATGATTTCTGCTGACCTCTTCAGTCCAACCAGTGATGGAGCAAAAGTGCAAATCTGGCCCTTGGTGAGAAGAGAAACAAAAACCTAAGTTTTGGGAGGGGGGAAATCAGATCAGAATAGAGCTGGAAGGGACCTTAGAGATCTTCTAGTCCAGCCCGCTGCACACAGAGGAGACCATATACCATTCCAGACAAGTGACTGACCAGTCTCTTCTTAAAAATACCCAGTGTTGGAGCACCCACAACTTCTGGTGGCAAGCTGTTCCACTGGTTAATTGTCCTCACTGTTAGAAAGTTTCTCCATAATTCCAGGTTGCTTCTATCCTTGATTAGTTTCCATCCATCACTTCTTATCCTGCCTCCAGCTGCTTTGTAAAATAAATCCTCTTTGTGGCAGCCTCTCAAAAACTGGAATACTGTTATCATATCACTAGACTGGCCTAACCCAAATCCTGCAAGCATTCTTCATACGTTTTAGTCTCCAGGCTTTTAATCATCTTAGTTGCTCTTCTCTGCACTTTTTCCAAAGTCACAACATCTTTTTTGTAATGTGGTGACCAAAGATGGATGCAGTATTCCAGGTGTGGCCTTAATAAGGCTTTATAAAGCCATACTAATATTTCACGTGATCTTGATTTGATGCCTCTGTTTATTCAGCCAAGGATTGTATTAGCTTTATTGGCTGCTAATAATTACATTATCTTAGGAAAGATTAGGAGGATGTTTAAAATTTGATTATGCCTATCAAAATCAGCAATATCTCCTGCTTTACTAGGTCTAAAATTTAATAAGAGCACTGTAGAGGGCAAATTTATAATATGGCAGTATTATGAGATTGATGTATTTATGTCCGGAGAGAAGGAAGTCAGGTTTTATAATCCAGTTATAAAAAGGAGTGACTCCTTTATTTGAATGCCTCCAGGTGAAGCATGTTTGTCAACCCCATTATGAAATCAACTGGGATGATTAAGACAAATGACCTCTTTCAAAAAGTTAATTCTGGAAAGCCTCCAATCTCCCCACAAAATCTGGTTTCTCACAGTAATATCATTCTGATGCCCTTGGAAGAAGATGGGAAGCTCTGGTTGAGTTCTAAGAATGGGTGGCAGGATCTGGGCGCTGAGTCTTGAGTGACAGATGGAGTAGCACACGTATGCCTTGCGTCCTGTGCCCGGCCCTTTCAGGTCAGTGACATACAACCTTAAGCATCAGGTGCCCAGGTTAATAACTGTTGGGAATGCGACTAAAGCAGACCAGAGACCTTTGACCCCCATGGCTGACACATGGCAAATCAATCCTGGCAGCCCAGGTTGACAAAGACCAAGGGAGTCCTTGAGGGTTTTTCCAGTTTGTTTCTTCACTGAGTGTGGCATCTGAGTCTGGCCTCTGCTTCGGGTTGGCCTTCAGCCCTGGGAGTCCACAGGCAGAAGAATAAGTGGAAAGAAGGAAGCGGTGCCAGAAGTGAGGTTTCTGAGTGCAGGCTCATTTCCAGCCCATCACCATCACAGACAAGCGTTTCGACATTGCCAGGGCTTTCCTGAAGGCCATCTGGACACATAAATCAAACCAGTTCAACTAACCAACCTGACTGTTTGCTCCACATATTTCTCTTTTCTTCTGGGGCAGAGAGCAACAAAGTAGTTAGTTACCCTCATTTTATGAATGGGCGCTCCAGATAAAAAGTTATGAATGAGGCAATTTACTATAGGCCAGTTCTAATAATGTCTGTCTGTCTACCTGCCTCTCTCTCTCTCTCTCTCAGAGACAGACAGACAGACAGACAGAGAAGAGAAAAAATCAGGTTCTCCATTTGAAAATCAGATTGCTGATGCATAAAATTGCAATAGTTTTCTCTAAAGAAAGGCTAAATACATGTTTAATGTCATCCTGTTAAAAAGCATGCCCTTTGCTCCCCCCCCCTCCGATCTCTGCCCTTTTCTGGGTTCTAAAGCAGAAGAGCTGATTACTTTTAACCGAAAGACTCCCCCTCCCCCCACCCCCAAGAACAAAGCATCCCAGAAGTGGAATTTGGGCCTTGTCCCTCCCTCCCTTGATACAAATCATGCAGCAGTACTCTAACTGGGTAGAAATGGCTACCCCTTCAAAGCTCTTTAGCCAGGAATCAGAAGGTGGCTAACTTCCACAACTCCCACTCTTGGTTTGTAAACTCCAGGGAGTCTGCTAGGTTTTTTGTTTTTGTTTTTTTTACTGACGTTTGTTAATAAGAGGCAACTACTCTTTTGAGCTGCATTGGATCTCTCGATCAAATGCATAGAGTGGCCAGATTAAACTGAGATCCGGCAAGTCAAGATGGAAATGGAGCAGGGGAGGGGACTGAATTATGAATACGAATTATAAGGCGTATCCCAGTATTTGAGAGGCTGCCACAAAGAGAAGGGGTCAGCCTATTTTTCAAAGCACCTGAAGGCAGGACAAGAAGCAAATTGGACAAAAAGAGAAGCAACCTGGAGAAACTTCCTAACAATGAGGACAATTAACCAGTGGAACAGCTTGCCTTCAGAAATCGTGGGCGCTCCATCACTGGAGGTTTTTAAGAAGAGACTGGAAAGTCACTATCTGAAATAGAAATAGGGTCTCCTGCTTGAGCAGGGGGTTGGACTAGAAGACCTCCAAGGTCCCTTCCAACTCTCTTCTGATTGATTAAAGGTGGGGAAAGAACTTTCCAAGCCTTTCAGGCCAACTAGAGATATCCTATGCTGTGACCTGAGCCTCTTGTATGTATTTGCCTCCTCTCTCCCAAAAACTGTTAATTAATATCTGGTATAAATTTTTTGATGCATTTGAGATGTGGTGTGAACTGTAATTGTCTCCTATCCCAAGTTGGGTTGGGTTGGGGTTGGCTGTATATCTGTGTTTTAAAAATAGTCCTTCAGTCTCTGGTGGCAAAAATAATATTCCAAAGAATTATAACTGGATGTGGGGAAGAGTCTAAGGATCAGTCTTGTGCAACAACCAAATCTTCAACTAGACTGAGTAGTTGCCCGCAGTACAGTATTGCTTCCAATTTTTCTGCCCAGCAAGTTGATTAGTCAAAAAAGGAGCTAGGTTCAGGAAGGGAGGGAGGGGGGGAGGGGGAGGGAGGGAGAGGGGGGAGGAAATCTTAATAAAATAATAGTTTGTAAGAGTATGTTCCAATTGTCCTAGATCTGTCTTTTCTAACTGGAGAAGGATCATTAGCATTGAATGTTCTATCTGGCTTTGACTTCTTGAGCACATTCGTACAGCAGAAATATCTTCAACAGACAACATGGAAAATTAATTTGTAATGGCTATTATTAGTACTTAAGTCCTATTCATGGTGTAAAAATATCCCTATTTAGGGCAGAGTGGCAAAGACTCGGAGAAGTTGTACCTAAAAAAGAAAAAAAGTGGCCTCTTCAAAGGTCAGAAGGAGCAGAAGTGGCTTCCTCCTCCAATTGCGAAGGAAAGTCTCTGCAGCCAAAGGCAAATCCGTTTGCAAGGAAGGCTGCGGGGTGGCTGCCAAAAGCCTTGGGCAGACCAAGGGCCTGAGTGCCACCTTCCACAGTTGGAATGGGACAACTCCCCACAAGCAACCCCCCACGGTCAATTAGCCATGGCCAACTCCGCATGGCCAGTTCGCTGCGGGACAATTAAACAATTCAATTTAATTATTTAAAATAATTAAAAACATTGTTTTATTTTTTGTTATTCGCATTTCCTTTCGTCCCTCCTTTGGCATCCATCCTTTAACGATTCTATTCCACCATTTCTTCAATATTAGTGTAACTCTTGTTCTGCAGCAAATTGTCCCACGGTGAGTTGGCCATGGCGAGTTGTCGTAGACAATGCATCTTGCCCATTCTCCAATTGTTCTGCTTGTAGTGCAGGACAGAGGAGGCTGGCTGGACAGGGCATCCCACTTGCTGCATCTCTTTTGCTGCTGTTGGTTGAAGGGTTGAAGCTGGAATGGCCAACAGCCCCTCCCGATGAGACCGTCCCAGGCAGTTGCCTTCCAGTGGTTCTGCCCAGCACCTCAATTAGAGGCTCTTCCGGTGATGTGATCCTGGCCATCATCTGCCAGCACAGCCTCTCATGATCCTGCATAGGACAAACAGCCCAGAATTTGTACCAAAATAATGGATGGCCACTAATTTGACTTCAGCACTAAAGAAAGGACAAAGCCATATTAGAACATTACAACCTTGCAGGCTTCTTCATTACATACGGATCTAAAATTAGCCATCCTGGAAAAAGGATACTTTCCTTGCATAATTGATCAAGAGATTGCTGAATTGATAAAGAGATTCATCAAAGGCTGCAAACTCCCTTAGCCGACTCCTTAACAAACACATCCAATTTTTGACACATCCCAGTTGCTAATTGATAAGGCTTGAATAGAATAGAATAGAATAGAATAGAATAGAATAGAATAGAATAGAATAGAATAGAATAGAATAGAATAGAATAGAATAGAATAGAATAGAATAGAATAGAATAACAGTTGGAAGGGACCTTGGAGATCTTCTAGTCCAACCCCCTGCCCAGGCAGGAAACCCTACACCACCTCAGACAAATGGTTATCCAACATCTTCTTAAAAATTTCCAGTGTTGGGGCATTCACAACTTCTGCAGGCAAGTTGTTCCACTGATTAATTGTTCCAACTGTCAGGAAATTTCTCCTTAGTTCTAAATTGTTTCTCTCCTTGATTAGTTTCCACCTGTTGCTTCTTATTCTATCCTCAGGTGCTTTGAAGAAGAGTTTGACTCCCTCTTCTTTGTGGCAACCCCTGAGCTATTGGAAGACTGCTATTATGTCTCCCTTAGTCATTCTATTCATTGAACTAGACATACCCAGTTCCTGCAACCATTCTTCATATGTTTTAGCCTTCAGCCCCCAAATCATCTTTGTTGCTCTTCTCTGCACTTTTTCTAGAGTCACCACTTCTTTTTTACATCATGGCAATCAAAACTGAATGCAATATTCCAAGTGTGGCCTTACCAAGGCATTATAAAATGGTATTAACACTTCACGTGCTCTTGATTCTATCCCTCTGTTTATGCAGCCCAGAACTGTGTTGGCTTTTTTGGCAGCTGCTGCACACGGCTGGCTCATATCTAAATGGTTGTCCACTAGGGCTCCAAGAGCCCTCTCACAGTTACTACTATTGAGCAAGGTACCACATAGACGGTACCTGTGCATTTTGTTTTTCTTCCCTAAATGTAGAACCTTGCTTTTTCCACTGTTGAATTTCATTTTGTTAGATAGTGCCCAATGTTCAAGTCTGTCAAGATCCTTCTGTATCTTGAGCCTGTCTTCTGGAGTGTTGGCCTTCACTCTTGCCAGTCATTCAATCTTGCCACACTAGGGCAGGGATCCCCAACCCGCACGCCATGGGCCACTCCTGGACCATGGCCCATTTGGCACTGAGCTGTCGGAGAGGCAGGTCTGCGTACACACACAACTCTACTCACACGAGTGATGGTCCCAGTTCCCCTCTCCTGCCCCCCCCCAAGCCAGGCCACCAAGCTACAACGGTTGGGGACCATTGTTCTATGGGATGTCTATGGAGATTCTCAGTCATCCAGGGCATGGTTGTTTCAAAGATGCAGCTCTCTTAGAAAGACCCAAAGGTGATTTTTTTTTTCAAAAGGCAACTGGGCTTTCTTATTTTTTTTCCTTTGAAAATGTTTTGCTTCTCATCCAAGAAGCTTCTTCAGTTCTACTCCCCACCAGTCACTTAGAATTGAAGAAGCTTCTTGAATGAGAAGCAAAACATTTTCAAAGAAAAAACCAAGGAAGTCCAGTTGCCTTTTGAAAAAAAAAAATCACCTTTGGGTCTTTCTATGAGAGCTGCACTTGCAGAACCAACTGGCCAGTCTTCTTTCTGGTCTTCCTTTCTCCCCCACTTCCTACCACACCCCAATTCCAGTCTCCCTCCGTGCGTTGAATGGCCTGCAGTTCACAAAAGCTTTGGGGTTTTGATAAAATGAGCTACTCCCAAAGGTTCTTCCAGACCAGGGGTTGGTTCTAATTTTTTTTACTACCAGTTCTGTGGGCGTGGCTTATTTTGTGGGCGTGGCTTGATGGTCATGTGACAATTCTTTAGGATTTAGCAGAGGTACTGATCTACTAGGCTTCTAACTGCTTGCAGAGCTGTACCGGTCTACCCATTTGTTTTTGGAGCGTCCTGGTCTACCACCACAGGCCTTTTAACACTGATCAGCTGTAGGGCAGCCCTTTGAAGCCCGGCGGCAAGAGTTTAAACAGTTTTTTTTCTTCTAGCCGATCAACTGGGGCTCGGGAGGCAGCGAATAGATTGGGGGCGGGGCCAAATAAAAGGTAAGAATAATGCGGTGGCGGGCAGCTCCTGAACAAAGAGAACTGGTTTGGTGACATCATATTGTCCCCGCTACCGGCTCGGCCAAACCGGGCCGAACCGGGAGGAACCCACCACTGTTCCAGACCCTTTCTGAGTTTTGGCTCCCATGGACCATCCCAGCCCTCCTGGGAAGTTTTGGCAGTTTAAGTTTAAGCATAGATAGAGACATTCTTGTATTCTTGCCAATTGTACGTGTCTTTCTCTCCCTATTTCAGCTGGCCTTTTTTTCTTATTTCTGCCCTCTGGTTTTGCTGATATTTAATACATAAACCTCCAGCTCTATTTTTGCTAACTTAACCGAGTGCGGAGGGTGCTGGCTCTGTCCCGGATATGGGGATCGTCTGAGAGGGGCTGCATGCAGAGTAGGCTGGAAATTACCCACAGGAATTTTCCAACATGAAGTCCTTTTGCCCACAAACGGTGCAGCTCCTCTGTTTCCAGAAACCTGTCCAGCTCTTGAAAGTGAGAGAGTGCAAGTGACACACAGCCTCTCAAGGCCAAGGGCCCTGAGGTCAAGGAACACACACACAGGCACACACATACACACAGAGAGAACACCAAGGAAGAGCCTTGGTGGCGCAGCAGACTAAAGTGTTGTTAAGTAGCACCAGCTGCCTGCAATTACTGCAAGTTCCAAACTCACCAGGCTCAAGGTTGACTCAGCCTTCCATCCTTTCGAGGTAGGTAAAATGAGGACCCGGATTGCGGGGGCAATAAGCTGACTTTGTATTTAAAAAAAGAACACCGTTTGGGGGCCCCCCGAAAGCCCTACTAATCAGGTATATACAAAAAGTATGAAGGCTATTGCTTAACGCATTGTAAGCCGCCCT
>WNWU01000035.1:12434463-12464398 GCA_012654045.1 Ptyas mucosa
ACTTTGGGCCAGTCACCAGGAGCCTGTGAGTTCTAGTCCTGCCTTAGCCATGAAAACTAATGTGTGACATTGGGTCAATCACCAGCTGACAGTGAGTTAGGCACAAAATAAGCTGGGTGACTTTGGGCTAGTCACTCTCCCTCAGTCCAACCCACCTCACAGGTTTGTTGTGGGGAAAATAGGAGGAGGAAATTGTGTTAAATATGTTCATCGCCTTGAGTTATTTTCCAACATAATAAAGGCGGGATACAAATAAATAAAGATAGTACTGTACCGGCTCTCCATTCCTTGTTCCCAGAGTAGTTGTGTGTGCATTTTGTTGTGCTTACATGGACCGCGAGAGGGGAACCTTGATCTGTACAGATCCAAGCGTGTAGCATTCATCTACATAAAACGAGGGTGGAGGCATCGATGGGGTGCAGCGCCCCAAATTTGCACTACTGGGGGAAAAAGTTGGTGGGATCTTTTGCCGTTTTCCACACCAAGTGCTAAATCTCTTTTAATGCAATGTGTTTCCTTAAAAAAAAAAAAACCCAGGAGGAGGGGAAAAAATTGATATTTTCCTAGCACCACCATTCACCTGGCCTTTGGCATGTGAAAAAAAAAAAAGTATGATTTAGATCAGTGTTTCTCAACCTCGGAAGCTTGAAGATGGGTGGACTTCAACTCCCAGAATCCCTCAGCCAGCGCTGCTGGCTGGGGGATTGTGGGAGTTGAAGTCCACCCATCTTCAAGCTTCCAAGGTTGAGAAACACTGGTCTAGTTGCATATAAACCATTCTGTAAAGTTAACTGTTCAGTGTTCTATACTACGCCTTTTTAAACACAAATTATTCTATTGTGTTTCTTACACAATTGCATTTTCCCTTAAAATCTGCATGAACATTTGCACACATTTCCTGCAAAAAACATTTTAAAAGTGATTACTTAGACCCTAAATAGCAAAACATGATCGAGACTGCCCTGTATCTTTTTCCTGTCATTCTGTGGTCATCAAGATTTTTGCAGCTCCAATTTGGCTGTCACAGTCCCAGGAAATACAAATGAAATCAAAGAATTTCATTCCTTGACTTAAATGTACATCTGTATAATAAGTACAAGGGGAATAAATAGGAGAATCTTACATTTGGATTCTTTCACCCCTAAAAAAGCAACAAAAAGCAAGCTGCTTATTTCAATAAATATTCAACAATTCAAAATTTTAAGGTACATTTATCTAAACTGGATCATTATAAGGATCTATGTGAATGTAAGAATTCATATGAGTCAAATACTCCAAACCTCAAATGTCTTAACTTATTTGAAAATACAATTTAAAGGTTTTTTTTCTCCTACTGCATTATGCCAACAACTGTCAGAATGTGGCTAAATAAACTCTGTAACCATTTTATTACACAGATGAATGCCTTTATCATTGGAATGAACAGATATTTCAAGTCTGGATTTTTGTTTTAAGGAAAAAAGGCAACCTATTCCATTTCTTCAGGAAAGAAACTTGGAATATTTCTGGGCTTTCCTTGGTAGTCTCCTGCATATTTAAATGCCAGAAACGTTCGGTAGCTGCAAATGCTCTGGGTGTGCTATGAATGCCATCCTGAACAAACATGCTTCTTTCTTGCCCTCCTTGTATTCCACAGGGCATCAAGTCACTCTTGTTCAGGACAAGTTGGGGTGATCATATTGACACCTGGTGCCCAACTGCATGCACAAATTGTACCATGGTCTTCAGTGGTGGGATGGGAGATGTGATAGCAGCCTAAGCAAGAATGTGGGACATCAAACTTCTCATGCTCTGCTCTTGCAGACCCAACTCTAGGCATGAAACACTCCCCTTCACATTCCTGCTCTGTGAAGGACATGTTGCTTCTCATAGGTGCATGGCAAGTCCGAGGGGCAATTGTTTGATGGCCCCCATGGATGCCTTATTTCCTATCAGCCCTATTGCAAAACTGCCTGTTCTCTGCTAAACAAACCTGTGACCCAGTTCCTTCCTGGAGATACCTGGAAATCCTGGAGGTATTTTCTGGGAAGGAATGTAGAAGAACATTATTTTTCACTGTTCATTATATTCACTAAGCCTCCCTAGTCATCAACTAAAATCTGGAAACAAAGCGAATCTGAGCACTGATTACTGGGATTGTTTAAGGTATCTGTAAAGGGCAGGACTATTACGTAATCTCTGGAAAAGAAAAGGAAGGACAGGGAAGCTTTGTGCCTCTCGTTTATTTAGGCCAGCATTTGTCTCCTTCAGGTTGGAAGCTGCATTCAAGCACATAAAGCAGACTCGATGTGAACCAAGTGGCAAGTGTGGGAAATTGCTGGCTTCGCAACTTGGGACTGTAGAAAACATGGTTGGCTTCCATGGGCAAAGGATGTAATGACTCAAATGTCATATATCTGCAGTTTGTGGGCTTTTATATTTACAGTATCTTTATTGTCTGGGTTTTATTTTAGTTTTGAAACTAAGGTAGCTTTCCAAAGATTTCTCAAGTTCATTGGGTGGCTTTACTTTTAGTATTGCAGGAGATATTTGATACAATTAGTTGATGAAATATGGGAAGATTCCCCACTCGGACAGAAGGAAATGAATGCTTGGCTTCTGATTTTTAGAGAAACAGACTAAGTCTCCCCGTCATTTATTGTTTTAGGAGATGTATAAGATTTATTTTATTTATTTATTTATTTATTATATTTATATACCGCCTTTCTCCCGTAGGACTCAAGGCGGTGTACATTTTAAAAGATCATTCACATGTTCATGTTTAGCCCCACCTGTTGGAACATCAGGGTCTTGAGGGCACAGCGCAAAGCACGGAGATCAGGGATATTCCGTATCTCTGGGGGCAGTTCATTCCAAAGGGTTGGAGCCCTCACAGAGAAGGCCCTCCCCCTGGGAGTCGCCAGTCGGCATGATTTGACTGACGGTACCCTGAGTAGTCCCTCCCTGTGAGAACGAACTGGTCGGTGGGAGGCTATTAGTGGCAAAAGACGGTCTCGTAGGTACCCAGGTCCTAAGCCATGGAGCGCTTTAAAGGTGATGACTAACACCTTGAATCGCACCCGGAAGACCACCAGGAGCCAGTGCAGCTCGCGCAGGAGAGGTGTTACATGGGCGTAACGAGTTGTGCCCATAATCACCCGTGCGGCTACATTCTGGACCAGCTGGAGCCTGCGGATGCTCTTCAAGGGGAGCCCCATGTAGAGAGCATTACAGTAGTCCATACGGGAGGTGACTAGGGCATGAGTGATTGTGCGCAAGGCGTCCCGATCCAGAAAGGGACGCAACTGGCGATCAGGCGAACCTGATAAAAGGCCCCCCTGGCCACGGCCGTCATGTGCTCTTCTAAAGATAGCCGTGAATCCAGGAGGACACCTAAGTTGTGAGCCCTCTCTGTGGGAAGTAAGGTCTCATCCCCAATTGTCAGTGATGGTATCAGCTGACTATACCGGGATGCCGGAAGCCACAGCCGCTCGGTCTTGGAGGGGTTGAGTCTGAGTTTGTTTCTCCCCATCCAGATCCACACGGCCTCCAGGCAACGGGACATCACAGTAAGGGCATCATTGGGGTGGTCCGGGGTGGAGATGTATAGCTGTGTGTCATCAGCATACTGATGAACACTCACCCCGAAACCACGGATGATCTCGCCTAGCGGTTTTACATAAATGTTGAACAAAAGGGGTGAGAGGACTGATCCTTGTGGCACCCCACAAATAAGGTGCCTCGAGGTCGACCTCTGCCCCCCAGCCAACACAAACTGCGAACGGTCAGAGAGGAAGGAGGAGAACCACTGAAGCACGGTGCCCCCTATTCCTAACTCTCCAGCCGGTGCAGTAAGATACCATGGTCGATGGTATCAAAAGCCGCTGAGAGATCTAATAGGACCAGGACAGAGGAACAACCTCTGTCCCGAGCCCTCCAGAGATCATCAACCAATGCGACCAATGCCGTTTCTGTGCTGTATCGTGGCCTAAAGCCCGACTGGTACAGATCCAGATAGACAGCTTCATCCAGGTATCGGGGTAGTTGTTGTGCCACCACACTCTCAACAACCTTCGCAACGAAGCGAAGATTGGAGACTGGACGATAATTTGATAATATAGCTGGGTCCAGGGAAGGCTTGTTGAGGAGGGGCTTCACAACCGCCTCTTTCAAGGCGGTGAGAAAGACACCCTCACTCAGAGAAGCATTTATAATCCCCTGGAGCCAGCCTCGTGTAACCTCCCGGGAGGCCAGTACCAACCAGGAGGGATACGGGTCCAATAAACATGTGGCAGCACTAAGCTTGCCCAGAATCCTGTCCACATCCTCAGGAGCCACAGAGTCAAACTCTTCCCAGATAACACTCTCAGGACCTACCCCCATCTCCTCCCCTGGATCTACCCAATCGGAGTCCAGGCCTTCCCGAATCTGAGCGACTTTATCATGCAGGAATTGCACAAAATCCTCAGCTCGACCCTGTAAGGGGTCTTCACGCACCCCCACCTGAAGTAGTGAGTGAGTCACCCTAAACAGCGCGGCTGGGCGGTTCTCTGCAGATGCAATAAGAGCGGAGAAGTAACTAGACTTCGCCGCTTTTATCGCCACTAGGTAGGTCTTAATATAAGATCTCACCTGTGTTCGGTCAGATTCAGATCGGCTTGTCCTCCAATCACTCTCCAGGCATCTTTTCCGACGCTTCATCTCTCTCAGCTCCTCAGAAAACCAAGGAGCTAGTCGAGATTGGCATCGGGTCAGAGGTCACAAAGGCACGACGCAGTCCAAGGCCCTAGTATGGTCATTCCGAAGCCAGGATTCTGCTGAGTTAGCAAGAAATTGTTATCAACGCACCCAGGATGCTCTGGGGATGGTGAGCCACACCCAGATGGCCGCTTGGGAGGACACTTCAGGTGGGGCCGCCATTGGAGGCCTTCCAAAAGCCGCAGCTGACACAAAAGGTATCAGTGCAACTCCTGATGGAGACCACCCTGCCAGGGCAGATGGCTTCTTTTGGGGGGTCTCTGTACTGGTGCATCCAGAGAGCCAACTTGCCCAGAGGGGAGTCAATATCTTGTTGTAACTTTGGATCTGAATGAAGGAGGAAGTTCAGCAAGGACCCCCACTTCACTGGTGGGTTCCTCCCAATTTGGCCAATTTCCTCCTGAGGCGGTAGCAATGACAATATGATGTCACCGAACCAGTTCTGCCCCTCCACCCCCTGCTCCCACCCACCCACCCCCCACCTTATTCTTACCTTTTATTTGGCCCCACCCCCAATCTATTGCTGCCTCCTGAGTCCCAGCTGATGGCTAGAGGGAAAAAAACTGTTTAAACTCTTGGGGGGGGGGGCTTCAAAGGGCCGCCCTACAGCTGATCAGTGTTAAAAGAAAACAAATGAGTAGACCGATGCCTGCAAAAATACATGAGTAGACCAGTGCCTGCAAAAATACATGATTAGATCGGTGCAGCTCTGCAAGCAGTTAAAAGCCTGGTAGACCAGTACCTCTGCTAAATCCTAAATAATTGTCACATGACCATCAAGCCACACCCACAAAATAAGCCATGCCCACAGAACCGGTAGTAAAAAAATTTAGAACCCACCGCTGCCCCACTTCTACATCCAGCTTGTATTCAGGAGAGAATCTCAGGCAGGAAGGTTTGCTTACGCAGCACCAAAACCCACCTAGCTAAGCACAAACCACCAGGTACCTCTCTGTGTAAAACCAGGATCATTTCACCTTGAACATCTTCATTCCCTTTCAACAGCCAATCTGAATCCTTAGCGCATTATTTATCCAAGCATTGAGGCCAATTTATTCCTTTTGCACATTAGTCTTCAACAGCTGTTTCTAAAGCAGCCCAAGCATTTTAATTGCTGCAGCTCTGTAATCATTTAAATCGCAAGAAAGAGCTTTTAAGCTTACAAGCAATTTAAGATGAGACAGGAGTTTAATAGACTGCTTTGAAGTTCTTCAGTTGCAGCCCTCCTAATTACGGCCTTTTGCTAGCGACTCAAGGAGGAAGCTCGGAAGAGAGGTATTTTTCATCTGATGACCAGCAATTCACTCACAGATGTTACTTATATTATCTGCTGGCTATTTAAGTTATGGACTAAGTCCAAAATCAGGACACGACCTCTACACTCGACAGGGAACTGAATCGAGCAGTTATCCTGAAAACCCTTGAAGGCTGCCTGTGTCTTCCATAATCGGAAAACCATTAAAGGGAGAAGGCTGATGGAACGTGGAAGCTCAATACAACTGCTCTGTGAGATGCAATAAAATAACAGGGAGCCGATAAAACCAGAAGACAACAAATTAAACATGTGTAAACTTGACAGTGAAGAGACAAAAAGACTTTTGAAGCCTCAATGTTTCTGGGGTACCGTGGGGAGCCTCCGGCAGCTGAACTGCTGTTTGATGATGGGGAATGTTCAGTTGCCCAGGACAGAAAACGGAAAGAAACCAGGAAAAGTTGGTTGAGCTGATGCCTTTAGTGACCCGAGGTTTTCATTTTTGGAGAGTTTGAAGATCTCTTTTGACATCACAGTCCAGATGGATTTTTATCAGTATATATTTAAATTGTATGAGCTGCCTTGAGTACTCAACGAAACAGAAAGGATCGGTATAAATAAAATATGTAATACACAAAGAAAACAAAAAATACACAGGCAAATCCCTTTTCAAAAATACTTACAAAGCAAATGATGAGCAAATGAAATGTATTATGAAATATCCCAGGGAAAGAAACCACAAAACTGCAGACAAACTTACAGGCAAACCACAAATGCATACACAAATTACCCAACAACTAAAAGCCCCACCCCCCACCCCAAAGGCCAATGAATGAGAGGATTGTTCCTTGGCCTCTTGAGGAGGCTTTGGTTTGCCCCCTCCTCAAGAAGCCCCCACTGGACCTCACATTTTTCATCCAGGATCTAATCTCCCCATTTAAAGGAAGGTGGTTGTGTGCAAGAGCTTCAGAAGACCCCCAAGTCAGTGAATTATCTGGAGCAGTCAAGATTCAGGTCTGGGTGTGGGGTGGAAACGGCGCTGGGCACACAGAGGGAATGGCTCTTTCAGTGGTAGCAGAATGCCTCTGCCTGGCATTCTGCTACAGTGTCCAGCTCAATGCCACCCTTGCAGGAGGAGTGTTGCCAGTGGCACCAGTGAGGAGGCACAGAGTGAAATGAACCTTCAATTAAATGACTGAGTACCAGAGAGAATTAATATTAATCCAATATAAGAAGCGCATGTGAAGAGGCAGTTTGGTACAGTGGTTAAAGCACCAGACTCAAAAGCAGGAGACTATGAGTTCTAGTCCCCCTTTAGGCATAAAGACTGCTTGGGCCAGTCACTCTGTCTCAGCCCCAGGAAGCAGGGAATGGCAAAATGCTTCCGAAAAAGCTTGCCAAGAAAACTGCAGGGATTTGTCCAGGCAGGAGTGAAAAACTGACTCAAAGGACCCGACATGAATGAATAAATACATGAAGCAAACACTCGTGATGAGGCTCCTGTCCGGGATGGTGTGTGTGTGTGTGTGTGTGTGTGTGTGTGTGTGTGTGTGTGTGTTAGGGAGCTTTCTTTCCCAAAGGTCCATCCATAATCATTGAACTACAGCAGAGAGAAGTTGCTTCGAGCATCAGCAGTGCCAGAGGTTCTCCTCTGCATTGTGGCTGTCATAGCACGTTGGGTGCAAAGACGCCAGAGGCAGCCCCAGCCCTGACAGACCCTCCCCAGCACCTTCCTCCCCTTCCCAGAGGCTGGACGCTCAGCACGGAGGAAGCGAAGTGACTGTCCTGCCCTCCTTCGTCCTTTCAGCCAGCTTGGCTTTCACTTCCCCTGCCAGAGTCTCACTCCTTCCAAGGAAGAATCGGCAGGTTCTGATGGGTCTCCATTTATGTCTCACCTCCACTGAAGGATCCTCTCCAGTTGCCCCAAACCCTCTGCAAAGACTAGCAAGAATGGGGGGCTTTGGGGCCTGGACTGGCTGATTGGACCCCGTTCAGTCAGTGGGTGAAACTACTGAAATGCAAAAAATTGGTCCAATCTAGTTTCACTCACTTTTCCATATCTGTCTGTAGTTAGGAGAAAGAACGTGCCTAAAGGCTCGTGGATATTTCTCCTGTGATACATATTTTTATTCTTGCTTACTCCGATATATACAGTTTTCCATGCTGTATCAGAATGCACCTATTTTTATCAGTGTGTTCCCTGTGAAATGCATATATTTCCCATAATATGCTCCCTTTCAGCCCACCTTCCCCAAACAGTCATCTTTGTATACACTTGTGAGATGTAATCTGCTTTCAGGGAAATAGAGTAGTCACTCTATAACTGCCTTCAGGTTGCATCAGATCAGGAGTCTGCGAGTGCCTTTTCTGATTAACCACTTTCATTAAAAGGCAGAAGCTTCATCAGATGCAGAAAAGGTTTCCACCTCTTAAGAAAATCATCTGGAAAAGGAACTCCCTCCGGGGTTTTGATCCCAAAGTCTACCAGAGCTCTCCTCCTACAGGGCTTTCACTTTGCATTTAAGGAGGGGAGGAGGACAGGCGGTTCGGTCTGGCGGTTAAGGCGCCAGGCTAGAAACAAGGAGCCGGTGAGTTCTAGTCCTGATTTGGGTAGGAAGCCAGCCAGGTGACGTCAGGCCAATCTCCCTCTCTCAGCCCTTGGAAGCAGACAATGGCAAACCACTCCCCAAAAACCTTGCCCAGAGAACTGCAGGGCTGCTCCAGGAAATCACCAGGAGTCAAAACCTGACTTGAAGGCAGAAAATAAATAGGATAAATAACAGTTAAGAATTAACTATAATATATGATATGATGTGATGATATGATATGATATATTTATTTATTTATTTATTTATTACATGTATTTATATGCCACCCTTCTCCCGAATGACATGATATATGATATACTATACTATGCTATTATATTATATTATATTATATTATATTATATTATATTATATTATATTATATTATATTATATTATATTATATATATTATATTATATTATATTATATTATATTATATTATATTATATTATATTGTTTTATTTAGTTTCCTAGTATGATTTGATTGTCTAGTATCCTATGACTGTCACTAAGTGTTGTACCTTGTGATTCTTGATGAATGTATCTTTTCTTTTATGTACACTGAGAGCGTATGCACCAAAGACAAATTCCTTGTGTGTCCAATCACACTTGGTATCAGGTTTTGATGCCGTCTCCAGTGCTGACATTTGGCCAATAAAGAATTCTGTTCTGTTCTGTTCTGTTCTGTTCTGTTCTGTTCTGTTCTGTTCTGTTCTGTTCTGTTCTGTTCTGTTCTGTTCTATTCTATTCTATTCTATTCTATTCTATTCTAGTCATGGTTAATGGAACTAGGCATGAGAGAGAGATAGGCCAAACTAATTTCTTCCCCATTTGTTCAAAAAATCATTATAACCCCATAGGCAGTTTTTTTTTTTAAAAAAAGCAAGCATCAATACTCCCAGTATGGAGTCATCAGAAGAAGGTGATTGAATGATAGGGCCCTGCTTCTTGTTCACTTCCAGACTGCAACCAAGGTAGCCAGTACCCAGACAATGACTTCTACCCAAAGGAACTGAGTGAATGCATGCTTGGTGAGGGATCTTGGAGACCATCTACTTCTTCCAGATTCACAAATTCCAGTGTTGGAATTCACTTTTATAGCATTGAACCATGATGGTGCAGTGGTTAGAGTGCAGCAGGGGTGGGTTCCACTTACCTATACTACAGGTTCGCAACGGGAGCATGTGCGTGCTTGCTTGCTTCTGCGCACACGCAGATCACCTGTGATGATGTCATGGCGGGTGGGCGGAGCCTCCCACTGGTTTTACTACCAGTTCTATAGAACCAGACCGAACCGGGAGCAACTCACCACTGGAGTTCAGCACTGCAGGCTACTTCTGCTGACTGCTGGCTGTCTGCAATTTGGCAGTTCGAATCCCACCAGGCACAAGGTTGACTCAGCCTTCCATCCTTCCGAGATCGGTAAAATGAGCGCCCAGATTGTTGGGGGCAAGAGGCTGACTCTGTAAACTGCTTAGAGAGGGTTATAAAGCACTGTAAAGTGGTATATGAGTCTAAGTGCTATTGCTATCCCCTAGGGCAGTGTTTCTCAACCTTGGTAGCTTGAAGATGGGTGGACTTCAACTCCCAGAATCCCTCAGCCAGCGCTGCTGGCTGGGGGATTCTGGGAGTTGAAGTCCACCCATCTTCAAGCTACCAAGGTTGAGAAACACTGCCCTAGAGATAGCCATCTTTGAAATACCTTCAGCAAAGGAAGGTCTTCCAATTCCAGAGGCTATCTGTCTCAGTACTGGTCAATCTTGGATTGCTTGTGTGCCATAAGGTGGCGTTGATTCTTTGTGACAACGTAGAGCTGGTCCTTCCTGATGGCCCTTCCCTAACCTGGTCCTTTAGCACTTCCAGTGGTATCTCCATTGTCCCTGCAGCCCAGTCCATCCCCCTGGCTTTTGGTCATCCTCATAGGAGTTGAGTGCTGGAAGGGACCTTGGAGGACCCCAGTCCAACCTGCTGCTCAGGGCTTCTCTTGCCTCCTCCTTTCCCAGAACCAGAATCTTCTGTAGTGATGCTGAGGTCATGCTTGATATGTCTGTGCTAATGAATGCATTTGTCAACTATGACAAATGTTTTTCTTTTTTTAAAAAAAAGTGAATTTAGTGTATTGAGCCAGATTATTTACCACTCTGTTAATCACCCAGCCGCCCTGTTTAGGGTGACCCGCTCCCTCCTCCATCTGGAAGCGTGGGATGACCCCTTGCAGGGTCGAGCTGAGGACTTTGTGCAGTATCTGTATGATAAGATTGCGCAGATTCGGGAAGGCTTGGCCTCTGACTGGGTAAATTCAGACGGGATGACTGAGGCTGGTCTTGAGAATGTTATCTGGGAGGAGTTTGATCCTGTGGCTCTTGAGGACGTGGACAGGATTCTGGGACGGCTGAATGCGACCACATATTTATTGGACCCGTGTCCCTCCCGGTTGGTGCTGGCTTTCTGGGAGGTTACACGAGGCTGGCTCCAGAGGATTATTAACACTTCTTTGGGTGAGGGTGTCATGCCGGCTGCTTTGAAAGAAGCGGTGGTAAGGCCCCTCCTCAAGAAGCCCTCTCTGGACCCGGCTGTTTTGGCTAACTATCGTCCAGTCTCCAACCTTTGTTTTATCGCGAAGGTTGTCAAGAATGTGGTGGTGCGGCAGCTTCCCCAGTACCTGGATGAAGCTGTCTATCTAGACCCGCTCCAGTCCGGCTTCAGGCCTGGGCACAGCACAGAAATGGCATTGGTCGCATTGGTGGATGATCTCTGGAGGGCTCGGGATAGGGGTTGCTCCTCTATCCTGGTCCTATTAGATCTCTCAGCAGCTTTTTTTTTTTATAAGAAAAGTTTTTATTGGTTAAAAATATACAATATTATAGTTTACAATATGTTGAATTTTCAATATCTTTATAAAAAAGATATTTAAATTATTATTTTCTCTTTTTTAAATTCTCACACAACAGACGTTATTATGTTAAGTCAAAACAAACAACCGGATTATATAAAAGTTATGTAAACAAAGAAAGCCAATAGCCAAAATATTATACAAAGTACAGTGAAAAGAAAGAGTAAAAAGAGATATCAAAAAAAAAACCATTAGATAATAGATTCCCCTCCTTTCTTCATTTCCTAGTTCTAGCACTTAGAACCATGGCCTGGCCTCCCCCCTCCTCCCGGGCCACCACAGCCCCGCCCGCCCCCGCTCCTTGTTCATCTAATACTTCCCCCTCTTCAGCTCCTGTATCTTCTCCCTCTAGGAAGGACTTATGCTGCTCAAAAAAGGCCTTAGCCTCCGCTACGTTATTAATTTTCTTCCTACTGTCCTTCCAGAAAATCATCAAACCCTCCGGAATCAACCACCTAAAGCCTACTCCCTTAAGGTACAACTTGTTTGATAAAAAAATAATATTTTCTCCTTAATTCTCATACCTGTCTGGGAATCTGCTTTAGGATGGTGACCTCCTTGCCCCTGCACACCAGCGCCCCCAGTCTTTGTTTTCTCAATATCTCATCTCTCAGTTCCCTTCTTACAAATTTAATATGGACCTCTCTTGGGACACTATGTAAAATTGCAAATTGTGAGTTTACTCTATATACCAGATCCACATCCCTTCCAGTAGACTCCAAATCTCTTTCAAGAAATTCACCCAACATTTTGACCATCACTTCTCTCAAGTTTTCCTGGTCGAGTTGTTCCACGTTTTGAAACCTGAGAAAATAAGACATCTTATCCAATTGTAAAGTTAGCATTGCATTTCCTCTCCCTTCTTCCACCCGCTGGAGTGCCCGTACCTCCCCCTCCAGACCCCCCATCTTCTTCTTGTTTTGCTCTGCCAGCTGTTGAACATCATTTAAATCTTTTTTCGTAAGTGTCATTTCAGATTTAATTTCAGATAATCCTTTTTGTAAATCATCCAATTTATCCAATTTCTGATCCAATTTTGCCAGTCTTTCCAAAAATTTTTCCATGTCAGCTGCTGTTGTTTTGTGGCCCTTGGCCATCTTGCAATGATAGAAGATGAAAAATCCCAAAAAACAAGCCTCCAGGAAAGAAAGAGGGATTGACAGTTGGTGTAATTTTTCCAGTATCCACCAGTGGGCACTCACAGGAGCAACGAGTCCGGAGTGCAGAGTAGGTCAAACAGGAAGCTCGAGGTGGGTAATGTCTTCATTTGTAAATAAAGAAGCAGGAAGTCGGACCGCCGCCATAGCTCTCCACCGGGAAGAGAGGCCACCAGACCTCTTTAACAAATTCTGATTCAGCCATCCTCAAGAAAAAGTCAGCAAAGGAAGGGGTTTTTTTCCATTTCTTTCCCCCTACTTCTCAGCCAGGGCACCTTTCCAGCTACAAGGGGGGGGGGAACTCCAACCCCCCCCCTCACCTCCAGGATGCCTTGTCAGCTCTCTGCTCCTTGCAGTTAAAACTCCGTCATGCCTCCTCAACTCTCCGGTCGATCAGCTCCCAGTCCGTTGTGTCTTGCAGGTAAGCGCCGGTCCCCTTAGGCGCTGTGGTGCCTCAGCGGCCCTAGAAAAGGCCGCCGATCGCCTCCCTCCCCCGCTGGAGCCTCGGGCACGCCAGCATCGGCCTCCCGGCCCCTGGATGTGAGGCAGGGGACCCCTGGCGAGCCACCCTCAAATGGCAAACGCCCCAATATTAGGGCGTTTGGCCCATAGGGCCTCCAGATGGGGGGGATCAGACACTGGGGCCAGAGCTAGCCCGATCAGTGTCGGTTGCCTCCGGGACCGGAACCGGAACTCGATCTCTCAGCAGCTTTTGATACCATCGACCATGGTATCATGTTGCGCTGGTTGGAGGGGCTGGGGGTGGGAGGCACTGTTTTGCGGTGGTTCTCCTCCTACCTCTCTGACCAGATGCAATCTGTGTTGGCAGGGGGACAGCGGTAGACCCCGCGGCGCCTCATTTGTGGGGTTCTGCAAGGGTCGGTCCTCTCACCCCTCCTGTTCAACATTTATGTAAAGCCGCTGGGTGAGATCATCCGTGGCTTTGGGGTGGAGTTCCATCAGTACGCTGATGACCCTCAGCTGTACATCTCCACCCCAGGCCACCCCGACGATGCCCTTGAAGTGATGTCCTGGTGCCTGGAGGCCATGTGGGCCTGGATGGGGAGAAACAGGCTCCGACTCAACCCTTCCAAGACCGAGTGGTTGTGGCTTCCAGCGTCCCGTCGTCACATGACGTATTGCAACTTCCCCCCCCCCCTTTGCTAAACCGGAGGTGGGCATGGTCAGTGTGTGACGCATCTGGCCCGCTGGCTGTGAGTTTGACACCCCTGTTTTAGAGTAAAGGAACTGCTGGCTATTGGGGGCGAATCACTGGTGACCACCTTTAAAGCTCTCCATGGCATAGGGCTGGGGTATCTACGAGACTGCCTGCTGCTACCAATAGCCTCCCACCGGCCAATACGCTCGCACAGAGAGGGCCTCCTCAGGTGCTGTCCGCCAGACAATGTTGGCTGGTGACCCCCAGGGGGAGACCCTTCTCTGTGGCAGCACCCACCCTTTGGAATGACCTACCCCCAGAGATTCGCACAATATCTGACCTCCGGACTTTTCGCCGAGCCCTGAAAACACATCTATTCCATCTAGCTGGGCTGGCTTGACCCCTCTGTTTTGGTTTTAATTGGAACTTAGTTTTAATTGGGTTTTAAAGTAGGCCGAAAATTATTTAATTATTTTAAATTGTCTTTTAAATTTTGTAATGTTCTGTTTTATTCCGGCTGTTCACCACCCTGAGTCCTGCAGGAGAAGGGCGGTATACAAATTTAATGAAATGAAAATGAAATGAAATGAAATCTCTTGGTGAGTCTCATCAAATGCTGAATGGCGGCAATTTTGCAGGATTCCAGGAAAGATTTTTTTCCAGCCTTTCCTGGATAAATGTGAGGTCATCTGCATGCCAGGCATAGCTCAGGCTGCTTAAGTGCAGTTGTGCTAATATGAAAACTTACTTACATTTACCTGAGAAGTTTTCTTGGATCAAGGTTAGAAGAGATGAAGACTGAACCATTGCAAATACTTTTAACTGATTTATCGTCTTAATAACTCCATTTTGCATTGGAAAGGTTAGTGTTCCATCCCAAAGAGCTCCATAAATTTTTAGATTTCCCTGAAAGAGAGCAGCAGGGCAGGGGATGACGGATGAGATGGGCACTGAACCTGTGGTCTGCCCGCAGAAAAGAGGGACCTGCTGTCTCTTCCCTCAAGAGAGAAGCTCATCTTGGCAGAGGAATTCTGGGCAAAGGACATCCCAGGTGTGAAAATGCCAAGTTTGAGGGAGGCATCTTCTCCTAGGGATTGTAAGCAAGGGAGGGGACAGAGCTTGGGATATCCAGAAGTCAAGGCTCCAGTCCTTTGTGTGGAAGGGCTGGCTGGGAGCAAGAGGGGAAAGCACCCATTGGCTCTTGGGTAGGTCTGCTCAGAGAGTCTGGTGAGAGAGGAGATGTGCTTCTCAGGAAATCCTCCTGAGTCTGTTTTTGTTCTTCCACACGCCAGGACAGCTGCCCCAGAGCATCTGGATAATTGAATGCAGGCTGAAATTCTTGCATAAATGGAAACCGGTTTCAGCCTGGCATGCCACTGGATCAATTTATATCTGGGCAGATCTTAACTCTGGCTGAATGCTCTTCTCAGCAAATGCCACCATATTTACTCAGCTATCTCTCTGCATACTTCTATTCCTCAGAATGCCGGAGCCGTTGCTCTGAACCAGACCCTAAAATCAACCAAGAACAAAGTGAGAGAGGATGATTTTCTAAGCAGTATCCAGTTCAGGAAGAAAGTTTATCAGGTCCCTGAGCTTCCTGTTTTTAGATCCATTTTATTTAGATCCATTTTATTTAAAGGCAATTGTTTGCAAAACACAGAGAGGGAGAAATGTTTTATGCAGAGATGCAGCTTTTTGGTTCCGTTGGAAACAGACATTGAAGGAGGATGCCTGAAAAAGGAGTGGAATGCCCAAGTGACAGAACAGATTGCAAAAGAAGGAAATGAAGAAAAAGCTCTGTCTCATATTAGAAGCATCATATTGCAATTAACGTATCTTCCTTCCTTCATAGAATAAAATAGAATAGAATAGAATAGAATAGAATAGAATAGAATAGAATAGAATAACTTTATTGTCACTTTGAATGTACACTAATTGGCATACATTAAAATGAAATTTCATTGCATTCAGCTCTCAAAGGATCACTGCCTCCAATATACACTACATAAACATGACAGAATGAATGAATGAATGAATGAATGAATGAATGAATGAATGAATAAATAAATAAATAAGCATATACCCACATATATTATATGACACAGATAAATAACACAATCTAGTTCGGATGTATACATGTACATGGCGAGAAAAACGAATCTTGCGAGTTTACCAGATGGATGGCGGAGGGAATAAAGCTCTTATAGAATCTGGTAGTCCTGTTAGAAATGCTTTAAAATCTCCACCCAGAAGGGAGTAAGAGAAACAGACCATCCTCCCTCCCTCCCTCCCTTATTTATTTATTTATTTTATTTATTGTCATATTTATATGCCGCCCTTCTCCTGAGGAACTCGGGGCAGCTCACAGAATAAAACAACCCGACAATAAATGGAATTAAAATGTTAAAATCCAATTTAAAACCCCAAATCCCCCAAATTAAAAAGCACAGCAGATCAGGGAATTTGCTGAAAGAGCCATGTCTTTAGGTCGGCGCGGAAGGTGCGGAGGTCGGGGGCCGTCTGGAGCCCAGTGGATAAACCATTTCAGAGGGTCGGTGCAACCACAGAGAACGCCCTCATCCTGGGGGCCGCCAGCCAACACTGTCTGGCCGATGGGACCTGGAGGAGGGCAGTCCTATGTGAGTGCACTGGGCGGTGGGAGGCCAGTAGGAGGTAGTCCTGCAAGTACCCCGGGCTCATGCCATGAAGGGCTAGATAGGTGAGCACCAGCACCTTGAAGCAGATCCAGAGGACCACCAGCAACCAGTGCAGCTAGCACAACAATGGTGTTATATGGGAGTAACGGGAAACACCCGTAACTACCCGCGCGGCTGCATTCTGAACCAGTTGGAGCCTCCGGGTTAACCCCAAGGGCAGCCCCATGTAGAGAGCATTGCAGTAATCCAGCTGAGAAATAATGAGATGTATGTATGACCGTACAGAGGGCATCTCTGTTTAGGAAAGGGCACAACTGGAGCACCAGGTGAACCTATGCAAAAGCCCCCCTTATCACAGCCGTCAGATGGTCCACCAAGGACAGCCGTGAATCAAGGAGGATGCCAAGATTATGAACCCTTTCCGAAGGAGCCAGGCACTTCCCTCCCATCAGAAGTGATGGGGATACTAGAACATGCGATGCCAGCATCCACAGGCACTCTGTCTTGGAGGGGTTGAGTCTGAGCCTGTTCCTATCCATCCAGACCCGCACCGCCTCTAGGCACTTAGACATCATGGAAAGGGCATCCCTGGGTTGATCCGGGGTGGAGATGTAAAGTTGGGTATCATCAGCATACTGATGATACCTCACCCCGAAACTACAAATGATCTCACCCAACGGCTTCATGTAGATGTTAAAGAGCAGGTGGGAGAGAATCGGCCCCTGTGGCACCCACAAGTGAGGGGCCTCGGGGAGGATCTCTAACCCCCCCCACCCAGAAAAACTGCGTATGGCCCGAGAGGTAGGAGGAGAACCACTGTAAACAGTGCCCCCCACCCCTAACCCCCCAAGTCATCACAGTAAGATACCATGTTCTATGGTATCAAAAGCTGCTGAGAGGTCAAGTAGCACCAGGATGGAGGAATAACCCCCATCCCAGGCCCGCCAGAGATCATTCACCAGGGCAACCAATGTCGTTTTTGTGCTGTGTCCGCGCCTGAAGCCTGATTGGTATGGGTGTAGATAATCAGTTTCCTCCAGGAATTGCGGGAGTTGGTATACCACCACAGACTGAACAACCTTTGCTATAAAGCGAAGGTTGGAGACAGAACAAAATTTGTACAGGGAGGCCAGATCCAGGGCAGGCTTCTTGAGGAGGGGACGAACCACCGCCTCCTTAAGTAGGGCGGGGAAAACCGCATCTCTCAATCAAGCGTTGATAATCGCCTGGATCCAGTCTCCAGTCACCTCTCTGGTTGCTGCAACAAGCCAGGAGGGACAAGGGTCCAGTAAACATGTGGAGGCCCCCAGTCTACTCACAATCCTGTCCACTTCTTCCATAGAAACAGGATCAAAGTCAACCCAGATGTTACCTCCAAGATCTGCTTCCATCTCCTTGTCGGATCCTGCCCAGTCAGAGTCTTCCTTCCTTCCTTCCTTCCTTCCTCCCTTCCTCCCTTCCTCATAGTAGTTTTTTAGAGCCTTTCCTCAAAGCTGTCCAGCAATCCTGAATTAGCAAAAAACAGCATTAGCCTGAAATGCCCTGTTCCCACTATTGATCCTTAATTTCACCTCTGTTGTATCACCTCTGTGTCTCCGCTAATAGCCTTCTTTCGAGTAGAACTGACATCAATCTTTCAAGTCTGAAGGCACAAACTCTCACCTCTACTTTTCACTAATTGATCCATTAGGGCAGGTCCTTCCTTCCTCTAACCCTCAAGCAACCGGGGGCTCCTCTTCTCTTCTTGGATTGTTTCCTGGGCAGCATCTCTTCTTTTCCTCCCCCAAAGTCATTCACACATCCCATTACAGGGACACAGCTGTAATTTGGATCTGAAATTGTGTATAGTTTGAGCCACTCACACCCTGTCCTTGCCCCCTTATGTGGCTTGTTTTTGAATCCCGAACCCTGACCCTTGAGAGAGATTCAACAGCTAGGTGAAATCAACTGTGCTTGCAATCCAGAACTTCAATCCTCAACCCCTAATGAGCCACCGATCTTTCCATAAAGCTTAAAAGAACTTCTGGAGCACCTGAGGATGCTTTCTGAAGACACCAACTGCAAACCCTGGTAGAAGAACAAGGGAGATGCATTTTGATGTCTGAAGCAGAGGGGCAGATGAAGCCCACCTTCTGTCCAACACTCAAGACCAGTCAGGCTGCTTCATCCCCGGAGGGGAAAAATGCCTTTGAACGTGGATTCAGATTCCGCAGCCTTTTCTTCTATTAAAATTCCACCAGAAGTATCTCAAGAAAGAAAAGAAAATGTCCACAAAGCTTTTGCATGATACGAGGCCCTGGAAATGTTTTCTATCATTTTCACCCATTCAAAAAGCATTACCCCAGAACACAAGCTCACGAGAGCAGATGCTAAAATGAATTGGAACTCAGTCATTCTGCTTAATATCTGAGCACCATCAGAGGTGGGGAAAGGATGTTCTGGATGACATAAAACAGAAAAAGATGTTGCACCCTTCATGCTGTCCTAGCATGCTGCAGCATCATCTGGATAGCAGGCAAACCTCTTCCTTCTATCTAGCGATGAGCAACGATGAAGGCAGCAGGGCAGGAAACAGAATCAAGCTGGTACTTTGGGAATTGTTAATCACCTAATTCAGAACATTTCCTAGGGATTAATGAGAAGTTGCATGGAGCTGATGATAGGGCAAAGCAACATTAGCTGACCCAACTCCCTGGGAGATTCCACTCCGGGGAATATTTTTGCAATTACAAACTGAGAAAGGGGAGGAAGAACACAAAACCATGTACATTCACGGTGTAATGTGGCTAATTGAGCTTGCCGAACAGGGCACAGTTTTGTAATTTCCTGCCCAAGGCCTCCTTGAATAATTCAGCTTTTGTTCGTTCGGATGCAAACTAATTTGTTCCACGCCTGCCCTTCGGAAAGGAATGGGTGGATTAGAGCTCACCTGTCTGTTTTGCAGGTTCTATTGCAAAATACGTTCAAATAATATTTATATGAAAATTTATGTTTGAAGTTTCACAATAGCTTCTTTCCCATTGCCAGTTAATAAGAAAACAGAATAGAAAGACTTGAGCAAAACTGGAATAAACCAGTAAAAATTATTTGTCCATCTTGACACACAGAGAGAATGAGTAAAGTGACAGAAAGTGGTGGCAGCTTTGTGGTCAAGGATTTGGATGGTCCTCACACTGATAGTAGTTGAGGGACTCTCTCTGGCTAACCCTAACCCTCCCCTGCCCTCTTCTCCACCCCTGCCCTCCCATCCCCTGCTCTCCTCTCCTCTCCTCTCCTCCCTGCACCTCCTTTCCCCTTCTCTGTCCTCCCCTTCTCTCCCCTCCCTGCCCTTGACAGGCTAAGGAGCAAAGATTTATTGTCAAAAGCAGGAACCTTTGTTTTAGTAGCACAAAGGCCCCTCCCTCTGACCCATTTTCATAGCTGTTCAGATTTCACAGCTCTGGCAATACAAGCCCTCATGTTATTGATTCAAGTGAAGAGGTTGGAGGAAGGCCAAGGTCATACCATGCATGGAAAGATGGGGTAAAGATGGGGGCCAGGTGATGCTGGATCTGAGGTTTTAAGACTGAAGAGGTTCACAAACAGGGAGGAAGAAGTGAGGCCTTCCTGCATCCCTGTGCTGGGGAAGAAGGGGAACAGCTGAGTCAATGGGACCTGGTCTGGCTGAGATGGGAAAGCAAGCGAAGGACAGGGAGCATGGCCAGAAGACCTGCCCAGACTGCCCCACGATGGAGCTAAGTAAGGTTCACCCAGCAGCTGTTCGCTTTGACTTTCAGTGGGAGGCCACAGTGGAGAGCAGAAGACAGACATTTTTTTCCTGCCTCTTTTAGAGTCCATTTCAAGATGGACTGTAGATGATTCTCATAGGAAGCTTTCAAGGAAGCTTTCTTTAAAGCCAAACTTTCAGCTCTTTTGTGCAAAGTACAGAGAGGGCTGATTCGTCATGAGAGCTGAGACCTTGTTTTTGGCCAGATAACAACCCATGGTGCCCTTCCAAGGCAAATTTGCAAGGTGGCACAGGCTGGTCAACCTCACCAATATTGGGGCGCTCAACAGGACTTGTGGTCTGATGACTTCTGGGGTTGGGACACCACCAGGAAATTTCAGAAGAGTGGACTGGATTGGGAAGTCTCCAGCAGCCCAGAATTAAGTAAGGAGAAACCTTTTTGTAGTGTTTCTTGTCCACGAGGTCATCAGAATGGAGGGAAGTAGATTTATTTCTAGTTGGGGGAAAGAGTTGCTAAGACATCTTCAGTCTGAAGTTGCTGAAATCACCACCACCACCAGTCTGAAGTGAGCTAACTGGTCCCTTTGGAAACAGTTTCCCTTTCCTGGTGATTATTGGGACCCTCTGCTCCTGTCCTTTCCCTGAGATTTTAATGGCTCTGGAGGGATCCGAAGCGGCTGGTTTCACAAAGCGTCCATTCCATCTCCATGTTGTTCTGCCCGAGCATCTAGTCTGGATTCCAGGAATGCAAAAGGTTAGGAGGAGTTTCTAAAGAAGTGGGCAAGAAGGAAGGTCAGCATCTGGAGGGCCTCCCAGCCTCCGGCCCGCATGGCAAAGCGACACACCAGCATGTTTCTGGCTCCAGAGGCAGCTCTGGGATCCCAGTTCAGTTGCGGCTAAGAGAACGCTGAAGGCCAGGCTCCCTCAAGGTCAGTGTCAATGCTGGGATGCAGCCAGGTCCTCCTCCAGGATGCAGCAGAGCAGAGCTGCTGCGCTGGAATGGAGCCTCCAAGAGGCCACAGTGGACAGTCCAGAGCCAAGACTGGGTAGTCTGTCCTGCTGCTTCAGAGGAAGAGGGCCTTCCAGGAATGGAAAGGGAAAAGGAAAGGCTATTCATCCAGATAATACTAATTTCTCCTACTAAGGCAGCATTTAACATCCAGCTGCCTGCAATTACTGCGAGTTCAATTCTCACCAGGCTCAAGGTTGACTCAGCCTTCCATCCTATCTAAGGTGGGTAAAATGAGGACCCAGATTGTGGGGGCAATAAGCTGACTTTGTATAAAAATATACAAAAGTATGAAGGCTATTGCTTAACGCATTGTAAGCTGCCCTAAGTCTCCAGAGAAGAGCGGCATATAAATCAAATTTTAAATTTTTTTTTACATAGACACTGCCTCCGCACTTCCCCCAAGGCAAGATCTCCTGCCTTGGGCAGCAGTGGTGAAATCCAAATGTTTTTACTAGTGGTTCTGTGGGCGTGGCTTGGTGGGCATGGTGTGGTTTGGTGGGCGTGGCTTGGTGGGCATGGCAGGGGAAGGTTACTGCAAAATCCCCATTCCCTCCCCACTCCTGGGGGAAGGATATTGCAAAATCTCCATTCCCACCCCACCTAGAGGTGGTATTTGCCGGTTCTCCAAATTACTAAAAATTTCTGCTACCAGTTCTCCGAACTGCTCAAAATTTCTGCTACCGGTTCTCCAGAACCTGTCAGAACCTGCTGGATTTCACCCCTGCTTGGGCAGGGGGTTGGACTAGAAAACCTCCAAAGTCCCTTCCAGCCCTGTAATTCTATGATTCTCTATGATTCTGACTCTTACTCCAGGAGGCTGGTATTTGTACCATACCGTATAAAATAAATAACTCAAGTGAACTAAAACAATTCATACTTCAGGGGAAAAAATATCTTTTCTTAACTAGTTTTTGAAGATAGAAAGCCGAGAGAAAAATGCTTTCATTGCTTGTATTTCAGTTGTAAGCCCTTTTTCTCTGCTGACAAAATGAGACCTCAGAATGCCTTATATTTCAATGCATTATCAGTAGCAGCAAAAGTAAATACATTCTAATTGCAGCATTATTTGCTTACCAAAGAAATAAATATTGCCAAAACAGTTTTGCTAAATTCCCTTGCAAAAAGCTTTCCTGTGTGACTAGGATTACATCTGATTTTCCATTTCTTGGAATTCTTTAAAGTTTTCAAGAGTTACTTCAAATTTTAATAATTTCATTTGAATTTTAGTTTAAAAATGAATGGCAGCTGCACGTTTGGAAATGAAGTTTTTGCAGCAATTTGAAATTGTGTTTCGAAAGCAAGTATATCTCTGAGCTCTGAATTCAATCACACCACTCGATCAGGTCTAATAAACATCACAAGCAAATAAATGAAGCAACATTTTCTCCACAAACTCAAAATAGGCAATTGAAAGGCATCCCTGTGTTCAGTTATGATTGTTTAATCATTGTATTTATTTAATAATGATAATTCAATGTATATACTAGTGGCTATGCTAAAGCATCTCAACTCTTCTACAGCTGAAATATTACATACAGAGATCATATTCAAGCCATAAAACCATCCAGATCATGAAAGGATGGGGGTCTTTCAGGGGGGGCTGTTCCCATCCATGGTACCACCTACCTGAGCCAGGCTCTTTTGGAAGGACTTGGGGCTTGAGGGGGCACCCCCCCATCCCCACCTGACCCAGACCATGCTCCTTAATGAAGGGGCTTTATTGACAGGTGTTTATTTTGATCTACCGCTTGGCTTTATTCTCTTGGTCAGTTCTGAGTTGGTTACAATTTAGAAATGTATATGTTTGATAAATAGGTGTGATGGGATGGCCTAGAGGTGAAGATGCTCGCCTCCCACTCGGAAGGCTGAGAGTTCAATCCTAGACAGCGGCAGATGTTTCTCTATCCAGGCGCCAAGAAAAAATAACTGCTGAGAACTCCACGTAGGCATCAGGAAGGGTATCCTGCCAGCAAACATTTGGTTCCATTCAGTCGTCCTGCCTCCATCTCCAAAAGAGATTAAAGGATCGTAAAAAGAAAAATACATTTCATAAATAAATGTGTGAAATCATCATCATCATCATCATCATCTTAGTGAGGAGGTGTTTTTTCATCAGTGCTTAAAGAGGTTGGAACAGTGTAATCTGGGAAGAGCCTTGCAGGTGCCAGCAGAGCCCTCCCTGGTGGCATCTGGCTGAGACCTGCGTGGCAAGGCTGGGTCTTTGAGCAGCCATTCCTGGCTGAAAGGCTGCAATGAGAAAGCTGCCATCACAGGGGGCAACCAGCAAGATGGCGGTCACCAAAGGCAAGATGTGTAACCAAAGCACCACTTGTGTGACACTCAAGGCAGTGGAGCTTCAGGCACAAGGGAGTATCCTGACTTTGGAAACAGACATCCCTGCTTCAGTGTCCTCCCCAAGACATAGGAGAATGTTTGTGCCAAGATAAGGTGGCTTCACCTGAGGCTCTGAGGGCAAGGTTAGCAGCACCAGGTAATTCTGAGAAAATGACTTATTTAGATCCGATGCTTGGAAGGGGGTTGAGAGATCTCGGTCTATGAAAAAGTAAAGATGTTGTTGTAGTGCATTTTGATTTAGCAAATGAAATATGTAAAAGGCACTTTAGAGTAAAAAATAAAAATGTTTTAGGAAATTGCAGACCTCAAGACTGTCAAGTGAGGTGCAGAGGAAAGAAATGGGAATCAAGGGAAAAAAACGAACCAGAGGAAAACTCTTTGGAGACTGTCAAGACAAGAAGGTAAACTTCAAAGGAGGTTCTGGGCTGGTCCAGTGGGGTGGTTTGTGAGAGGAAGAGAGTCACGAGACAAAACGGCACTTCACCCGACCAAGAAGCCTGAAGTGAAGGGCTGGCAATGACAGACTCTCCCCCTGCCCCAACTTCCCCTCATTGACAAAATCTGGACTGCCAGCCATGGGAGACCCTTCAGCTGGGGCTCTCTAGGGCCTCTCGCTTGTTTGTTTGTTCCACTGCAGACCTCCAAATTGCTGATTGCTTGAAGCCTTTGTTACTGCTTTGCCCCTCAGCCTATCTCTTCATCAACCATCAACAGACACAAGAAATGGTGTTTAGACTTCACGTTCTTGATGAAAGTCAAATGCCAAACCTCTGCAGATGCCAGAGAGAGAGAGGTGGGGGGAGAGAGAGAGAGTGCACGTCTCGTACCAAGCCATTTCCAGCATGGTTAAAACAAAGGATAATGTTTCTTGTGAATGGCTTCCTCTCACTTTCCCCCTGAAGCCATCCAGGTAGAATGAGAAAGTTCATTCTCTTTCTCTCCACCCCCCACCCCCCACCCTTTCTCTTAGGCCAGCATGAGACTAGCTTTCTTCATTTCAGTCAATGCATCATGGACAGGATGTGGAGGAGGAACGTGAAGCCTAAGCATCATGCTTGGCATCACCCCACAAACCTGACTAGCAGAAGCATGGTAACACAACACGGCACCTTCACGTCAATTTTTTTAAGCAGCTTTAGCAAAGCAAAGCCCCCCCCCCCCCCCAAGCTTTGCCCAGTCCAAACCATTAGTTCATTGTCCTGTCTCTTTAGGAATGAGTTGAATTCATTATAACCACTTTTTTTTTCAGAGACAACAACGGTTATTCTTCTATCTTTTAACGTCACCTTGGTAGTAATTAAGAAGGGATTGTTTCTTGAGCAGGGACAGCTAAGAGTTTAGTGAGAGAATTCTTAGAAACTTCGAATAACTTTATTGTCACTTTGAATGTACACTAATCGCCATACATTTAAAATGAAATTTTGTTGCATACAGCTCTCAATATACACTACATAAACACGATTAAATAAATAAATAAATACAAAATTATGCATATACCCACCTATATTATATAACACAGAGAAGCAACATAGTCTAGTTTGAAGTATGGCATGAAAAACGAATCCTGTGAATTTACCAGACAAAGGTCCTAGGGAACAAAGCTATGAACAAAGCTATGACGCCTTGCACACGGTCACTCATGCCCTCATCACGTCCTGTCTGGACTACTGTAATGCTCTCTACATGGGGCTCCCCTTGAAGAGCACTCAGAGGCTCCAAGTGGTCCAGAATACAGCCGCGCAGGTGATTATGAGGGCAACTCGATGCTCTCATGTAACACCTCTCCTGCGCGAGCTGCACTGGCTCCCGGTGGTCTTCTGGGTGCGATTCAAGGTGTTGGTTACTACCTTTAAAGCGCTCCATGGCTTAGGATCTGGTATGTACGAGACCGCCTTCTGCCACCGATAGCCTCCCACCGGCCAATACGCTCCCACAGAGAGGGATTCCTCAGGGTGCCATCGGCCAAACAAGGTCGACTGGTGACACCCAGGGGGAGAGCCTTCTCTGTGGGGGCACCAGCCCTCTGGAATAAGCTGCCCCCTGAGATTCGCATGATCCCCGACCTACGTACCTTTCGTCGTGCCCTTAAGACTCTTTTGTTTCAACAGGCCGGGCTGGCTTAGAAAATGAATTTTAATTGGGTGTTTGTAGTTTTTAATATAAGGGCCACATTTTAATATATTTTAAATTGTTTTTAATTTTATGGGTATATGTGTGTTTTAATACGGCTGTACACTGCCCTGAGTCCTTCGGGAGAAGGGCGGTATAAAAATTTAATAAATAAATAAATAAATGACAGAATCTGGTAATCCTGCTAGAAATGCTTCGAAATCTCCTCCCAGAGGGGAGCAACAGAAACAGTCCATGAAGTAGGTGTGTGGGGTCTCTAACAATGCTTGGAGCTCCAAGCACATTCGTCACGATGGTTTCAGAGGAATCCCTAGCAGTATTTCTCTATAAGTCAGCACTAAGTGTAAACCTGAACAAGAAGAAATAAAAGCTTTTCCTACTTTTGGTGTCAACATAACCAACAGAGATACATGGATATATTTTACATATATTTATGTTATTCTTTGAATATCCAGCATATATTTGTAATGGTGCACCTTGGAGCAGTGATTATCCACACTTCAGCCTCTAATGAGTAGCTGACAGAGGACTCAATGAAAGGAAAGCCCAGGGGATCAAGAGGGACAACCAGAGATGCAGGAGTTCCAGGGCACTGCTGAGGCTCAGAAACAGCTTCCGGGTTCTTCAAGGAGAAAGTGCAACTTTAGTGTCCCACAAAGTGTCCCACAAAGTGGGGGGAGGGGAGATTCCAGAAGAATGGGGAGGGTGCATGAAGAACCATGATAGCCAACCAATCACTGCTACGAGCTGAACACGTGCTGGCCACAATCCTTGGCTGATCGGGTCTTCCGCCTGCCAGACATACAAACTGGTGATGGGATTGACTTGTTACAAGTGTTCACACCTGCTCCGTAGGCCCAGTCCTGGCTCCTGAACTCCCAACACTCCCGTGAAGGGTTTGGATCCAGAGGTGAAGGAAACATTGGTCAGGTCTGCGCCAATGGTGGGTTTCAAATTTTTTTACTACCGGTTCTGTGGGTGTGGCTTGGTGGGCATGGCATGGCTCAGTGGGCGTGGGTGCGTGTGACAGGGGAAGGTTACTGAAAAATCGCCATTCCCTCCCGATCAGCTGAAACTCAGGAGGCAGAGAATAGATGGGGGCGGGGCCAGTCAGAATTTTTACTACCGGTTCTCCGAACTACTCAAAATTTCAGCTACCAGTTCTCCAGAACTGGTCAGAACTTGCTGAAACCCACCTCTGATCTGAGCCCAGATGCAGCTATAATGCTATAATGCTCTAGATAAATAAAATCTAAAATTATCTTAATAGGTAACAGAAATGGCCTGAAATCTGAAACTTAGTCACTTAAGAAATAAAAATGAAATGAATGCAAGATGACAAAGCACCTGGTTTGAAATTTTTGAAAAAGATGTAGGAATGGAATTGGGTTATAAGCTATTCTATAAATTAAATAGATAAACTCCTATAGAGTCAGAAATGTGATGTGGCTGTGTCAAAAAAAAAAAAAGCAATGGTAAGATTCATCTCTAGAAAGATGATTTCCTAACTAGGGGAGAAAATTTATACTTCATCCTATGTTGAACTATGTTCTGGGAATTTCAATGTTTTAGGAAGAATTCAGAGCGATTAGAAAAGATTCAAAAATGAGAAATCAGGTCTTATGGAGAGAGCCTGAAGGACCTGGGAAGGGTAGAATGGGACAACTGGGTGCAGCCAATTCACCACGGCCAACTCACCACAGGGAAACTCTCTGTGGGACAATTCAACAATTCAATTTAAAGCATTTAGAATAATTTTTAGAATTATTATAATTTTTGTCATTCACATTTCCTTTTGTCCCTCCTTTTCCATCCTTTCTTAAAATGATTCTATTCCAGCATTTTTTTGATATTAGTGTAACTCTCGTCCCGCAATGAGTTGTCCCACAGCAAGTTGGCCCCAGTGAGTTGGCCATGGCGAGATGTCCGTGGGGAGTTGGCCACACCAGTTTGGCTCTGCTGAATTGTCCTAGACCAGGAGTGTCAAACTCACGGCGTTACGCTGTTGTCAAGTGATGTATTGTGACTTTTTCCCCCTTGGCTAAACGAGGGTGGGCGTGGCCAGCACGTGACACCTCTGGACCATGATTTTGACACCCCTGTCCTAGCCCCTGGGAAGGGTGCTGTCAGTTGAGAAGACCAGGGGTGAGGAGGGGGGGGGTAGGAAAGGGCAACACAGAAGGAGGTGAAGCTGCTGCTCCTCGGAAGTCCAGGGTACAAGGCCAGGAATAAGGGAGACCAGTTACAAGATGGCAGATTCCAACGGGTATAAAACAAGGTAAATCTAAAACCACAGTTGCATGCAGGCGAATGCGCTTGCCAAACAAAGAGGTGGGGGCCTCCTTTTCAGCGGGTTTTTCAAGCTGTTGCTGGAAACCATAAAAGGGGATCACAGCAGATTTTGCCAGACCCTCCTTCAGTGTGGCTGAGTATAAGAGGCAGGATCCTGAGTTAGCAGCATGTGCTCAGAGTCTTCTTGAACCCCATGATGGGTAGAAGATAAATTTAATCAATAGTCATTATAAATAATAATAGTCATATGAAGGGCTGGAGGAAGGGAGGGGGCCTTTGGCATTATAAAGCTTCACCCCAGAGACACTCGCTTGCTAACATCCCTTTGCTGTGTCCTTGGCTTCTTCCTGAGAGGAACTGTTTCTAGGCTACAATAGAAAGCACCCAGAGATGTAAGACCTGTCAAGCCATCAGTGCACCTGGGCTCTTCTGGGGAAGGACATCTCCAAACCATCAACATTAATGCCATCACTCTGTTAAACAAAGAATTCCCTCAACACTGTCAAACTATTTACTAAATCTGCACTACTATTAATCTCTTATTGTTCCTATCACCCATTTCCTCCCACTTATGACTGTATGACTGTAACCTTGCTGCTGGTAGCCTTACGATTTATATTGATATTGTTTTCTGATTGCTTATTTGTACCCTATGACTATCATTAAGTGTTGTACCTTATGATTCTTGATGAACTTATCTTTTCTTTTATGTACACTGAGAGCATATGCACCAAGACAAATTCCTTGTGTGTCCAATCACACTTGGCCAATAAAGAATTCTATTCTATTCTATTCTATTCTATTCTATTCTATTCTATTCTATTCTATTCTATTCTATTCTATTCTATTCTATTCTATTCAGTTGATTAGTGTTTATGGTGTTAATAAAAACTTCCAGAATTCCAGGTCAGGATACCAATCTCATCCACACATTTAGCCTGGAAACGTGAGAGAGGAGAGTTGGAAGAAAATTAACTTCTTCAACATTTTGGTCCTGATCCTGGCAGTTGGGTCTGGGGTGCTGTCCATGATAGGTAAGATGCCATGCTAAACTTTCTATGAGTGGATTACAAAAACAGTTTGTTAACGGAGAGTTTTGAAACTTTTTTTCTGTTTTAGTATCTTTATTCTTCCTGTTAACTACTTTGACACTAATATAACAGGTCAATAAGTTGCAAATAATTTAGTAGTTTAAAAGAGGCCTGTTTCACAAGGGGCGGGAACTAATGTAGTAACACACTAATCAGTATTCAACTAGAGGGGATAATATGTGTGTATGTGGTGGGAAATTTTTTTGATGCACCTGTCAGGGTTCCAAGTAACATAACCAGAACAAACCAAACTCCGAGGCAGGTAGATTCCTCAAAGAATAGTTTTATTGGATATGTCATAGTGGCACAAGCTGGTGAAAACCAACTCTGAAGGTTCTCACGGTTTTCACCCAATTAAAAGTAAAAGTTTTCCCTCAACCCCAAACAATCAGTCACATGGTCCAATCAAGGTGCTGTCTGGTTGCCTAGTGACACCACTCCTCCTTTCTCTGGCCAGGTGTGAGAACGTCCTTGGTTCCCAAGAGAAAGTATTTTATTTTGGTTACAAAACCCCAGCTATCCCTAATCCCCCCCTCCCTACCCCTCAGCTCCAGTGTGGCAGCAGTGAAACTCCAAGGTGGCTTCAGTCAGATCAGCTTCAGGATTGACGGCACCTTTTTAATGTTTTGATTATTTTGTGAGTTTTGTCCTTTTTTTACTTTTAGTCTTCTTTTGGATTTTTTTTTAGTATTTTGTATTTTTCTATATTGTTACTAAGCTCAAAAATTCATATTTATTCATTTTTTTAATATAATAAGCAAAACTCAAGATACTTTGCTTGGAATCTTTTATTAATGTTATACAATGTCAATTTTACAATCATATTGCCAGTCCATCTACAGCAGAGGTCTTCAAACTTGGCCGCTTGAAGACTTCTGGACTTCA
>WNWU01000035.1:12473231-12499625 GCA_012654045.1 Ptyas mucosa
CCTTCCTTCCTTCCTTCCTTCCTTCCTTCCTTCCTTCCTTCCTTCCTTCCTTCCTTCTTTCCTTCCTTCCTTCCTTCCTACCTACCTACCTACCTACCTACCTTCCCTCCTTTCTTTCTTGTTTATTTATCAACTTTCTTAACCGCCCAACAGATGGGCTCTAGGGGTAAGTTATTTTTACAAATAACTCACGATGGCAAATATATTTAATATTCTTTCCTCCTCCTATTTTCCCTATAACAACTACCCTGTGAGATGGATTGAGCTGAGAGAAAGAGAGAAAAAGAGATTGGCCCAAAGTCACCCAGTTGCCTGTCATGTGCAATACAGGACTTGAACTCACAGCCTCCCACTTTCAAGCCAGCTGCCTTAATTACTAGACTAAACTGGCCCTCCGTGTTTCTGTTCTTCCTCTCTATGACATCATATATGTCAGAATCTCTTGGGATGGCTTTGGGAAGGTGGCCTCCTTGTTATATTAAGAACAGAGCCATTTGGGGTCCCCAATTTTGGCTTTCCAGTTGTTCATTGTGGGATTTAGTAAAATATTGATCAATTTGGAGTGGCATGAGTGGATCTATGCAAATCAGAGAATTTCGGTTGCTTTAGTTTTACCCTATTCATTAACCATGAACTGCTTGGAATCCACAACCCAGCAGACCAAGAAAGAATAATTGACATCACTGCACTCTCTGGCATATTAATCTGTAGCCCTTCAAACCTTCTTCCGGCAATGCTGACAAGCCTTTGCAGCTTCTCAGCGCATCGCCTGTAGAAGCTGCTTTGCTCGCGTATTTTGCTGTAGGTAAAATAAATCCGGGATCGGAGGCGCATAAAATATCTGAGGCTTGAATGGCGGCGCTGATTTCTCTGTGTTCGCCAAAAGCTTTACAAACATTGCACTTGAGCCTCACCCTATAAATTGGCATTGAATTTAATAAAGAGTGTAATGTTGTGTTACTACAGGGTGCCACAGGGAGAAAACTCCTGAAGATCTCTATTCAAATCCTTACCGCTCTTTTGCCTGACATTTCCAACTCCGGTTTTGCCTTAGGCCAACCCTGGGGACAATTTTGGGTGGGGAGGAGGAGAAGATCATCAGCTTTCTTCTGTCAAGAGGGGGCCTCTCTCTACTCTCCTCCTGCCCAGTTCCTTCCGAAAGGTGTTTTAGAGACAAACAGAAAAATAACCTAGCAGGGTCTGAAATCTGCACCACTCCAGAATGCAGCTGCAAGCCTTTTTACTGACCAGGAAGAACATGGTGCCTCGGATGAGTAATTTATTGGGTTCAACCAAGATTTTTTTTTTTTTATTTGATTTATATGCCGCCCTTCTCCGGAGACTCAGGGCGGCTTACAGTGTGTTAAGCAATAGCCTTCATACTTTTGTATATTTATACAAAGTCAGCTTATTGCCCCCACAATCTGGGTCCTCATTTTACCCACCTTAGAAAGGATGGAAGGCTGAGTCAACCTTGAGCCTGGTGGGATTCGAACTTGCAGTAATTGCAAGCAGCAGATGTTAATAGATGTTAATAACAGGGTGCTTTAAACCACTGTACTACAGGCTCTGTAACCTTTGGGTTACAGATTGGGGGGTGGGGGGTGTCTTTGAGTCAGTGTCGATTCCTGGAGATTGTCTGGAGTGCTCCCTGCAGAGATTTTTGGGAGGCTTTTTGCCTTCGCCTTCCTAGGGATGAGACCAGGTGAGGGGCTCACATTCCCCCAGCCGGCTCTCATATCTAAGGCGGGACTACAGTTCAGAGTCTCCTGGTGATTGGCCCACAGTCCCCCAGATGACTTTCATGCCTAAGGCAGGACCAGAGTTCCCCGTCTCCCAGTATCTAGGTTGGGGCCTTGACTACTGCACCAACCCCACTTTCAGCCAACACGCTTAACATGAACTAACTGAACATAGTACAACATGCTATGCAAAAACAAAAACAAAAGACACAACCTGAGCACAATTAAAATTAACCATGTCCCACATAGCACAGAATTTCAGACTTCCCTATGACAAGAGTTGTGCCATCTCAGCCCCTCCTGGCAACTCTTCTGGCTTCCCCACCCGTTTCTGACTCCTGGAGTTGACCTCTCACCACAATATTAAAAAAAAGATATTAAACCAGGGGTGAAATCTAAAATTTGTTACTACCAGTTCTGTGGGCGTGGCTTTGGGGGGTAATGTGACTGGGTGGGCGTGGCCTTTTTTTTTTTTACTTTTAAAACCATTTTTTCTACAACCTCCAAAAAATGCTTTCATAAGGCTCTGACGATCCCAGCTGAGTTGCCTGATCTGCAGAGGCTTTCTTTCTTTTAAAAGCCTCTGACGATCAGGCAACTCAGCTGGGATCATCAGAGGCTTTTAAACCATTTTTAGAGGTTGTAGAAAAAATGCTTTTAAAGCCTTTGACGATCCCAGCTGAGCCATGTGATCATCAGAGGCTTTTGTTTTTAACTTTTAAAAGCATTTTTTCGGCCCAAGAGGTTGTCGAAAAAATGCTTTTAAAAGTTAAAAAAAAGCTTCTGATGATTGCGTGGCTCAGCTGGACATGGTGGGGGGCAGGGATTTTTGCTACCGGTTCTCCGAACCACCCTCCTCCATCGCTACCGGATCAGGCAATCTGGTCTGAACCAGGAGCATTTCACCCCTGTATTAAACTCCGAAAAGATTGCAGAGAAGAGTAACAGAGATGATTAGGGGGCTGGAGGCTGAAACATATGATGAACACTTGCAGAAACTGGGAATGTCTAGTCTAAGAGAAAGATTAGGAATGACATGATAGTAGTCTTCCAATATTTGAGGGGCTGCCACAAAGAAGAAAGTGTCAACCTATTCTCCAAAGCATCTGAAGGCCCAACAAGAAAAAATGGATGGAAACCAGTGGTGAAATTTTTTAAAAAAATACTACCGGTTCTTGGGCGTGGCTTGGTGGGCGTGGTGTGGCTAGGTGGTTGTGGTTTGGTGAGCATGGCAAGGGAAGGATACTGCAAAATCTCCATTCCCACCCCAGTCTGGGGCTAGCCAGAGGTGGTATTTGCCGATTCTCCAAACTACTCAAAATTTCCGCTACCGGTTCTCCATAACCTGCTGAATTTCACCCCTCATGGAAACTAATCAAGGAGAGAATCAAGCAAGAACTAAGGAGAAATTTCCTGTGTGTGTGTACGCGCCATCCCTGGAGATTTTAAAGAAAAGATTGGACAGCCATTTGTCTGAAATGGTATAGGATCTCCTGCTTGAGCACATGGTTGGACTAAAAGACCTCCAAGCACAGGTGAAATTCAGCTAGTTTTCACCAGTTTGCTTGAACGTTAGTAAATTGCTTAGGCAGTTTGGAAAACCAGTTAAAAATAAAGTGCAAGAGAGGTCTCTCTCCCTCCCCCTCCCCCTCCCCCTCTCCCTCTCTCTCTCTCTCTCTCTCTCTCTCTCTTTTCAGTTAATAGCTCCACTTAACAGTTGCAGCTGGAATGCAGCAAATACATGCTAAATCAAGTCAATAAACAACAGAAACTGACAGGATTAGGGCAGGGGAAGCCCATCAATCACCCATCTAGGGATGCAATTAACCTCTTCCCTTCAGGAAGAAAGACAAGATTACAAACACTTTTGTTATAAAGAGTATTAAGAAACACTTCTGTGATCAGCTGATACTCCCTGGAGTTTTCCAAGACCTTTTATAACTGCTGCAGTGTTGGCTACTTCTTGTTTCTTCGTGGGGGGAAAGATATAGGAGGGGACAATGATGCAGCTTGATCATAGAGGCCATGAATTTAATGCATGTGTGGTCCAGCCAGTCGCCCAAGCTTTCAATTAGCCTGAGCAGCTGCTCTTAGTTTCCCTCTCAGCTGCTGCATTTGCTTTGGGGTTGAGTTTTTTTTAAAAGGGGAATGACTGTTTTAAGTTTTCTACATTGTTTTAGTGGTTCCTGGCACTGTCCTTTTGGGGTGTACTTCCCTCACTCTTTTTGAAAGCCTCTAGTGATGGAACACCCACAACTTCTAAAGGCAAGCTATTCCATTGGTTAATTAGTCTCACTCTTAGGAAATTTCTTCTTAGTCCTAGGTTGCTTCTCTCTTTGGTTAGTTTCCATCCATTGTTTCTTGTTGTGCCTTTTAATGCTTTGGAAAATAGATTAACTCCCTAATTTTTGTAGAAGCCCCTCAAATTTCCTGACAGAACAATTAATCAGTGGAACAACTTGCCTCCAGAAGTTGTAAATGCTCCAACACTGGAAGTTTTTAAGAAGAGATAAGATAATCATTTCTCTGAAGTGGTGTAGCATTTCCTGCCTAAGCAGGGGGTTGGACCAGAAGACCTCCAAAGTCCTTTCCAACTCTGTTATTCTATTCTATTCTAAATATTGGAACAGTGCTATTTTATTGTGAGTTGGACTAAGGAGAAGTTTCCTAAGTGTGAAACCAATCAAGTTGGCCATGCCCACTCAGTCACATGACCCATTTCCCACAGAAAACACCAGGAGCAGAAAACCTGGGTAGGTGTGGCTGGGGGGGGTCATGTGACTGGGAGGGAGTGGCATTGAGTTGGCCAGGCCCAGACACTCACATGCCACCAAGCCACGCCCACCAAGCCACGCCCACAGAACCAGTAGTAAAAAAAAAATTACCACTGCCTCCAAGGTACCTGCTAACTCTGTTATCTCATCCTATCCTGTCCTGTCCTGCCCTGTCCTGCCCTACCAGGGGTGAAATTCAAAATTTTTCCCTACTGGTTCTGTGGGAGTGGCTTGGTGGGCATGGCAGGGGAAGGATATTGCAACATCCCCATTCGCACCTCACTCTGGGGCCAGCCAGAGGTGGCATTTGCCGGTTCTCCAAACTACTCAAAATTCCCGCTACCGGTTCTCCAGAACCTGTTAGAACCTGCTGGATTTCACCCCTGTGTCCTACCCTACCCTATCCTATCCCTCTCGGGGAATGTGCAGGAAGAGGTGCCTCCTCTACTCAGCTCAGGCAGACAGACACATGTTAATCCTTCTTCTCTTTATGGGTAGAACACATTATTCCATTCCTCAGCAGTTGACCATAGCACCTTCCTGCAGCCTAATGTCATCACAATGGTGTGGGGAGGACAGGGGTACTGAGAAGGCCATTAAGATGCCTCTCTCAGGCATCAAACTGACCCTTTGGCAGCCCCTGCAAGGAGCAGCCATTGCATACAGACATATTTGCCTGCTGCCCATCCCCCTCGGTGCCCCTTATCTCTTTGGGAGGATTCAGTTTTCCACCTACAAAAAGGAAAGGACCAACAAAAAAATCACCAAGCTTTGGTTTTCCACTATCCCCTCACCCCCCCCCTTTTTTTTTTCACCTACTCATGTTTTAGACTGGATTTCAGTCTGGATCCTTTCCAAGAAATCATCATTTAATCCAAGTCATTTCTAGTTCTACCATGTGCACATGCCACATCCATCCACATGCCAAGCACCTGTCAATATTCCCTACAAATGGAGCCCTCCAAGAGCAGAGTCCTCAGAGATCTCCGAGGCCTGTGATTACATCAGACAACGAAGCATGAAAGCTGATCTCCTTCATGCTTAATGGGTTCCCCTGGGGGCTCTTTCCCCCCAGGTTCATTCTCGTGAAGCAGGAGACCATTCTGGAGAATTGGCTGACTGGTCCCTTCTTGAGAATCTCTCAAGAGGCCCAGCTGAGCCTTCCGCCACCTGAAATTTCACCCAAGCGGCACATTTTCTGAACCTGAAGGAGCAACGGGGTTTTTTTGCTTCTTCTCATGCTCCTGATAATTTGCAAACAGAAGACTTGGGAAAATATTTCAAGCTTTCCTTTTCTGTTTTCTTCTATCCCTACTTGTAAGTAGCTTGCTCAACACTTGGAGCAATAGACACTGCTTTGAGTTGACCAAATATATCTATCTTTAAAAGGTGGGATAAAACAACAACAATAACAGCAATCCCCTAGTGAGGCACTACTTTGATGTGATTTGGGGGCTTGTGTGCTCCAAGAAGATATGCCAGAGGCATTGTCAAATCAGGAGTCAAAGCAGTTCAAGTGACTACAGGTTTATTGCACACTAACCCACTCTCTATAAGAATCTGAACTACTAACAGTCAAAGCAAATTGGCGGTAGATAAGAGTGAAAAGAAATCAAGGTGGGCTGGACTTCGATCTCTTATGGGTGCAAAGGGACTCTAGCAGGAGTGAAATGCTCCTGGTTCGGACCGGCTCGGGCGAGTAGGTAGCGATGGCGGTGGGCAGTTTGGAGAACCGGTAGCAAAAATCCCTCCCCCCCCCAGCCTCCAGCTTGCTTACCTTCGCACGCCTGCCTTGCTTCACTTGCTGTAATCCCTGCAATCCATTGCATCAGCAAGCAACTGAATCTCCCTGCCTGCAATCAAGCTCATCGGTGAGCAGCTCTATTTGCCTACCTGCCTGCCTGCAAGTTTTTTTCCCCTTTGGGAGCTTTAAAAAAAATAGTTAATTGGGGGGTTTTTTTAGTTGTTCTTTTTTTAGACCTAGACATTTAAAGTTTAGGAAGTTTTAAATTTAGCTGCTTTTATATAAAAATAAAAATAAAATAAAATAATATTTGTGCAGCTTTCTGAGATTTTGTGTGTTTGTGTAGTGTTTCACTCTAACTACACAAACACACAAAATCTCACAAAGCTGTATGTGGAATTTTGTGTGTGTAAAGTGTGAAAGTTGGTTTTTTGGACTTTTTGTGGCTGTGTGAGGTTCCTGCTTGTTGCAGGGGCCATTTTGCCCCTATTTTTACATTGTGGGCGAGCCAGTTGTATTGTGTTGTGTTGTGTGTGTGTATACAGTGTGAAAGTTGATTTTGGGGGGCTTTTGTGCCTGTGTGAAGTTCCTGCTTCTTGCAGGGGCCATTTTGGGTCTAGCACAGCTGCTTTTACATTGTGGGTGAACCAGTTGTGTTGTGTTGTGTTTTGTAGGTTAAAAAGGGGCAAAGAAGTGACATTGACTTGGCCACGCCCACCAGACCAACAAGCCACACCCACTAATTAAGCTATGCCCACAGAACCGGTAGCGAAAATTTTTAGATTTCACCCCTGGACTCGAGACTGATAACATGTTTGACCTCCCTCTTGGGCTCAGCCTGGTCACCTCCTACAGATTCAATCATACTGGAGAGGTTTCATCAGAGGAGTTTGACAAAGAGTCAGAAATAAGAAATAAGATGAGACATAAATTACAGAAACCCATATTAGCTTGGTCATCACCCAGGTCAACAAGGACCACTCCAGCTGTTGGAGTTCCTGTCATCTGGTAAAAATGAGCAACAGTTCTCAGGACTGTTAGCTGAACAACCAGGCCCAAAAGCTGCTGAACTACTGGAAGTAAAGAAACAAATATACAGAGATTGAAAACAAAGAAATAACAATCTGTAATTACAAATCAAACCAATGAAGATACCTGAAGAGAATGCATCTAGTCCTAGAAAGAACAACATCCAGAGTCAGAAATAACAGAACAGGAGCTAACAGATCAATGTCGATTTATAATATGAAATAAAGTATTCAAGAATTCTATACCTATTTCAGACTATACCAATCAAATTGGAGAAAAAATATTTTGAGGAATTAAACAAAACAATATTAAAATTTGTTTGGTTTGGCGAGGGAAGAAAGCAAGGATAGGTATGACAATGTTGCAGGAAACCAAGAAAAAAGGGGGATTTGGACTGCCAAATTGGGAATTATATTACCAGGCCTTGATGTTCATGTGGGTGAAAGAAGGGATCAATCTGAGAAATATAAGACTATTAATGTTAGAAGGACATGATCTCCAATTAGGTTGGCACGCCTTCCTTTGGTATGGGAGGAACAAAATACATAGTTATTTCCAGAGACATTATGTTAGAAACACACTGCTATCTGTTTGGCTTAAAATAAGGGAACAACACTATTTGAAAATTCCAATCTGACTTTCCACAATGGAGACGCTGGTACACCCTAATATTGTCAATAAGGGAAAAATTGTAAGATACAATGACATTTTGAATGATGAAGGCAGTGGTAAAATCCAATTTTTTTTACTAACGGTTCTGTGGGCGTGGCTTGGTGGGCGTGGCAGGGGAAGGATACTGCAAAATCTCCATTCCCACCCCACTCTGGGGCCAGCCGAACTGCTCAAAATTTCCACTACCGGTTCTCCAGAACTTGTCAGAACCTGTTGGATTTCACCCCTGGATGAAGGGGAATTAAAAACTAAACAGGGATTCAGTAGGCAAGGAATAGAAATTGCATGGTGGCCAGAAATGCAAATACAATTGCATTATGAGAAAGATGCCAAAATGTACGGCTTTAATAAAGAACCGACAAAATTAGACCAGATATTAATTGGAACAGATGAGAAATTGATAAAGAAACTATATGATTACTTATTGAGCATCAAATTAGAAAGTGAGCAGGTAACGGAGACAATGATTGCTTGAGCTAAAAACTTCGGACAAGCAAGGGAATGGAAGGATTTAAACTCCTTGCAGGCAGCTAGTCATTTGCATTCTTTTAGTGGGTTGTTAAGGCTTCCTGGAGGTTTATCTGTGTCATCAAGGTCACCTGAGTGTTGAGGACTTCCGCTGTTGCCGTTAGCCATTGCTGACGGTCTTTTGAAGACCGCCAGCCCGATGGCCCGTAAAAGAGCCGTTTCGGCAACTGAAACGGCTCGAAAAACTCCGAGACTCGAGGTGCTTGTGAGGAGAGCCGGCGGCTGCAGGTAGAGTCCCCTGTGAGACCCCCAGAAAGCTTTTTCTGCTTCTGGGGAGTTAACAGGGTGGGACTCCCTATCCACCCCGCTGAAGCTCCAGACGACTGGGAAACTCTGCTTCAAAGCAGAGCAAGACAGCGCGGCAGCATTACCAACAACAACGAAAAATAAGGAAGATTTTAAACTTCTTACTAAACAGCAAGTATTGGAAGCTTTTTGGACTATTTTAAAGAGTTCTTAAAGTGAAAGTAATTTGGCTCTGAGAAAGGGGGGAAAAAATGGCTCTTGCTTTCAGTGGAGAAAGCTGAAAGCGAAAGTAATCTGATCATTGTATCCGGCTACATTTTAAAGTAACAAATCCGGCTGGAAGAGGCAGAAAAGTATCCAAAAAATAAAATAAAATAAAATAAAAATACCAATTGACTTTTATAGACCTGATTGAATCTGGAGAACTTTTTGGGAAAAGTTGCTAGAGTTTGTGGAAAAGGAAGATCCTTAAGAGGTAAAATGGCAACAAAGCAACTGGGGGGGGTTCCCCCACACATAAACAGAAACAGCCTCAAACAGCGCAGTTGCAATCTCAGACAAAGGAAGAAAGTCAATATGACCTTATTATTAAAGAAATTCAAAGATCAGAGAAGGAGCTTAAAGGAATGGTTCAAGAGAAATATGATGCAGTTAAACAAGATATTCAAACAGTGGTTAAAGGCCTGTCTGAGGTAGTGCTGCAGATTGATAAAAAAGTGGAGAATCTTGCCTCAGAGATGGAGACCAAATTTAGAGTTTCTGATTCAAGAATTATAGAAATTGAAGAAGTTACACAAAAAATGCAAAATGAGATTACTATGATGCAATTTCGATCAATGGAATATGCTATCAGACTGAGAGGTGTAAAAGAGAACACCAGGGAAGATCTTAGGAAAATTTGTGCAGAGGCTTTGGCAGTTATGTTGAAAGTGGAACCAGATGTGGTTTTGTGCAAGATGGACAAGGTCTACAGAGTTAATTCTCGTGTGGCGGTACAAAGACAACTGCCTAGAGATGTGGTTATATACTTTACAGAAGAATGAGAAATGAAATCTTGCAAAATTCTTTTGTTACAACAGTTCAAGTTGATGGAAGTGAGATTGGAGTTTTTAAAGAATTACCACCCAAAATGTTAAGAGATAGAAAGGATTTTGGATTTTTGGTGGCAGAATTGAAAAGACAGAACATACAATTCAGGTGGGATGCGCCAATAGGTGTAATATTGAGGCTGCGAGGAGTGAGATACCGCCTTAACACTATTGAAAAAGCAGAAGAATTTTATTATAACGTTTTGAAAGCGGGCTCTCCTCCTCCACGCACATCTTCACCAATAGATAAGGAAGCTCAACTACAAGCTGAGATTGATCAAGAAACAGAAGCACAAATAAGGCAGTCGCAAAGGGAGGCAAGAGAATTAATGGGAGCAGTAGGTGGTGTTGTGGTTGACCCTTTTGCACCATTTGAAGCTTCTCCTTTGGAAGAAATGTCTAAAACCATCACAGAGGAGGCGATGGCTTTGGAAGTAACAACATCCAAAATGGAAGAGCAACGTATAACCAGAGCAATGTCTAAACAAATGAAGCAACAGCAGCAAGAATATATAAAGCCACAGCGTGAGAAAAGACTCAAAGATAAGCAGCAAGCTGAAGTCATGGGAGGAGCTAAACCGAAGATTGCTACCGTAGGAGAGAATCTTCAACAATTGCTCTCAAAACTTCAGACAGGGTCAAATGGCACTTAAATTTTTGTCTTGGAATGTTAATGGACTGAATTCTCCGCAAAAAAGAAGGAAGATATTTCACTATTTGAGACAATTTCATAATGATGTTATTTGCTTACAGGAGACTCATGTAAAATTGCAAGATCAGAAATACTTGATAAATTCAAAATTGGGAACGCAATTTGCTGCTTCAAATTTGGAAAAGAAGAATGGAGTGGTGATATATATAAACAAGAGACTTGTAGCTAAAACTATAGAAGTAGATAAAGATGGAAGATATATTGCAATTGAAGTTATTACAGATGGTGGACCAATCTTGTTGGTCGGAATATATGCCCCAAATCAACAGCAGGAAAACTTTTACAAGTTACTTCATTTAAAAATTCTGGATTGGGATTATTCAAACATTATAATAATGGGCAACTGGAATGGAGTAATCCAACCTAGATTGGATAAAAAAACTACGGCCAAAATAGGGAATAAACTACCACAAGCTTTTTTTGAACTGAAAGAGGATTTGGAATTGAAAGATATTTGGAGAATTCGAAACCCAAATGAATTGGACTTTACTTTTTACTCAGACAGGCACAAATCCTTTTCCAGAATAGACTTTTTTCTCTTAACTTCTAACTTACTTTCTAAAGTAAAGAAAATAAAGATATTTCCTAGGACTTTGACTGACCACAGTCCGGTCTGGATGGAAATCGAGATGGGCAAAAGAGAAAGAAGATCCTGGAGAGTAAATGAGAATCTATTTAGATATGAAAAAAATATAATTGAACTTAAAAAGCATTTAAAGGAGTTTTTTAAATTTAACCTGAACAAAGGTACCTCTATTGAAACAGTTTGGGATGCAGGTAAAGCATATATGCGGGGAGTACTAATTCAAATGAATTCTAAACACAGGCAGAATCAGCAGAAGAAAAGACTACAATTGGAATCTGAGATAAAAAAGAAAGAACAACAATTGATACAAAAACCAACAGATGGAAAATTGCAAATGGCTATAAAACTTCTGAAGGATCAATTTCAAATGCTTATAGCAGACCAAACGGTAACTAACTTACAATTTCCAAAGCATAATACCTTTTCCAATGCTAACAAACCGGGCAGGTGGTTGGCGTATACTTTGAGGAAACAAGCATCGACACGAATTATTGATAGTACTGAATATGCTGATAAAGAAGTTTATCAACAAGATCTAATTAAAAAAGCCTTTTTGGAATATTATACTAAGTTATATGCTAAAGATGACATACAGAATATTACCATAGATGAATATTTAGAAAACAAGAGAATTTCAAAAATTTCAACGACTCAAAAGAAAAGCTTGGAACAATTGATAACAGTGGAGGAGATCAGTTTTGCTATAAAACAATTAAAAACAGCTAAAGCTCCAGGGACGGACGGCTTAACTGCAATTTATTATAAAACTTTACAGGAAGAAATGATTCAGCATCTTAAAGATTTATTTTGTAATATACAACTAGGAGGTAAGATACCTTCCTCATGGAAAACAGCTTTTGTTTCATTGATTCCGAAAGAAGAATCAGGTCCTAAGAAACCAGAAAATTATAGACCAATATCTTTATTAAACACAGACTATAAAATCTTTGCAAAAGTACTAGCCAACAGATTGATGCCAGTTATTCAAAAGATAATTCATCATGATCAAGCAGGATTTATTGAAGGCAGATATATGAAGGAGAATGTTAGGCAAGTCATAGACTTAATGGACTATCTAGATAAGAATAAACAGATCTCTGCAGTGCTGGTTTTTTTGGATGCGGAAAAAGCCTTTGATCGAGTGAATTGGAACTTTATAATTAAGACTTTGGAAAAAATGGATTTGGGGGAGCGGTTTATACAAGCGATTGGTGCAATCTATCAAGAACAATATGCACAACTTATTATTAATGGATGTTTAACATCGAATTTCAACATACAAAAAGGCACCAGACAAGGTTGTCCATTATCCCCGTTATTATTTATTCTAACTTTAGAAGTCTTACTTAACGCAATACGGGATTCGAATTCCTTGACTGGAATAGTTATAAGGCAAGAGGACTACAGAACTAAGGCATTTGCAGATGACCTGGTTGTTACCCTATCACAACCTATGAATTCAATAATCCAGATGAAAAATATCATAGAAGATTATGGCATGGTATCTGGTTTTAGGTTGAATCAGAAGAAAACTAAAATGATTGTCAAAAATTTGACAGAGAGCAAAAAAAAGGAACTGGAAAGAATGGCAGGTTTTGAGATTGTTTCAAAGGTCAAATATTTAGGAGTACAAATCACAGACTCCAATGCTAAACTGTTTCAAAATAACTATGAGGCTCTGTGGCAAAAGATACAAAAAGATATGCAAAACTGGAAGAAACTGCAGTTATCACTGCTTGGAAGAATATCAGCAGTAAAGATGAATGTTTTACCTAGACTTATCTTTTTATTTCAAATGATACCGGTGCTTAAATCAGACAAACCATTGCTAGAATGGCAAAAAGGACTGAACAAATTCATTTGGAATGATAAAAAACCAAGAGTTAAACTGAAAATAATGCAAGATACTCGTGAGAGAGGTGGTCTTAAACTCCCAAACCTTCGACTATATTATGAAGCAACTGCATTGATACAATTAAGTGATTGGTTTGGGAAAACTAAGACTGACTTGTTGAATATAGAAAGTCATGACCTGGTTTGGGGTTGGCATGCATACTTATTTTATGATAACAAAGTGGATAAAGTGTTTAATAGTCATCTACTTAGAAATGCCTTGCTGAGAGTCTGGAGAAGGCACCGAACTAATTGGGATTATAAGATTCCGTTTTGGCTGGATCTCGCTGATACCATGTGGAATACAAATATTAAGTCACTCGGGGGTTTCTTGTATAAAGAGTTACTTTACTTTGAAGAGGGCAGGTGGCGATTGAAGACTTTGGATATGCTGTTGGAAGAAGGGAAATCGTTGACTTGGTTGCAGTACAATCAATTACAGATGAGATGGAAAGAAGATCAACAAACTGGTTTAATGGAATATGAAGTAGAATTGGTTGAACAGATAAAGCGGACAGGTCCAATGCATATTAAGAGAGTTTATAATGTTTTGTTAGAAAGAGACTCAGAAAATGAGCTAGTTAAAGATTGTATGATTAAATGGGCACAAAATTTCTCTCAACCAGTTATGATGGAAACATGGGAAAAAATATGGGTTCAGAACGTTAAATTTACACAGTCACAAAATTTACGAGAAAATTTTTATAAAATGTTTTATAGATGGCATTTAGACCCCAAGAAACTGTCTTGTATGTACCCTAATGTGCAGCCAAAATGTTGGAGATGTGATTGTTTAGATGCTACATATTATCACATCTGGTGGACTTGCAGGAAAGTGAGGGCTTTTTGGATAAAAATCTGGTGGGTTATGCAAAATGTTTTAAAGAAAAAAATACAATTTTCTCCGCAATTTTTTCTACTGGGTATAATTAAAGACTTTACACTGGGTGAAACTAAATTGATTTTGTATATGGTGACAGCAGCTAGGTTGTTGATTGCCCAATATTGGAAGAGTGATGTTTTACCGACTGTTGACCAATGGACCCAGAAGATGGCTGGATTTGCAGAAATGGCAAAGGTTTCAGCTTTTTTAAAAGACCAGACGCATGAGAAGTATATACAGGAATGGAAATTATGGATTGAGTATGTACAGAATAAGTATCAGACTAGAAAATATTATATTGCTTTTAGCTGAGATGATTATGTTAGTCTGTTAGTAAATATAGAAAAAAGATATGGAAGATTGAATAACATATATATTGTTTGGGAATATTAATATTGCATATAATGGAAGTCAAGGGGGGGAGGGAAGAGGGAGGAGGGGGAGGGTTAGGGTGGGGACGGGAAGGAATTATATATTGTTTTTATATGTATCTTATAATGTGGGGCTAGGGAGGGGGGGGGGAAAGGGGGAAAAATTTGTATTGGTAAAACTTTTTCAATAAAAAAAAAAGGTCACCTGAGTGTTGCAAATTGATGTGAAGCCTTCTTGGAACTGTTGAAAGGATTGTGTGGTAGATTGGAGATAGATTATGTCATACCCCTCCCCTTCCCTTGCTAAAAGGATGCAAATGTCTGCAAGGAGTATAAACCCTTCCATTCCCCACCATCCAGTCAGAGCTGAGGAAGCTTCTTGGATGAGAAGTGAAATGTCTTCAAAGAAAAACCAGAAAGTCCAATTGCCTCTTGAAAAAAGCACCTTTGGGAGAACCATGACATGGAGGACTGAGAATCTCCATAGACAAGAAGACCAAAGAATACCTAATCAAGAAATATCACCTAGAAACAAGGAAGATCAAGGAAGTATTGGAAATAATAAAATAGCAAATAACTGCTATAGCCAAGAAGAACAGCAGATACAAAGCTTGAGTTTCAAATTACAGTATAAACAGAATCTCCAATTCTGATCCAATTAGAAATGTTTCTAACAAACCATCAATGGAGGGACTGCAGTGACAAAGAAGAAACAGTCCAGTTCTGGGTGCAGACAGATATGGGATAATCCAAAGAAATACAAGAATACAACACGGATACAGGAGGTAGGTAAGAATAAAAAAGAAGCTGAAGAATAAAAAAGAAATGATGCATTGGGGGTCACCTTGGCTTCATACACTTTTCAGAATCCCAACCTTCCACTCTGAGAAGCTTTGATGTCCTCATCAAGTAGGAAGTGCAGAGAAGAGCAACTAAGATGATCAAAGGCCTGGAGACAAAAACATATGAAGAACGTTTGCAGGAACTGCGTATGGCTAGTCTAGAGAAAAGAAGGACTAGGGGAGACATGGCAGCCGTATTCCAGTATTTCAGGAGCTGCCACAAAGAAGAGTGGATCAACTTATTTTCCAAAGCACCTGAAGGCAAGACAAGAAACAGTGGATGGGAACTAACCAAGGTGAGAAGCAACCTGGAATTAAGAAGAAACTTCCTAACAGTGAGGACAATTAACCAGTGGAACAGCCTTCAGAAGTTGTGGGTACTTCATCACTGGAGGTTTTTAAGAAGAGACTGGACAGTCACTAGTCTGGCATTGTAGAGGATAGCTTGAACAGGGGTTAGACTAGAAGACCTCCAATGTCCTTTCCAGCTGGCCCTGGACCAACTTGGAAAAGTCCATTCTTGGCCACCTGCTCCAACTGGGGGGTGGGGGACCCATGCTAGTCTGTTGCAGTCCATTAACAGGAAATGGCCAGTTCCAGGTCTCCAGTCCAAAGAAAATGAAAAACAGGCGCATGAACTGCTTTGGGTGCTTTCTGTACTCAGCTTGGGACGTCCACCTTTATTTCACAGACATGCATCAAGGGAAGGCCTCCTGGTGGTGAGAGCAGATCTAACTTCTGGGTAAGGAAATAAGGACGGCCTCCGTTTAATTAAAAATCAAGACTTTGGGATGGAAGTTCTCTACAGCTGCCCCACCAGTCCCTTATGGCTTATTTATGACATAAGAACAAGGTCAGCAACTGGAGGAACCTAAGGGAGATGCCTTCTCCTGTCTGTTGCTTGTCCAGATTGGGGTGGGGGGAGAAGGGGGTCTGGCATTGCAGGGCTGATTACAGGCCATTAAGGTCATTGGAGCTGGGGAGAGGAGGGAGGGAGGGAGGGAGGGAGGGAGGGGAGAGCCAGAGATCAGAGCATCAATCAGCCAGTCTTGCTTAAATGAAAAAGGTCAAAGCAAGAGAGAAACATCATTTTAAACTTCTAATGGAGTTTGTACAAACTACACCAAGGAAAAAATAAACAGTCCGAGTCCTTTCCCATGGAAAGCTGAGCCCATCTGTGCGATTTTCAGCAAAATTAAGCCTCATTTTTTAATGCTGCTCTTTGAATTTATAATGGGCCAGAAATAAACCACCCTTCATGATGGATCGTTCATTCTGCCATTTGCATGGGTGCCGGCCCCCGTCTGAAAGCAAGGGGACCCCCATGCAGCCACCAGCAAGGCGTTTATGGTTTCTGGAAATGCAGCACACGGGTTCAGGGTTTCAATCAGTGTTGAAAAGCCTGCGCTTTTCAGAAAGAAGCCAAGACGATGTCATGCAAGGTCTTTAAAAAAAGGTTTGAATTGTGAAGCCATGCATAATCTCAATTTTAAGCAAATGAAGAGAACGAAATGGGAATCGTGAAAGCCTTGACAAGTTTAACATTGCAAATTAACCTCCTCCAATAAATGTATTGTAATGTGGGTTTTCAAATCATTTGTTCAGCATATTTCATTTTTTTTACCTGGAATTGTTAAAAACTAAAAATATAGAGAGGGCTGAAAAATGTATCAGTAATTTTCTGGCTTCCATGTTCGGTTCTCCTCCAGTGATAACATGAAGAACAGCTTTTGTTTGGTAATCCAACCTGTGGATTCATTTTGGATTAAAGTATTACCGAAAGACTTCTTAAATATAATTTTGTGCCAGCCCATCAGCTGAGTTCATGGCCATGTGTTTCCCTGGGTGTCTCACAATCCTCCCCAAGTGTTACATCACTAAAAAAGTATTGCATGACCTGGGTGCAAATGTGCAAATGCACCTTTCTGCTCCGATGGTTGAGAGCAGCTCTGCCGCCGCATCCAGACCTGTCCTTGCAATTCCCACACAGGAGAAGGCAAGGAAAGGCCTGCTAGGTTCTCCATTTGCCCTCCCAGCAAGGGCCACCTGACCCGGCAGGAAAGCACCATTTCTCCCCTTCTCCATCTTGGGTTTAATGGCTTTGGGGTGCCTGAAATGGAAGGCGTAGCTCAGTGGGGAAATCTAAAATTTGTTACTACTGGTTCTATGGGTGTGATTTGGTGGTGGTGTAATGTGGCTGGGTGGGCGTGGCCAATTTTTTTTTTTTTACTTTTAAAACCATTTTTTCTACAACCTCTTCGGTGAAGAGGTTGTAAAAAAAATACTTTTAAAAGGCTGTGATGATCCCAGCTGAGTTGCCTGATCGTCAGAGGCATTTAAAAGAAAAAAAGTCTCTGCCAATCAAGCAACTCAGCTTGGATCGTCAGAGGTATTTAAAAGGAAAAAAGGGGTTTTTTTTCTTTTAAAAGCCTTTGATAATCCCAGCTGAGCCACGCGATTATCAGAGGCTTTTTTTTTTTACTTTTAAAAGCATTTTTTTCAGCAGAAGAGGTTGTAGAAAAAATGCTTTTAAAAGTATTTTAAAAAAGCCTCTGATGATTGTGCAGTTCAGCTGGGAATGGGGGGTTTGGCAGGGATTTTTGCTATCGGTTCTCCAAACCACCTGCCTCCATCGCTACCAGATCGGGCGAGCCGGTCCGAAACTGGAGCATTTCACCCCTGGTGTAACTCCCTTTGGCATGGAGAGGCTCCACCCTTGGGACCTACCTCTCGCCATAGAAGGCTGCATCTGTGCATAGGTTTGGCCCTTTAGAAGGAATCAGCCCACCGATGGCCCAGACGACTGCTCACAGGTGCAAAGGCAGGCATGGGATGGAAGAGCAAAGAGGCTCCCGGTTGGTGCGATATCTGAACCTGGGTCTAGGGCTAACTCAACCTGGGTCCCAAAGTAGCCCAGGCATGGAGGGCAGGCAGGGTAAAGGACAACAGGCCAGCTCCCCCTTGACCTGCTGTGTGGGGCTGCAGCTCAGGTATTTTCAGAAGAGCACCAATGGGGGCACAGAGACCTGGAAAAGGCCATCCGGGCATCACTCAAGCATGGTCTGGCCTCTCCTGAAGCCTAGTTGGGATGGCCAGGGTGGCATTCTAAGACCAAAGATGGCCAAAGCAGACAAATTACCCACCTCTTCTAGTGGCCAAAGGAGCAGGTTGGGTCATATTCAGACGAAGATCACCTTGGGAGAAAGGGAAACGCCCCCTCTTTTGGAACTGAACAGTGAGAGACCCCCTTGCCTCCCCTGTGGGCTGGAAAGAAGACCAAGGCGAGGGGCGTCTTGAGGGTGGTGGGGTTGGGGGGTTGCGAGGAAGACGAGCTGCAAGCCAGCTCCCACTGCCGGCTGCTGCCATCACTAGCCCATCTGCTACGGAAAATGTGTTTCAGAGAGAAGAGTTCAAATAATAAAACCACAACGTTGCTTTGGTAAGCAAAACACATGGGCCCATCCTCTCTCCGCCCCGGCCTAATCCTCCGAAATGCAAAGCACATTTCTGCATTTCTGCGCCATCGCCTAATGGGAAATGACGGGCTGCTGTGTCTTTGTAAGCCAGCTGGAAGAAACGTCCTTGTGGTGCCAGGATGAGGTTCTGCTGACAGGGCTCTTTGCTGTGGGGGACCCCATGCACACTCCCCGACAGGACTGTGGCCACGAGGCAGAAGGAGACCCACTCGGCCTGTCTGGCGAGGTGGGGAGGGGCTGACAAAGCTGCTTTGCTTTGGGAGAAGGCACCAAAGCCTGACCAAGAACCATAGAATAGAATAGAATAGAATAGAATAGAATAGAATAGAATAGAATGAGCTGGAAGGGACCTTGGAGGTCTTCTAGTCCAGCCCCCTGATCGAGCAGGAGACACTATATTATTTCAGACAAGTGGCTGTCCAGTCTCTTCTTAAAAGCCTCCAGTGATGAAGCACCCACAATTTCTGGAGGCAAGCAGTTCCACTGGTTAATTGTTCTCACTGTTAGGAAGTTTCTCCTTAGTTCCAGGTTGCTTCTCTCCTTGATGAGTTTCCATCCATTGTTTCTTGTCCTGCCTTCTGATGCTTTGCAGAATAATTTGACCCCCTCTTCTTTGCGGCAACCCCTCAAATACTGAAATACTGCTATTATGTCTTCCCTAGTCCTTCCCTAGCCATTAGGAAGCTTGAATCTCTGGATTTTTCATGCTGTAACTCCTGGACACAACATCTGCATTGGTAAAAGTGGGAGTGAAATCTTCCCTTAAGAATCAATAGCATTTAGACTTATATACTTCTTCATACAGGGGCGCGGTGGCTCAATGGCTAAGACGCTGAGCTTGTCGATCAGAAGGTTGATAGTTCAGCAGTTCAGCAGTTCAAATCCCTATCGCTGTATAACGGAGTGAGCTCCCATTACTTGTCCCAGCTTCTGCCAACCTAGCAGTTAAAAAGAACGTAAAAAATGCAAGTAGAAAAATAGGTGGAAGTGTTACCTTCCACTTTGGTGGGAAGGTAACAGCACTCCCTGCACCTTCGGCGTATAATCATGCTGGCTCTTCGGCTTTGAAATGGAGATGAGCACCACCCCCTAGAGTCAGGAACGACTAGCACATATGTGTGGGATAACCTTTACCTCTTCATAGTCCTTTACAGCCCTCTCTAAGCGGTTTAGAGAGTCAGCATATTGCCCCCAACAATTTTATAGACTTTGGAAGGATGGAAGGCTGAGTCAACCTTGAGCCAGTCAGGATTGAACTCCTGGCTGTGGGCAGTGAGTTAGCCTGCAATATTGCATTCAGTGGATACAGTACTGCATCCACAGTACCACCACAGCTCTTTGGTGTTGCTCTTTGCAGGTATCTTAAAAGTTGTTTTTTTTTTTCAGAATTCCCCTGTTTTATGGTTAAAATCATATAATAAAAACATGTCTAAAATAACGGCCTATTTCCCTTTAGAATGTTCCTTTCCCCACCCAACGTCCACTAACCGTAAGTGATCTTTTGGCTTCCTTGAAATGAGTGTTTTCCCATGGTTGGGGTGGTCTCTCTAGCCCTGCTGTGGGGGAGGGGGAATTTTCTCAAAGGGGTCTCTGAAGACATTTTTGGTTTCAGAGAGACTCCAAGGAGTCAGGGACTGGTGTGCTGAGAGCTTGGGAGAAGAACTTGAGGTTCTGAGTGAGAAGAGGGGGGATTTTGAAGTGGTCCCTGTGATGATGATGATGATGATGATGATAATAATAATAATAATAATAATAATACAATATTCAGCTGGCAGCAATCCGTATCAACCATTAGCACCAGTCAATGATATTTGTGACACATTTTTAAATGTCCAGTTGACTGAGTTTAATTTTTAATGAATAAAAGATAATAATAATGATAATAATGATAATAATGATAATAATAAAAAAGACACGACCGAGTTGCTAAATTAATCCACTGGTCATTATGTAAAAAATAAGACTTACCTGTATCCAAAAAGTCCTGGGACCATAAAGTGGAAAAAGTTATAGAAAATGAGAAGGTGAAGATCTTGTGGAACTTTTGAATACAGACGGATCGTCACTTAGAACACAACACACGCCAGATATCACAGTTGTTGAAAACTGAAACGTACAATTTATTGACATCGCGGTGCCAGGAGACGCCAGAGTCAAAGAAAAAGAACTGGAAAAAATCATGAAATATTGCAACCTGGTCATCGAAACTACACGGCTATGGATGAAACATGTCACAGTGAAACCCATTGTCATCAGGGCACTTGGTACCATATCCAAGAATTTCACAAAACACTTCAAGAAATTGCAGCTTCCTGCAATAACACAGGAGGAACTGCAAAAATCTGTGCTTCTCGGAACATTATATATTTTAAGAAGGTACTTGGTTGATACCCAGGATGCTGACGCAACCCATATCAACCATTAGCACCAGTCAATGATATTTGTGATGCATTTTTAAATGTCCAGTTGACTGAGTTTCATTTTTAATGAATAAAAGATAATAATAATAATAATAATAATAATAATAATAATAATAATACGATACTCATCTGGAATGATTGATTGAACTCAGCTAGAACTTGATAACTTGGATCAAAAGACAAGAAAACTAATGACAAGGCACCATGCTCTGCTCCCAAAAAGTGATATTGATCAATTGTACTTGCAAGATCTCAGGATGGCAGAGGACTGTTACAGGTGAAACAAACTTTGGAAGAGGAAAAACACGGCTTAAATGACTACATACACAAAGCAAAAGAGCCTCTGCTGAAGGAGGTGGACAAGGGAAACCTCTTGAAAACAACAAGATTGAAAGCAGGACATCAAAAGGAAACAAGTGAGTATCCAGTTTCTAACTGGAAAGAGAAGCCTATGCAGAGGCAATACCTGAAGGACATTGAAGGAAAGCTAACATGGAGCTGGTTGAGATCAGGAGTGCTGAAAAAGAAACCAGAGGCTTGATTTTGGCTGTCCAAGAACAAGCCTTTCAGACCAATTCCATGAAAGCAAAAATTCAACCTGTCAATAACCACAGCAAATGTGTCTTATGCAAGGAGAAAGATGAAACAGTGAACCACCTTATCAGTGGCTGCAGCAAAATCTCACAGACTGATTGTCTACAACATCACAATCAAGTTGCCAAAATCATACATTGGAAGCTTTGCCAGAAGTTTGGGTTCGAACACAGCAAAAATTACTGGGAATACCAAATTGACAAAGTTCTTAAAGATGAACAGGTCAAGATCTTGTGAGACTTTCAGATCCAAACAGACAGACATCTGGCCCACAACACGCCTGACATCACTATTATGGAAAAGAAAAAAGGTCTATTTATTTATTTATTAGTTCGATTTCTATGCCGCCCTTCTCCGGAGACTCAGGGCGGCTTACAATGCGTTAAGCAATAGCCTTCATACTTTTGTATATACTTGCTTAGTAGGGCTTTTTGCCCCCCCCCCCAAGTGGTGTACTTTTTTATACAAAGTCAGCTTATTGCCCCCACAATCCGGGTCCTCGTTTTACCTACCTCAAAAGGATGGAAGGCTGAGTCAACCTTGAGCCTGGTGAGATTTGAACTTGCAGTAATTGCAGGCAGCTGGCAGCTAAGTGCTACTTTTAACAGTAGTTTAATCCGCTGCACCACCAAGGTCTAGTTCATTATATTGCAATACCAGGTGCTGCATGAATTGAAGAGAAACAGCTAGAAAAAATAATGAAATATCATGATTTACAAATTGAAGTTGGGCAATTGTGGAGGAAGAAATCAATGGTTGTACCAACAGTAATAGGAGCCTTTGGAGCAATACCCAAACGGCTGCCTCAATACATGGAAATGTTGAATTTATTAGACCTGAATATCCTGATTTTGCAAAAAAACCCACCCTACTTGGAACTGCCTATATACTCAGACATTACCTTAGCAGTTCTTGGGTCCTTGGTTAGGACTTGAACTGTTAAGTTCTTACCAGTCCCAGGCAGTGAATCAAATTAATTGAAGATTAACCAAATCATCGTCGTCATCATCATCATCATCTTTTATTACTGTCACAGACCACAGTAAAAATCAAAACATTAAAATGAAATAGAACAGAACAAGACATAATAGTGTATTATAATTAATGGTGAGATCATCAGGCCAAAGTCTGCCTAACTTTACATACAGCATAGCTGAATGTAGCTATGTTGAAAAAAACCAGGATCCGGCAGTAACAGCTGTATGTAAAAGAGATCAGAATTTTCTGGATATTTTATCTGGTAAGGAATTACAAACAGAGTCTGGGAATCCTTATGGAAGAAATAATATAGCAGGGCAGGAGCTGTGGCTTCAGGAGCCCTTGTCCACAGGGCACAATCTCAGTTCATAGGGTGCATTTCAGTACCTACCTACCTACCACACACACACACTCACACACATACACACACACACACACACACACCTGCCCTGGGGAGAGCGCCTGCTTTGCATTTTCCAACCTCATTTGGAAGATTCCCCACAGGATTGCATTTGTGGGAATGAAGGTTGCTTAAACTATTAGCCAGAGGTGCAGTTTGATCCCATCTGCACAATGTACCTTCCAGTTCCGCCTTCACCATCCCTCGCCCTTTCCGGGAGGGCCATTTTTATTCTTTCTCCCAGAGCAAATGCCCTCCTCTGTGTTTATTTTTACTGCTTTGGTTCCTTTTTGCTTGTAGAACTTATTTTCATATGCCAAGCTCATTGCATTTGCTCAGACATTTGGCAGCAAACGCACGGCAGATGCTTGACAACAATTGTGGGTAAAGTGATTGTTGATGTGCATGAAAAGCACCCAAAGGTGCAGGCATTGAATATACAAAGAATGAGATATTTATGGCAGCTCCAACAAGGAGTAACTCTGCAGATTCTCAATCTGATTCTGAACAAGCTTCTTGCATGAGAAGCAAACTATTTTCAAGGAAAAAAACCAAGAAAGTCCCGTTGCCTTTTGAAAAGCACCTTTGGGACAAGCATGGTTAGTATTTGGATCCCATCAGGAAATCTCTGGGTGAGAAGGCTACACCAGGAAGTGAAAGGACATTCCAGAAGAAGACAATAGCCAAACACCTGTGTAGTATTGTCAAAAAGCCCATATGGAGTTATCCATTAATCTTGACTGAAGAGACTTCACTTAAGAACTAGAAGGTCATATCCAAAGAAGCGAAATGTTTTTCAAGAAAAAACTAAGTTGCCTTCTGAAAAAGCATCTTTGGCAAGGAGCAGAAGAACAGTGAAGGTCCTTGGGAAGAAGGCACCAAGAGGGGCACAGACGGACATTCCTGGAGATGGGTCCTAATCTCTGCAGGGGGTTTTCTGGCAAAGATGGACCAATTGTTCATTGGAGTCTTAAACATCACAGGAAGTGACTGTGTAGACTTCCTAAAAACATCCAGTGATGGAATGCCCATGATTTCTGGAGGCAAGCTGTTCCACCGGTTAATTGTCCTCACTGTTAGGAAGTTTCTCCTTAATACCAGGTTGCTTCTCTCTTTGATCAGTTTCCAATCATTGTTTCTTGTCCTGACCTCTGGTACTTTGGAGAATAATTTGACCCCCTCTTCTTTGTGGCAGCCCCTCAAGTACTGGAATACTGAGATCATGTCACACCTAATTCTTCTTTTCTTTAGACTATCCAAACCCAAATCTTGCAAACATTCTTCATATATTTTAGTCTCCAGGCCTTTGATCATCTTAGTTGCTCTTCTCTGAACTTTTTCCAAAGTCTCAACATCTTTTTTGTAGTATGGTGACCAAAATTGGTTGCAATATTCCGGGTGGGGTCTTACTAGGGTTTTATAAAGCAGTACTAATACTTGATCTTGATTCTATCTAAAGAATGCAGTCCACTTCCATCTTGGTGGTGAGGCCCACATATCAGCATCATTGTCCATCTTTAAGTTTTGCCATGCAGCAATGGAGTCCATGCCTCCTGGGATCAACATAGATCAGCCCATTTTCATGATTTAGTTACCCTGGATTTAGTACCTGCAAACTCCTTCTCTTGGGAAAAGGCAGGGACCATCTTGCCCAGAAATGGGGCACATGGAGATCATATGTGGGGGTGTGCTGAGTAATCCAGAGGCTTTTGGGCTCCTGGTGAGCCCAAACTGGGAGTGTTGCTGGGCTGGTGCTTTCCAACTGAGCCACCTGGAGGCACTTCTCAGGAGGCTACTGACAATGACTGGAAGGTGCTTGGAAGCCTGGAGCAAGAAGCCTGGCAATGTTTCCATCACATGATTAATTTGGGGCAGGAAGATGGAGATGGAGCTGTAATTCCAGATGTGCACTTTTTTTTTTGTTTAATCCCCTCTTGCTCTTTTCCAAAAAGCTTAAATCCTCTACATTTCTGATTTGCATTCAAAGCAAAAGAAATATGCATGGGTCTGTCTGTGTCTGGCATTTTATATGCGGAGAAAGAAGTGGAGGGGGCGGGGGTTCGAGTCATTTCAATGAATCTGTTTTAACCTCCCTGATGTGGAAAGAATTTGCCGGTTTTCAGATTGCATAAAAATAGTGCCCAGGACCTTTGCACACGGTACCAAAAGTGGTTCTCTTCTTAAAAGACATTTCAATCATCTAGTTACTTGATTTATAGGACTTTTCATTCTATCATCGCTGAAGTTTTTCATCATTTACCATCAAAACAAAATCAAAGTTAAAGTCATGAATAGTATAAGAATTGAAATCTGAAGGCTCAGGGAATAATATGCATGGAAAAAACAAACAAAAAAATGAGGCTGCTCATCACCGTTGGAAACTTTTTCCAAGAAGGCTGCTCAGAGTCTGCAAAATGAGTCTCCAGGCAATCTAGATGCTCCCAAGGATTGTTACGATCGTGTGTCTGGATGGGGAGTCATGTATTCTGGGCCAGATCACACACTGTAGGCTTGAAAGGCTGTAGGCAGTGCCTTGTACCAGCAAACAAGCTGGCAGCCATTCCCAACAAAGGCTGTCCAATATTCTTCAGTGACCCACAACTTCTGAAGGCAAGCCATTCCACTGGTTAATTGTGGCGATGCAGTGGTTAGAATGCAGTATTGCAGGCTAATTCTGCTGATTGTCAGCTGCCAGCAGTTTGAATCTCACCAGCTCAAGATTGACTCAGCCTTCCATCCTTCGAACATCAGTAAAATGAGGACCCAGATTGTTGGGGGCAAGATGCTGATTCTTAAACCACTTAGAGAGGACTGCAAAGTGCCAAGAAGCAGTATATAAATCTAATTACTATTGCTATTGCTCACTATCAGACAATTTCTCCTTAGTTTTAGGTTACTTCTATCGTTGACTAGTTTCCATCCGTTGTTTCTTGTCTTGCCTTCTGGTGTTTTGGGTAATAGACTTCTCTTCTTTGTGGCAGCCCCTCAAATATTAGAACACTGCTATATATATGTCACTTCTAATCCTTCTTTTCACTAGACTAAACAAACCCAGTTCCTGCAACTGTTCTTCACATGTTTTAGCCTCCAGCTAAAATCATCTTTGTTGCTCTTCTCTGCACTCTTTCCAGAGTCTCAACACCTTTTTATATTGTGGCGACCAAAACTGGATGCAGTATTCCAACTGTGGCCAATTAGCTGGACATCAATACCTCGGGAAATTCTGGGGGGAGGGGGGAATCAAACAGAGGATTTGTTTGGAGGATTTAGAAATGAACAAGGTGATTACTAGAAGCCATCACAGATTTGTTAAAAACAGTTTATTGCAGTGATAAAATCTAAGAATTGTTACTACCAGTTCTGTGGGCGTGGCTTGGTGGGGGGGAGGGGGTAATGTGACTGGGTGGGCGTGGTCA
>WNWU01000035.1:12500025-12510254 GCA_012654045.1 Ptyas mucosa
AGCCTCTGATGATTGCGCGGCTCAGCTGGGCATGGGGGGGGGGGGCGCGCAGGAATTTTTGCTACCAGTTCTCCGAACCACCCACCGCCATCACTTCCGGATCGGGTGATCCGGTCCAAACCGGGAGCATTTCACCCCTGCATCACTGGTGTAGGGTCTCCAGCTTTTGCAGTGGTTGGACTAGAAGACCTCCAAGGTCCCTTCCAACTCTGTTATTCTGTATTGTTCTTTCCTGTGCTTGTCAGCCTCAAAGTCCTTGGCAGAAAGAGGGAGAGAGATTAATTCTGGCAGGCAGGAAAGGTGTACCTGCCCGTCAGTCTCTTTGTAATTAGAAAGTGCAAACACATTGCAGTCTACCCATTTTCTTTTCTTCCCTTTGAAAACAATTACTTTTTCTGCCAACTGAAGGGTTGCAGTTTAGAAAGCAAGACCTGCAGGAACACATCAGAGCAAGCCAGGTACAACATGGCTTCCCTTCCCCCCATCCCATCAAGCTGCTATAGCCTTGTGGTCACCTGCTCCAGTTTGACTACCTCACTTTGAGTGCAGCAGTTCCAGAAGGAGCACCACCTGACCTCTCTTCCAGCATCCTGCAGAGGTCCATCCTCTGGAGCAACCTCCCAGCTCCCCATCTGTGGCCACAAAGTCTCCTGGAGGAGAAGAGGAAGAAAGATGACCTTGATGCAGGATCCTTGCCTGGACAAAAAGGGCCATAAACCTTAAGTCCAGAATAACCAATAACATTTGGAAGCAGCTTTCAATCTTCTTGGACTCTGTGAGCTATGCACCCATCTGTCCACTTGCCCTTCCAGCCTCTGGAGCCAGACAGACACAGCCAGAGGTGGGTTTCAGCAGGTTCTGACCAGTTTTGGAGAACCAGTAGTGGAAATTTTGAGTAGTTCAGAGAACCGGTAAATGCTACCTCTAACTGGCCCCGCCCCCATCTATTCTCTGCTTCCCGAGTCCCAGCTGATCTGGAGGGAATGGGGATTTTGCAGTATCCTTCTCCTGCCACGCCCACCAAGCCACACCCACCAAGCCATGCCATGTCCACGAAGCCACACCCACAGAACCGGTAGTAAAAAAATTTAAAACCCACCACAGGACACAGCCCCATTTGTTTCCATCAAAATCCACGGGACAGCAGTATGAAGTATCCGTGTGGCTTCATAGCCTCCAATGAATCTCTTGGTGAGAAAATAGACAATGATGAGGGCTGCAAAACAAGGGGAAAGACATGGCTGCAGGAGCAGGAGATGCCCCCCCCCCCCCCCCGATTCATAAGAATTTAATAAAGGGAGGAGGCCCAGCATAATCCAGCTTGCAAGGTTCTGTTCTCATCACTAGTCTCAGTGCAAGTAATTCCAGTCTTTCTGTAGAGTTGATTCACTGGCTTGGTCTATCTCATTGAGCTGACATGAGTAAACTGTGCTGAATTATTTAACACTTTTTGGTGTACTGGGAATTAAGAACTGAAATAGGCATTTGAGGATTAGCGCAAATTTAAGCACCCTGTTAGGAATATAATTTGTATAAGACGTTGCTTGAATGAAAAAAAGGAAGAGGAAGATAACCTTCATTTAAGAAATAACAAGTGATAGGAAACCCTGAATTATTTAAAGCTACATAGAGCTAATAAGGTGTAAAATGTCGTCCTCCATTATGGTAGGTGAGGGAGTTAGGTGAAAACCAGACTTGCACCATTCAGAGACGAGAGGGAGGGAGAGGGATGGGGGACAGGAGAGAGAAAGAGGAGAGGGAGGAGAGAAAGAGAGGGAGGGAGGGAGGGGGGAGGGAGAGGAAGAGAGGGAGAGATCAGAACTGGAAGAGAAAGAAAGCAATGACAGTCCAGAGTTCACCAGACTAATCAAAAGGAGGCATCATCACAGAATCATAGAACATAGAATCAATTCTAGAACTGGAAGGGACCTTGGAGGTCTTTTAATCCAACCCCCTGCAAGGCAGGAGTCTTATGGCTGTCCAGTCTTTTCTTTAAAACTTCCAGTGATGAAGAACCCATGCCTGGAATCCACACTATATATCGAACACTAACACCATTGAGCGGGTTCAGAGGTATTTCACGAGAAGAGTACTCCACTCCTCTACTCACAATAGAATTCCCTATGCCACCAGGCTTGAAATTCTGGGTTTGGACAATCTGGAACTGCACCGCCTACAGTCTGATCTAAGCATAGTACACAAAATTGTCTGCTACAATGTCTTACCTGTCAACGACTTCTTCAGCTTCAACCACAATAATACACAGGCAAACAATCGATACAAACTCAAGGTAAACCGCTCCAAACTCGACTGCAGAAAATACGACTTCAGCAACAGAGTGTTCAATGCCTGGAATGCTCTACCTGACTCCGTTGTTACATCCTCAAACCCTCACAGCTTCAACCTTAAACTGTCCACCATGGACCTCACCCCATTCCTAAGAGGTCCGTAAAGGGGGCATGCATAAGCGCACCAGCATGCCTACTGTCCCTGTCCTACCGTCCCCATTTATTTGTACTCATTTCCTATGTTCATGTTCATATTTATACTTATACCTGTTATCTTGTACATGTTTGACAAATAAATAAAATAAAATAAATAAACTTCTGAAGGCAAGCTGTTCCAATAGATAACTGTTCTCACTGTTAGGAAATTTCTCCTTAGTTCTAGGTTGGATCTCTCTTTAATGATCTTCCACCCATACTTCTTGTCATCAACATCATCATCCCTGAAAACCAACTTTGAAAGAACCTTCCCTTATTTTGTGGCTTTTTTCATCTGAATTCAAACACTTATTGGAAGTAGATGCTGCTTAAATGCAATAGCTTTATATAATTCTCAGTTGCCTAAATTCAAATTCTCCCTATGAGATAGAGAGATAGGAAGCCTAACCAGTCATAATTCTCCTTCAGGAGAGTCTTTGGGCCCACCATCATGCCTCTGGTTAAGGACTTCATGTCATTCCCTGAATCATTCCGTTCACATACCTGGTATATTTGTCTTTATTTTGTGTGCTTATTTTGTTTTGTATGTTCTATTTTGTAGCTCCAGTGAAGGTTTTATGAGGTACATCTGGATAACTGACCTGTAATAACATGGAGACCCAGTTTGGTCTGACTGGGTGAAGGCCCTAAACTGGAAACCAGAAGATGGTGAGTTCTAGTCCCACCTTAGACATGAAAACCGTCTGGGTGATTTCAGGCCAGTCTGTCTGTCACAGTCCATGAAATGAGATTTGATCAACAAACTGTCACAACTCTTGGTTGATGGAGGTGGGGGGTGGGGGGATGTGAATCTGCACTTGTGAGAAACACTACGAAGTAACAAAAAAAAGGGGGGGGGGGAAAATACCTGTACTAAAAATTTGAAGATGATTACACTGGGATTAACAGTGGAATAATAAAAGAAAAAGGTTAAAAAATATCAGGGAATATAGAGTTAAATAGAAGAGTCCAGGACTTTGATTTAATGATTATACTGAGATTAATAATGGTAAAATAAGAGGAAAAGAAAGAGAGGGGAAACAACGGGATAGATAGGGTAAAATAGGGGAGAGAGAAATGAAGATAGAAAGGAAAGAAGAATATGTTACAGATACTTAGAATTGAAATATAGATGGAAGCGAAAATAAACGAAAATTAGATTATGTAAAGAAAATATATCAATGGATATAATGAATTAATTTTTATTGAGATGTTGGATGATATTTGAGAAAATTGATGGCTATAATAATTGGGATATTGTTTAAATATCTATAACAATTGTAATAATTTGAATATTTTTAATAATACATTCATTTAAGCAAAAAGAAAAGAAAATTGAAATGATATAGGATTATGACTTACTAAATAAGACTCATGTAATGGATTTTTAGATAATGGTATTGTTAAATAGACAGAATCTAGGGAAATAATTGTGAATTGTATTACGTTGTATTATTTGAACTAAGAACTTCGTTTAAATGTCAAATTGGTATATTTTCAAGATTAGAGATAAGACTTAAATTTGAGGAAGTAATAATTAAATAAAGATTTAATGAATATTATATGAAGTAATAACAAAATGTAAGGAAGTTTCAGAAATGGAAATAAGGTTTAGAAATATGAACATGTTTGAATTGTATTGTAAATAGTGATTATTTAGGGTAAGAATTGTGAAATGTATTATGAGGTATTAAGTGAATTAAGATTTAAGGTGGATTAATAGAAGGGTAATTGCTTTGATCAAGTTAATATGAGATAGTTTTTTATAAGATGGTAATAGTTGAGATATTAGTATTATGGCAAAAATAGAATATAAAACATTTTGTTAAAGATGAGTAAAAAGTTGAACAAATTTACGACCGGATCAATGCTCTGTTCCAAAAAGATGTGTTGTATGTTTAATTCTGTGTTTTAAAAAAATAAAATTAAAAAAAAAGTTTGAACATAGAATGTGGGTTTTTTTAATAAAATTATTTGTAATACTTTAATATTCAAAGAGACAAATAAAAGAAAGAAACAAAAAGGAAATGCAAAAGCAAATAGAAGAAAAGAAAGCAACAAAAATATTATGTTGCAAATAGAAAATCATTCAGCCCATTTAAACATATCATTAAATCTTCCACCCAAAACAGTATTGATCAGTCCTTCCATTAGATTGGTAAAATGTCAATTTGAAAACAGAAAGAGAAGGCATTATTATTGATCCAATATTGTAAAACTGGAGTTATTCTGTTTTTCAAGAATGAAAAATCATTTTTACTGCTCCTGCATACTTTATACTTGTAGTTTATGAAGATATAAACCTACCTTTGTCCTGCATTTTTTTCTTTTTTTCACAAATATATGCCTATTAAATCAAAATATAAAATAAATAAAATGGCCCCAAACTAGTCTATATCTAGTCAGCAAGGATCCCCTCCTCCATTTTTCACTTCCAGGATAACGTCTATTGACGTGGAAACCTTTTTATCAATGTCTGATGTGTCCAGTAACAATGAAATAATATTTTGTTAAATCACACACATTTTAAGAGCATAAGATATGATCTTAAACATCTTTACTTCTTTAGCCATTGTTTTGTTCAGATGGGATATTCTAGCTCTTTATTCCAGAACGTTTTCAAACAATTAAGATCCATCTTCGTGATATTAATGACTAGTTATACAGAAAAATGCTGAAGACTTGGCATTATCCCAAACACATTCCAATATTAAAAATAGTTCAGGAATTTTATATGCTGCTAGTGCATCTGGACCAAATTGTGAAATCAAGAGGTATTTTAATATAGCATATATCATTCTTCAATTCCAGGCAATCCAAATTCCCCCAAAGAATTAACAAGTTGACTGGCAATAATAGCAATAGCACTTAGACTTATATACCGCTTCACAGTGCTTTACAGCCCTCTCTAAGCAGTTTACAGAGTCAGCCTCTTGCCCCCAACAATCTGGGTCCTCATTTTACCCACCTCAGAAGGATGGAAGGCTGAGTCAACCTTGAGCCTGGTGAGATTCGATCTGCCAAACCGCTGGCAGCCATTGATCAGCAGAAGTAGCCTGCAGTACTGTACTCTAACCACTGCACCACCGTAGCTCTTTGGATAGGTGCTTTTTGGACAGGTGAGTAGGCAGAGAGTAGATGGGATGTAAATATGAGGTAAACTCCTAAATCCTTTCTACATGACAGTTCATTAAGTATGGCCTCTCTGGTGGGGTCTATGACAATACTTTGTGGCCAACTTGTCATGGTCAACTCTCTGTGGGATAACTCATCACAGCTAACTTGCCACAGGACAACTCACTGCAGGACACTAATATCAAAGAAATTGTAAAATAGGATCATTAAAGAAAGGATACAAAAGGAGGGACAGAATGAAATGTGAATGGCAAAACTTAAAATAATTTTTTAATTTTTTATCTTTTTTAATAATTACTTTTATTATTTTTTAAAATTTTAAATAATTAAATAGAATTGTTAAATTGTCCCGCAGCGAGTTGGCCGTGGCCAGTTGTCCCATTCCATCTCTGGTGAACTGTGAAGTGTCTTAATCTTCCGGGGAACTGATGAGAGAGCAGCATAAAAAATGGGAGAGAGTTTGTGTCTGAGGCGCCACCTCACCTTCCATTCGGCATAAATGGATTCCTCCACTCGTCTTCACGCCTCTTCAGAAGTTGTGGGAGCTTCATCACTGGAAGCTTTCAAGAAGAGGCTGGACTGCCATTTGTCAGAAATGGTGTAGGGCAGGGATGGCTAACCTTTTTGCCATTGCGTGCCAAAAGTGGCGGGAGCAGGGGGCGTCGTGGGTGCATGTGCCCACATCCATAATTCAATGTGCCCCGCCCTCCCGCGCATGCGCACGTGACCCCCCCACACACTTCCTCCTGCTTTTGGCACAGTGGGCCTGGTAGGCCCATTTTTCCCCCTCCCCAGGCTCCAGAGGCTTTCTAGGAGCCTGGGGAGGGCAAAAACAGTCTTCCCCACCCCCCCCCCCCCCGGAGGCTGGAAACAGCCAGTTTCCCAACTTTTGGTGGGACCGGAAGGGTTGAAAATCAGTTGGCTGGTGCATGCATGCGCACTGGAGCTGAGCTAGGGCAACACACGTGTGCCCACCAATATGGCTCCACGTGCCACCTGTGGCACCCATGCCATAGGTTCGCCATCACGGGTGTAGGGTCTCCTGCTTGGGCAGGGGGTTGGACTAGATTACCTACAAGGTCCCTTCCAATTCTGTTAATCTGTATCTGTATCTATTCTCCTCTGTCAAACCATCTACCTTCCCTGTCCAAAATACAAACATTATTGCCTTCAAAAGAATATCATCCCCCCCCCTTTTAAATGAAGATATACTGCTGATTGTAGCCCTTGGTGTTGCTTCTCCTGTGCTGGACCATCCTATTGTCTGAAGGCTGTTTGATTTTGATGGCCACCTCTGGCCTTAGATTCTGCTTTGGCAGACTCTCTCCAAGAAGCAATTTTTATTTATTTATTTATTTATTATTTATTTATATGCCGCCCTTCTCCGGAGACTCAGGGCGGCTTACAATGTGTTAAGCAATAGTCTTCATACATTTGTATATTTTATACAAAGTCAGCTTATTGCCCCCACAAACCGGGTCCTCATTTTACCTACCTTAGAAAGGATGGAAGGCTGAGTCAACCTTGAGCCTGGTGAGAATTGAACTTGCAGTAATTGCAGGCAGCTGGAAGCTAAATACTACTTTTAACAGTAGCATTAGTCTGCTGTGCCACTCAGGCTCCTTGAGTTGGAAGAGCATTTAAAAGCAACTTATTAGAGTATTGTACGAAAAAGGGTTTCTCTATGAAAGTAGACAGACAACCTGGAAAAATGCTTATATTTACGTTTATATTTATAGTTAGCACAAGACACAAATTTCAAAGTAAAAGTTGATTAGTTTAGACAGATGATCATCTGTCCAGTTACAACACAAAAATTAAAGCATCCAATAATACACAAGCATAATCGTAGAAAAGAGTATTGTGAATCCAGTGGTACTTTGGTACTCGACTGCTTTGAAACTCATCTAATTTGGTACTCAACACATTTTATGTGAACATTTTGTCCTACTACTCATTGTGTGTTTGGTATTCAATGCACAGGCTACAAACTTGTCAGTGTCGGCTGCCTTGTGACTCACTACATTATTCCTTAAGGCAAAAAATTGTTTGATACTCATTGTGCCTCCCAGAACCAATTAGCGACGAGTGTCGAGGTACCACTGTAAAAGGAAAAGGAAAATTTACAAAGGAAAAACATCAGAACGGTATGGGTCACATACATTCTTAGTGCTTCCCAAGGTTGGCCTTGAATATTTGCTTTGTTCATGGAGGCTTCAGAACAATGAAAACAAAATTGTGATCTACAATGCATTGAATGCTCTCCTGTCAGTCCTGGTTTCTAAAAGGGAGGCTTTTCTTGAAGGTTGAGGCTTATGACAAATTATAAGCAATACATTTTTAACGCAATTTTAAATTGCAAGAAAACCGATGTTAGTCAGTGTAACAGTACTACAAAAAACATATTGCAAGTATTATGAAGTCAACCCTATGTGGCCCTCAGTCTCAAGGTCTCCTCCACCCCCTTAGATGCCCCATGATCCACTGCCCCACCTTGGGTCCCAATAGGCCTTTCCCTACCCCCACTGGGTCCCCCCAGGCCTTAGGGCTGATTCCCATCACTCCAGGCAAACACCCTGTCAATATTAATGGATCTGACCCAATAATAATCGGAGACTTCTGTTTCAAAAGAACATCTTTTATTTTACAGATTGCTTTCACTGACAACTGTCAACTGGCAAGTGCAACTAGACAACAACGAGGATCAGCTATTTATACACAGAGGGCGGAGATTAAGGTAAATTGATGTCTGTGGGAGTGGTTAGGTTAATGAGTGGGAGTGACAGAAGTGATGTCAATAAGATATAGAATATAATAAAGTAAATGAAAGGCATTTAATTGTGACACACCCTTCTCTCACTTCCCTTCTGAGGAGCTCCAGGGCTGCCTTCCTTCTTTGCACAGCCACGTGGCATGATTCTAAAGGCCATTTTCTGATTGCCACCACACAGTGCAGGGACAAACTGTTTCATTTTGTTGCCTTGGAGAGGTTTCCACAGTGCTGCAAAAGCTTTCTGCAGCATTCAGAAGCTTTTGAAGCTCTGTGGAGACCTCTCTAAGGTAGCAAAATGAAGCCAGTTGTCTGGCGACTGCCATTTTATCCCCACACACAAATGGATGGGACAAAATGGCGACCGCATTTGGATAGTCATTATGGATGGCCCACAAACATATAGCTTGTCCTCCTTCCATAACATGGGATTCAGAGAGCTTCAGAATGTAAATGTGGGACGTGATAGGCATGTGGGAAAGAGGACCAAGCATTGCAGGGTTTTGACATGGTCAGATGGGGGAGAGAAGTGGGAAAGGCTGCAGTGACTTGGGTGGGTCATAAGGGCAAATGATTGCAGGGCCACTGCAGCCATCTTCACATTGAAGTGAGGCCAAATGCAGCTTTTAAAATTTTCATTAAATGGCCTGTCATACCTCAAGGATTACCTGTACTGCACGCATGAGGCTGCCCTTGGACTACTGCATCCACTTCAGGTCACCAAGATACAAAAAATATCCTGAGATCCTTAGCAAAGTGCAGAGGAGACCAGCAAAGATTACAAAGGGGACTGGAGGCTAAAGCACACGAAGAACAGTTGTGAGAACTAGGTATGTCCAGCCTAACAAAGAGAAGAACTACAGGTGACATGGTAGCAGCCTTCCAATATTTGAAGGGCTGTCAAAGGGGAAAGGGGGACAATCTATTCTCCAAAGTACCTGAAGGCAAGACAAGATGCAATGAATGGAATAAATCTAACCTGGAACTAAGGAGGAATTTTTTGACAATGAGAACAAATAATCAATGGGACAGCTTGTTTTCTGGAATTGTGGGTGTTCCATCACTGAAGGTCTTCAAGAAAAGATTGGATATCCAGTTGTCTGGGACATAATAAGGCCTTAGGCAGGGCTGGACTAGAAGACCTCCAAAGTCCCTTCCAGCGCTATGATTCTATGATTCTAAGAGGTTAGTATTTCAAAATCAGCTCTTCATACTGCCTTCCAAGGCTAGAATCTATGTCAAATGCCTGTCGAAAAAATGAAAGCAGAAAAATTGGAGGGAGGCCTTTCTCTTTCCTCTTGCAATTTTTGTTGGATCGAATTGCTATCAGAGCCAAGATGAATTGGATTGAAAGGTAAGCACAATTGACATTTACAATGCTCTAAGAAAAAAAAATGTTATTGGATAGGCCAAAGCTGAAATTGAGACAATGCTGTCTGTGATTTAAGTGGTAATGAACAGCCATCAAAGTTAGTGGCTATTGATAGAGCAAAGCTCCATGAAGTTGTCCAATCACTTTCAAAACAGTGGCCATCATCTCATTTTATGGCATTCAATTCCACCGTTCGATTATGTATTCTTTAAAAAATTAGTTCAGGAGCAGATCTCCCCATATTAGTACTAATCAGGCCCCCAAGTTCAAATCTTGTGAAGGAAGGAAGAGCCTTTTCCCTGTTCCAATTCTCCATACCCTACTTGAAAATTGTACATTTGATTGACACAGAAGTGGGAAATTGTGGAAGATAATCATAGTATGTTTGGATGAATGCAGTGGTAAGCTTTGTCCTGACTATTTCCTGGTCCTGGTCCTGGTCCTGGTCCTGGTCCTGGTCCTGGTCCTG
>WNWU01000035.1:12512160-12524026 GCA_012654045.1 Ptyas mucosa
TTTCTTTTCTTTTCTTTTCTTTTCTTTTCTTTTCTTTTCTTTTCTTTTCTTCTCTTCTCTTCTCTTCTCTTCTCTTCTCTTCCCCTCTCTCTTCCTTCCCCCCTCCCCAAAATTCCAAAATTCTTTGGATTGAAAGTCTCTTCACAGGAAACATTTATGACCAAATATAGAGATTATTATAGATACTTCAAGAGATCCATTTTTGTATTCCCTACTTAGTAGGCTTCACATTTTAAAAACAATTTTAGGGTTAATATCTATTGTTCGAATATGTTAATGTTTTATTTTGTTTTTAAAATAATAATAAGCCTACAGTTGCCTCTAGATGGGTGGCATATAAGTTAAACAAACCAACCAACAAATCGTGAAGTTGTAGGGTTCAGATACACATTCGTTGCAATGGGAAATGTAGGCTGCAGCTTCTAGAGACAATTTAATTGGTGGAAATCACATGGGGAAACAGGAATGTCTCCCTCGTGGCGAATTTGGCTCACCCATCTGCTTTCAGGAGAAGAATCATAAATTTCCTGTCACTTACAGGATATTGAAAAGCTTAGGATTTCGGGGATCCTATCAACTGGAGAACAAATGCCAAATAATTAAATTAAAAAATAAAAAAGGAAAGTGAAAACTCCTGGATGGTAATGGGAAACCTGGTGCTGTCCAGAAGACTCCCTGGGGCATCAGGGGAAGCAAAAGATTTGGAATTGCCTTTTTAAGCACTTAAGGCCAGACTACCTAAGGGGAATTGGTGTTTCAGCAAACGTTGAAATCTGCAGGAGAAACCAGGAGCTGCGCTGCTTTTTGAGACTGATGTATTAGACAGATGGAAGATTGCCTTTTCCCGCATCATTCCCAGAGCTTGGAAGATGCTCGTTAAGCAGTTACATTGGGCTCTCGGCCTTTATAAAATACATTTAAAAACCACTTATTTTTAGTCCAGTATTTAGAGGCCAAGGGTTTTATTGTTTAGATTTTAATTTACCAATCACATTTTTCATTATTGTAACTACTCCTGTAGTCCTTTGGGACAGGAACATCATTTATTTGCTTATCTTCTGTTGCTACTTTAAATTATAAATTGCCCTGGTTGTCCAATGTTTGTCCTAAAAGATCATTCAGATCAGAGGAACTGGAGGGCAGATACAGTTAGAATACGATGGGCTGTTCTGGAGATTATCTCTCAAAACCTATATTCTGATTCCCCCCCCCCAAAAAAGTGTTCCATAATCTCACCGATTACTTTATCTTCTAACTGCCAATCGTGATTATTTGATGATGGAAGGTAATTTCAAGGGAAGAGTAAGAAACACCTTGAAGGATATCGTAGAAGAGATTGGAGAAAACCTTTTCTTCATGAGCCATATTAAATGCTATTGATGGGAGGGGGGAGGGGGAGAGAGGGGGAGAGCATGAGGGAGAGGGAGGGAGGGGGAGAAGGAGAGGGGGAGGGGGAGGGAGGAAGATGGAGAGAGGGGGGAGAGAGAGGGAGGGGAGAGGAAGAGGGAGGGGGAGAGGAAGAGGGAGAGGGAGGGAAAGAGAGAGAGAGAGACCATTCATTATTGTTTGTGTTTGTCCTCAGTTGCCATTATAAGTTTTTGTTCAGTGCTTTATTTTTGAAATATATATTTTAGCTTCTATTAGCTACCCAGGAGATCACAATAAGGCATCAAACTAGAAACTGTGAGATTGAACAGGAGTTCTTGTCCTGCTTTAGGCTCAAATCCAGCTGGGAGATGTTGGGCCAGTCACTTTCTCCCAGCCCTAGAAAAGTAACAATGCCAAACCTCTTCTGAGAAGCCTTGCCAAGAAAACTGCAGGGACTTGTCCAGGCAGTCCCCGACAATCAAATGCAAATGAATAGAAAGGGGAAAACCAGAGAGAGGCCCAGCGTCTCTATTGCAGATTGGGCAGCCATATATGTTAGGTGAGTGAATCAATGAATTTGCAGACCCAGCATTATAAATATTGATTTAACATATTTAATAGGCCAAGTTCCCAATGAAGATTTTACATGGCTTTAGCACATGTGCAGTTCATCTTTCTACACTTTTGACTTAAAATGAAAGGGCAGAATTATCCCTCCTGCTTTAGGGCACCCCCAGATCGTCCATCTCTGATTGAATTGTTATTTAGTGCCAATTTGCCTTGACTGTTAGCAGATCAGATTCTTGTGGATAAGTAGCATGAAATAAACTTGTGGTAGTTTTGAACACTATCCTGCCCTCTGATTTTTTTGTGTGCCCAACAATAGTATGAGAAAGGAAGGCAAGTTGAAATTTCTACTCCCACCCAAAATTTTAGAGACTACTTTGGATTCTTTAAATGGTCAATGGGATAGCTCAAACTAGTTTACAAATCCTGAGTCATTCCGAACAGCTACAGAAAACTTCCTGCTCGCTGAGTATTATTGAGACTTTCCCAGAGGGCCAGAAAGCTTAATTGCTTAAGTTTCAGGGAAGTTTTTTATTTGTTTTCCCCCTAATTTTTCTTTGCAATGTTCAATTATTTGCAACACTTCAAGTTCCCTTGAGAAGAACTAGCTGAGGTTTACCTGAATATAGGAAGACTAGATTGGTGTGCACACATCACCAGAAGAGAGGAACATAAAGCACACATTTTATTTATTTATTTTTACCAAAAGGATATTTATAGCTCAGGACTGAACTATGGATTCTTTGGTGCTCTCTGAGTGGGGTTGTTTTCTTGCAGACATTTTATTGCCCAACTAGGTAACTAGGAAGGAAGTGGGGTTTGTTTTCTGTTCCACAATCAAGGAACTACCAACTCAGGTGAACAAGCTAAGAGTAAAGAACAGCTTAATCATGGAGCTACCAAGAACACTCCCACCAACACTAACAGGACATGTTCTGGTCCGCCAGCAGTCTGTGGAGCTGGCAGCGGAGTCGGACAACGAGGAGGCTGGGAAGGAACATGGGCCAGTCCTGGAGTCTGGGGAAGGCTCGGACAAGGGCTCTGCGTTAGAGGCAGAGGTGGGGCCAGGGCCATCTGGGAGTTATGTGCGGACTCCGGAGCCTCCAGAGTTGGACAGCAAAGAGGCAGAGGAACAGGGGGAGCCTGTTCCTAGTGCATGCATGCACAGAGCTGTCAGAAGGCAAGAACAGTTAAAACAAAAGGGACAATTCGGGAGTAAGGCTTGGAGATGATTGGCCCCTCCCATAAGACATAAAAGGAAGAGCAAAGGCACGTGGGCTTTTGCAGGAAGCAACATTGTGGATGGTGTCGTTTTTGACTCTATGTTTCCATGTGGCCTTGCCAAGTTAATTGCCAATTAGGTCTTTGGCAGCGTGTCAAAGAAGATAAAGGAAGCCTAGGTCAGAACAGGACAAGCCACCAGTATACAAACAGAAAGCAAACCTCACTAACTTCTAGCACTGATGATATTACCTAGTTTGGGTAATGAAATGTCTGCAAGAAAACAACCCCACTCAGAGAGCATCAAGGACCCCTCTTTTCAACCCTGAGCTACAAATATTCTCCTTATTGGCAACACCATTCTTTCCTGAGTAATAACCAGTGTGCTCTTCTGACTCAAAGTGTTCAATCCTGCTCCATCTCAATTTGCTGATGCCTAAGATGTCAATTTGTAGTTGTACCACTTTGTTGTTCGCTGTGTTGAGCGTTCTCATGTTTGTGCTTCATACACGTTCCATGTTCCCACTGTAATTCTGCCTTTGCAGCTTCAGATTTTTGTTTTCCTGAAAGGCAACTAGTCATCCCAAAGGCTTTAATCTAACTATATCATAAACACCATTAATTCTCCGCAATTCCTCAATAGCATGTTCAGTGCCATAGAACATAGAGTTGGAAGGGGCCTCGGAGATCTTCCAATCCAACCCTCTGCTCCAGCAGGAGACCCTATACCATTTTTTTAAAGACAAATGGTTGCCCAATCCCTTCTGAAAAGCCCTCAGTGTTGGAGCACCTTCTGTTGCTCCACTGGAGCTGTTCCACTGGTTGATTGTTCTCACTGTCAGGAAATTTCTCCTTAGCTCTAGGTTGCTTTTCTCCTTGATTAGTTTCCATCCATTGTTTCTCATCTGGCCTTCTGGTGCTTTGGGAAATAGTTTGATCCCCTTGTCTTTGTAGGAACCCCTCAAATATTAGAACACTGCTATCATGTCCCCTCTGGTCCTCCTTTTCATTAGACTAGACATATCCAGTTCCTGTAATCTGACTTGTAAACAATCCAAGCTGTGGGCCAGTAGTGGGTTCCTCCTGGTTCAGCCCGGTTCTCCCAAGCCGGTAGCGGTGACGATATGACGTCACCGAACCGGTTCTGCCCACCCCCCACCCCCGCCCCAGCTAATCAATGTTAAAAGAAAACAAATGAGTAGACTGGTGCCTGCAAAAATACATGAGTAGATCAGTGCCTGCAAAAAATAAATGGGTAGATCGGTACAGCTCTGCAAGCAGTTAAAAGCCCGGTAGACCAGTACCTCTGCTAAATCCTAAATAATTGTCACATGACCATCAAGCCACGCCCACAAAATAAGCCCGTAGTAAAAAAAATTAGAACCCACCCCTGCTCTGGGTCCAATCATCCAGAACTACAGTATGTCATTTCGTAATTTCTATCCTTGTGGCTTACTTGGGAAAACATACAGGAGGGATTTCCCACTGCCTTCTTCCACACAGTATGACCTCTGTCATTTTCACTAAAATGATCATCTTCCTCTAGCATTTTTCTCAATGGCTGCCTCCAACAAAAGTCCTGGCTGCCTTTAATTGGCAGCTGGTATGACCTTCTGATCTTGGGCGACCCAATTGAAGGTATATGCTCTCGATGTACACTTCCCGTTTTATTCATACATCCCACCCAGGAACATCTCACAATAAGAATTTAGGGGAGGAAATGAAATTTGGTTCAGAAAAGTTTAACTGCAGGCCTTACCCAACCTTGGGGTTGCTCTGGGACCTGGTGACCATATTTTGCATTCAGTTCGTCCTTGATAGAGGAGAGTGTCTCTGGGAACTGAGGTGGGGACTCAGAAGCAGCCATGCCAGAATGAACCCTCCCACCCATTTTAATGGAACTGGGAAAAAAGCTGATAGCAACCGTAGTTCCAAGCCAGCCTTAATTGGAGAATTATTTGCAAATCTTGTCTTGGCCCAAGCACAATCTCCTTGTGGCAGATTGAAGAGCTGCCAGCCAAATTTTTAAATGGAAAAGCAGCAACAAAAGAAAAACCAGATCCTCCCCTTGGCCCTCCCACAAACAGCTGCAACCAGCTTGGGTGTTACTATTTTTAATTTTGCTGAGTCCTGGAACCATCTTCTGAAGTCAAGTAATTACTGCTCAGAATTGTAGTCCGGGACAGCTGTGGCCCTTTCCCTTCTGGAGAAGGAGGAGCAGGAACAGGAGGACGGTTATAGAATCAGATCACTTTGCCATTAAGAGCATGGAGGACAAGCCAGAGGGCATGAAATCCAGGTGCAAGTAAAGTTTGTCGTCTCAGAAGTGAAGTGCTACTCCAGGTTCTAATGTTGGAAGTACCACTGAGGAAACCTCTGTCGTTAGGAAAGTCCTCCTGGGACCTTCTGTCTCGGATCTTATTGAGAGTGGATTTGCCGTTTTGCAGCTGCACAGAGAATGAAACCAGCCAGAATGAAATTTTACTAGAATCCATCCCTCCCTGGAAAGAAATCTGCTCTGGGAAGAGGTAGAGGGTGGTTGCCAGAGGTGGCATTCAGACGGTTCGTAGCAGAGATCATGGGTGGGCCTGCCCACCTGCCCCAGTGTTATGCCATCCTATTTAACCACGTTTTCGAGGCCAGGCACATGCGTAGAAGGCACAAGAGAGAGCAAAGCGCGTGCGTGGAAGTGCACGTGAGAAGCAAGCGTCCACGTGTAGGACGAACCGGTGGTAACAATTTCTGAAACGTACCTCTGGTGGTTGCACTAAATATTTAGGCTTGGCAAGAAGACTTTACAACAAACCTACCTGTTAGATCAGGCGCAGGAAAAAGACAAGACCAGCGGGGTCTGTTCAACAAGTTTTATTCAGCTCTCAACTAAGTCAGAACAGACGAACGGCTGTGCTGCCGGAGCCCTTTTTATAGCGCTCCGGCAGACCAGCCGTCCAATGACAGCGGTTTAACTTTCCCGCCCGGAGGATTAACCAATCCCCGGCCGGATGTCCTTATAAGGACATAACACTCCTCCCCCCCTAGATGAAACATGGTTCAGCTCGTGTCAATCAACAGACGTAGTCACGCAGGTAGGCGGGACGTCTGGAAGCCCTGCTCGACCTGCGCAGTTCACTCTGTTCTCCGTCGTCCGTCTGGAAGGTGGCTGCTCCGGTGTCCTCCGACCCTCGCCCCTGGGATGCCTGCCGCTGGGTCGTTGAAGGTGCCGGCCCTGTCCGTGCGCCTCCGGCCTTGCTGCTGGGCTGCGAAGTGGTCGTTGCAGGTACCGGCTCCGGCGTGCCGCCTCCCGACCCGCTGTTGGAATATATCTGCTGGTCCGGTTGGTCTCTTCCCTGTCCTGGGTGCCGCTCGTCGTGGACCGGTAAGTCCCTTGGGTTTTTTATACTTTTTTCAAATTGTCCGTATTTTTTAGACTTGTGTTGGTCGACCCTGTCTGGGTGGTGCAGGTCGACCTGGTCGGGTCGTTGTTGTTTGGGACGGGGGTCAGCTGGGCGGAGGATTTCAGACGGGTGGTGTAGTTCTTGCATGCCGGGGTGTCGTAGGCCTCCCTTACCGGGTTGTTGTTGGCCCTCTCGGTTGGGCATGTCCCGGTCTACTGGCGTTCCCTGGAGTTCCCTGCCGTCGGGGTGGCGTTGGGTCGCCTTGCCGGGGAGGCGTGAGTTTTCGTTGCCGTGGAGTCCCCTGTCTACTCGGCAGTTGCAGTACGGTAGCTGGTCTGCTGGCTGGCCGGTCATGTTGGGGTGGTACGGCCCTTCCTCGACTGGGTGTTGCAGGGCTACCTCACAAGGGTGGTGTTGTCCTGCCCTGCCCGGGTGGCGTTGCCCTACCTCGACGGGGTGGTCTTGGCCTGCCCTGTAGGGGTGTTGTTGTCCTACCTCGTCGGGGTGGTTTCGGCCTGCCTTGTAGGGGTGTTGTTGTCCTACCTCGTCGGGGTGGTTTTGGCCTGCCTTGTAGGGATGTTGCTGTCCTACCTCGTCAGGGTGGTTTTCGCCATCCCCTTCCCACCGCTTCCGGAGTTGGTCGATGTGACGTCTACAGACCACTCCGTCTTGCAGTTCGACAGTGTAGGACTTCGGGCCGGTTGCGCTCTCGATTCTCCCTTTAAGCCATTTCGGCAGGCCGTGGAAATTAAGCGCGAAAACCGGATCTCCTGCGGAGAAGGCTCGGAGGGGGCGGCTCGCGGTTGCGGTGACCTCGGAGTGGTACAGGGGGTGAAGTCGGTCCAGGGGTGACCTCAGCTTCCTGCCCATCAGCATTTCGGCCGGGCTCTTTCTAGTGGTGGCATGCGGCGTAATATGCTGAATCAAGAGGAAGTTGTCGATCTTCTCTTGCCAGTCGCCCGGCCCCATCCTGGCAAGGGCCTCTTTAGTGAACCTCACCATCCTCTCAGCTTGTCCGTTGCCAGCCAGTCTGTAGGGGGCAGAGAGGGCATGGCGGATGCCCAAACTGGCCAGGAACTCCTCCATTGGTTTCGAGGTCAGCTGCGGGCCGTTGTCGGAAACGAGGATGTCCGGCAGCCCGTGGGTAGCGAATAGTCGCCGGAGGGCTCTAATAGTGACTTCAGTAGTGATGGATGCCAGGGGAATGACCTCAAGCCACTTGGAAAAGGCATCCACCACTATTAGCAGGAACTTCCCTTGCATCGGGCCCGCAAAGTCTATATGTATTCGCGCCCACGGGTTGCTTGGTGTTTCCCATTCCGCAACAGGCGTTTGCGGAGGGGCGGGGCGGACTTCTTGGCACGGATCACATCTGGAGACCCAGTTCTCAATGTCTTTGTCCAGTGATGGCCACCAGACGTAGCTCCGTGCCAGTCCCTTCATGCGCACGATGCCCGGGTGCCCCTTGTGCAAAGTCTCCAATGTCTTTAGGCGCAAAGCCTGGGGAACCACAACCCTGTCACCCCACAGTAGGCAGCCCTTCATGGTTGACAGTTCCTGCTGCCTCTTTGCAAACGGCTTGAAGTCGTCGGTCATCGGTTCTGCAGGCCAGCCGCGCAGCACCCAAGACATCACTTGCCTCAAAGTCCGGTCTTTCTGGGTTACTGCCGCGACGTCTGCGGATGTGACTGGGCAAGCCAGGTCGCCATCGATGTGATGCAGTCCCAGGGTGGGGGTTGGGTCCTCCACTAAGTCCTTTGACGGGCATCTGCTCAAGGCGTCAGCATTGCAGATGTTACTGCCCGGCCTGTGGCAAAGCTCGTAAGAGTACCCGGCCAAAAAAATTGCCCAGCGTGTCATCCTGGGCGACGAATAGTTAGGTGTGGGCTTGCTTCCCGACAGAAGGCCTAACAGGGGCTTGTGGTCTGTGATGACCGTGAACCTCCGTCCGTATAGGTACTCGTGGAAGCGCTTGATGCCCGCAACGATGGCCAGGGCCTCTTTGTCCAATTGGCTGTAATTTCTCTCGGCGCTGGACAGCGTCTTCGAGAAGTAGGCGATGGGGGCTTCCTTCCCGTCCGGGAACTGATGGCTGAGGACTGCTCCGACGCCGTAGGGGGATGCGTCGCAAGTCAATAGCAGGGGGAGCGTCTCGTGGTATTGGATGAGGACACTCTCAGAAGAAAGTAGGTTCTTGACAGCTCTGAATGCTGCGTCCTCTTCCTTCCCCCACCTCCAGGAAACCGCCTTCCCCAGCAAGCGATGGAGCGGTTCAGCCACGGAGGCTTTCTGTTTCAGGAAAACACTGTAAAAATTCAGTAGTCCCAGAAACGCCTGAAGCTCCGTCTTGTTTTGGGGGGCTGGAGCTTCATGGATAGCCCTAACCTTAGATTTGGTGGGGTGAATGCCGTTCTTATCAATGAGATAACCCAGGAACTCGACTTCCTGGACCCCGATGATGCACTTGTCTCTCCTGACTCTCAAACCCTTCTCCTTGAACCGCTGTAAAACCATGCGCAGTCGCTCAAGTAGTTGGGTTTTGGAGTGGCCGGAGATCAAGACATCATCGAAGTAAGGGACCGCCCCTGGAATGCCTTGAAGAAGGCGTTCCATAAATGATTGAAAAATACCTGGGGCTGCGCTGACCCCAAATTGGAGGCGCGTGCATTTAAATGCCCCTCTATGCGTGACAATGGTTTGTGCCTCCGCAGTTTTTTCATCCACTGGCAATTGCTGGTAAGCTTGGGCCAGGTCCAATTTTGCGAATATTGATCCGCTCCCAAGTGAGTGCAGCAGATGTTGCACCACTGGAACCGGATATGCGCTCTGCTGGAGGGCCTTATTTATGGAACACTTATAGTCGGCGCAGATGCGCACAGACCCATCATGCTTCATCGGGGTCACAATGGGGGTCTCCCATGCAGCATGATCGATCGGTTCCAGGACCCCCTGGGCGACAAGCTTATCTATCTGGGCGTCGACCTTGGGCCTCAGGGCGAACGGAACCCTGCGGGGCTTAAGCCTAATTGGGGTGACATTTTTGTCCAAATTGAAGGAAATGGGTTTTCCCACAAATTTCCCCAGCTTACCATCGAAGACTTCCTTGAACTCTTCGATGATGGCGTCGAGTTCGTCCCTACGAATTTGATGGATCCCGCTGATAGACAGCCCCAATGGCTCGAACCACTCCATCCCCAGCAGGCTCGGGCGGTTTCGCCCCACGACAGTGATGGGTAGGACGCCCTGGAAGTCGTGGTAGGTGACCCGGAGCGAAGTCCTCCCCAGGATCTCAACAGGGTTGCCGCCGAAATCGACAAGACGGGCTCGTAGGGGCTTGAGGTCTTTCCTCGAGATGCCCGGTTTCAGGCGCTTTAACTGGTGCCAGTCCATGATGGAGTAGTTCGATCCCGAATCAACCTCCATAGAGCAGGGTGTTCCCTCCACGATCACGGTGGCATGGAACTTTGCGGCCGCATCGTCAATGGTGTGGATGCCGGATGACAGCTGCTCAGTTCTGACCGCCGCGTAGCCGCCGCCTCGTTGCTGAGACCTGGTAGAGGACCGTTTGGATGGTCTCTGGTTGTCTTGCCGTTTCTCGCCCCAGCCGGGGGGAAACGGACCCGGGGTAGGTGCTTCGGCCCTGCAGGCTTCCGCGATGTGCCCCCGCTTGTTGCAGCGTCGGCAGACGGCGTCTCTCCAACGGCACTTAGCCCTGGCATGGCTTCCTTTGCAGCTGCCGCAGGGCTCGATCCGGGCGCCATCTTGTGTGCGCTCGCGACGGTTTTGGCGGGAGACCTTGTGAACGGCCATTTCGTCGTCGGAGCAGGAGCTGGCAGACGACTCTTCAGACGAGCTCTTAGGTTGGCGGTGCAATTTGTGCACCCCTTTTGCCCTATTCATGGCGGCAGCCGCCTTTTCTGAGATTTCGGCTGCGATTGCCTCCTCAACGACGTCTTTCAACGCGATCTTCTTTCGGCTGAGGAACTTACGTTGCAGTCCCATGTCCCTCATGCCGAAGACAATGCGGTCTCTGATGGCGTTCTCAACGTTGTCAAACTCGCAGTTTGACGCGAGTTGCCGCAGAGCTGCCACAAAGTCCTTGATGGGCTCCCCTTCCAACTGATTCCTTTGCTGAAAGGTGAATCTGTTGGCAATGGGAGTTCCAGTGGGAGCGTAGTGCTCCTTCAGCACGTCTTGCAGATCAGCCCAAGACATCTCCTCGATGTTCCTTGGGGATACGAGGTCGATGGCCATCTCCAGCACCTCGGAGCCGCAATGCGCTAGGAACAGGGCTCGTTTCCGTTCATCGGAGAGGTCTTGATAGTTGTTTCCCCGCAGAAACTGGCGGAAACGAACCAGATAGGAGGTCCATTTCTCGACTCTGGGGTCGAATTTGGAGATCGGAGCCATCGCGGCTTGTGACGCCTCCATCTTCAGTGACTTCAGCTCAGTGAGAAATTCTCGATGAGTGACTTAGCTCCGCGTGGCGGTTCTTTTCAAATCCTTCGTCGCCAGTGTTAGATCAGGCGCAGGAAAAAGACAAGACCAGCGGGGTCTGTTCAACAAGTTTTATTCAGCTCTCAACTAAGTCAGAACAGACGAACGGCTGTGCTGCCGGAGCCCTTTTTATAGCGCTCCGGCAGACCAGCCGTCCAATGACAGCGGTTTAACTTTCCCGCCCGGAGGATTAACCAATCCCCGGCCGGATGTCCTTATAAGGACATAACACTACCCTTTTCGCCTTCATATTCAAGGCTGTCTGAAGTGTGGAGGCTTCTTAACTGCTGCTTCCAGGATTAGCCCAGACCTGCCAGATGTCACGACACATTCCAAGAAATGTTGGAGAAGAATGTTTGGCTATTCAAGAAACCAGTTTTATGCTTTCTTTAAAAAAAATAGTTTAAAAAAAGTCAGTCTTCCTAATTTTTCTTTTTTTAATTTAATTTAATTTATATGCCACCCTTCTCCAGAGACTCAGGGCGGCTTACAATGCGTTAAGCAATAGCCTTCATACTTTTGTATATTTATACAAAGTCAGCTTATTGCCCCCACAATCTGGGTCCTCATTTTACCCACCTTAGAAAGGATGGAAGGTTGAGTCAACCTTGAATTGACTTGAATTAATTGCAATCTTGGGACACATAATCTGGCTTCTTTTTTTCCTCTACATTGGCTTCCCCTTGAGCCAGATTTAAATCCCATTTTCCTGATTATGTTGTGATTCTGGCACTGTTTCTGATCCTCTAAGGCAGTGTTTCTCAACCTTGGAAGCTTGAAGATGGGTGGACTTCAACTCCCAGAATCCCCCAGCCAGC
>WNWU01000035.1:12560907-12576547 GCA_012654045.1 Ptyas mucosa
AAAGACTGTATGATTAAATGGGCAAAAATAGATATATTATGCTTGAGCAATGGGAAAATATGTGGTTTAATGGCTGAAATTTTTATTGAATTACAATTTGAAAGCATTTGTCGGTATTTAGTTGGTATTTAACACCTGAGAAATTGTCAGAGATGTATAGAGGAATGTCAAGTAAGTGTTGGAAATATAATCAATGTGAAGGTATATGTAATAATGCCAAGACGTATTGGAATCAGATAGTCAGAAAATACTAAAAATAAATGTGTACTTGAAACCAGAAGCTTTAGCTATAGGTGTTATGGAAAGAAAACATAGGACATAGTTATTGAGCCAGGTTTCACCTAATCTATACTTGCACATTTGATTTTTCCTGCCACAACTTTACTTTTCTCTACATTGGATTTCATTTTGTTAGATATGGCCCAGTGTTCAAATCTGTCAAGATCCATCTGGATCTCTAGGGCTTCCGCTGTTGCCGTCAGCTGTTGTGGACGGTCCTTTGAAGACCGCCAGCCCGATCGCTCGTAAAAGAGTCGTTTCGGCAATTGAAACGGCTCGTAAAACTCCGAGACGCAAAGGGCTTGTGAGGAGAGCCGGCGGCTGCAGGTAGAGTCCCCTGTGAGACCCCCAGAAAGCTTTTCTTGCTTCTGGGGAGTTAACAGGGTGGGACTCCCTATCCACCCCGCTGAAGCTCCGGACGACTGGGAAACTCTGCTTTAAAGCAGAACAAGACAGCGCGGCAGCATTACCAATAACAAAGAAAAATAAGGAAGATTTCAAACTTCTCACTAAACAGCAAGTATTGGAAGCTTTTTGGACTATTTTAAAGAATTTTTAAAGTGAAAGTGAATTGGCTTTGAGGAAAGCGGAGGGAAAAAAAAATGGCGCCTGTTCTTAGTTGAGAGAGCTGAAAGTGAAAGTAATTTGATTACTGTATCCGGCTACATTTTAAAGTAACAAATCCGGCTGGAAGCGGCAGAAGTATTCAAAAAAACAAAATAATATAAAATAAAAATACCAACTGACTCTTATAGACCTGATTGAATCTGGAGAACTTTTTGGGAAAAGTTGTTAGAGTTTGTGGAAAAGGAAGATCTTTAAGAGGTAAAATGGCAACAAAGCAACCAGGGGGGGGCTCCCCCACACATAAACAGAAGCAGCCTCAAACAGCGCAGTTGCAATCTCAGACAAAGGAAGAAAGCCAATATGATATTATTATTAAAGAAATTCAAAGATCAGAGAAGGAGCTTAAAGGAATGTTTCAAGAGAAATATGACTCACTCAAACAAGATATTCAAACAGTGGTTAAAGGCCTGTCTGAGGTAGCGCTGCAGATTGATAAAAAAGTGGAGAATCTTGCCTCAGAGATGGAGACTAAATTCAGAGCTTCTGACTCAAAAATTATAGAAATTGAAGAAGTTACACAGAAAATGCAAAATGAGATTACTATGATGCAATTTCGATCAATGGAATATGCTATCAGATTGAGAGGTGTTAAAGAGAACACCAGAGAAGATCTTAGGAAAATTTGTGCAGAGGCTTTGGCAGTTATGTTGAAAGTGGAACCAGATCTGGTTTTGTGCAAGATGGACAAGGTCTACAGAGTTAATTCTCGGGTGGCGGTACAAAGACAACTGCCTAGAGATGTGGTTATATATTTCACAGATAGAAGAATGAGAAATGAAATTCTGCAAAATTCTTTTGTTACAACAGTTCAAGTTGATGGAAGTGAGATTGGAGTTTTTAAAGAACTACCGCCTAAAATGTTAAGAGATAGAAAGGATTTTGGATTTTTGGTGACAGAATTGAAAAGACAGAACATACAATTTAGGTGGGATGCCCCAATAGGTATAATACTCAGGCTGCGAGGAGTGAGATACCGCCTTAATACTATTGAAAAAGCAGAAGAATTTTATTACAATGTTTTGAAAGCGGGTTCTCCTCCTCCACGCACATCTTCACCAATAGATAAAGAAGCTCAACTACAAGCCGAGATTGATCAAGAAACAGAAGCACAAATAAGGCAGTCGCAAAGGGAGGCAAGAGAATTAATGGGAGCAGTAGGTGGTGTTGTGGTTGATCCTTTTGCACCATTCGAAGCTTCTCCTTTGGAAGAAATGTCTAAAACTATCACAGAGGAGGCGATGGCTTTGGAAGTAACAACACCTAAAGTGGAAGAGCAACGCATAACCAGAGCAATGTCTAAACAAATGAAGCAACAGCAGCAAGAATATAGTAAGCCACAGCGTGAGAAAAGAACCAAAGATAAACAGCAAGCTGAAGTCATGGGAGGAGCTAAACCGAAGATTCCTACTGTAGGAGAGAATCTTCAACAATTGCTCTCAAAACTTCAGACAGGGTCAAATGGCACTTAAATTTTTGTCTTGGAATGTAAACGGATTGAATTCTCCGCAAAAAAGAAGGAAGATATTTCACTATTTGAGACAATTTCATAATGATGTTATCTGTTTACAGGAGACTCATGTAAAATTGCAAGATCAGAAATACTTGATAAATTCAAAATTGGGAATGCAATTTGTTGCTTCAAATCAGGAAAAGAAGAATGGAGTGGTGATATATATAAATAAGAAACTTGTAGCAAAAATTATAGAAGCAGATAAAGATGGAAGATATATTGCAGTTGAAGTTATTACAGATGTTGGACCAATTTTGTTGGTCGGAATATATGCCCCAAATCAACAGCAGGAAACTTTTTACAAGCTACTTCATTTAAAAATTTTGGATTGGGACTATTCAAATACTATAATAATGGGCGATTGGAATGGAGTAATCCAACCTAGATTGGATAAAAAAACCACGGCCAAAATAGGGAATAAATTACCACAAGCTTTTTTCGAACTGAAAGAGGATTTGGAATTGAAAGATATTTGGAGAATTCGAAACCCAAATGAACTGGACTTTACTTTTTACTCAGACAGGCACAAATCCTTTTCCAGAATAGACTTTTTTCTCTTAACTTCTAATCTACTCTCTAAAGTAAAGAAAATAAAGATATTTCCTAGGACTTTGACTGACCACAGTCCGGTCTGGATGGAAATCGAGATGGGTAAAAGAGAAAGAAGATCCTGGAGAGTAAATGAGAATCTATTTAGATATGAAAAGAATATAATTGAACTCAAAAAGCATTTAAAGGAGTTTTTTAAATTTAACCTGAACAAAGGCACCCCTATTGAAACAGTTTGGGATGCAGCTAAAGCATATATGCGGGGAGTACTAATTCAAATGAATTCTAAACACAGGCAAAGTCAGCAGAAGAAAAGACTACAATTGGAATCTGAGATAAAAAAGAAAGAACAACAATTGATACAAAAACCAACAGACGGAAAATTGCAAATGGCTATAAAACTTCTGAAGGATCAATTTCAAATGCTTATAGCAGACCAAACGGCAACTAACTTACAATTTGCAAAGCACAATACTTTTTCCAATGCTAACAAACCGGGCAGGTGGTTGGCGTATACTTTGAGGAAGCAAGCATCGACACGAATTATTGATAGTACTGAATATGCTGATAAAGAAGTTTACCAACAAGATCTAATTAAAAAAGCCTTTTTGGAATATTATACTAAGTTATATGCTAAAGATGACATACAGAATATTACTATAGATGAATACTTGGAAAACAAGAGAGTTTCAAAAATTTCAACGAGCCAAAAGAAAAGTTTGGAACAACTGATAACAGTGGAGGAGATCAGTTTTGCTATAAAACAATTAAAAACAGCTAAAGCTCCAGGGACGGATGGCTTAACTGCAATTTATTATAAAACTTTACAAGAAGAAATGATTGAGCATCTTAAAGATTTATTTCATAATATACAACTAGGAGGTAAGATACCTTCCTCATGGAAAACAGCTTTTGTTTCATTGATTCCGAAAGAAGAATCAGGTCCTAAGAAACCAGAAAATTATAGACCAATATCTTTATTAAACACAGACTATAAAATCTTTGCAAAAGTACTAGCCAACAGATTGATGCCAGTTATTCAAAAGATAATTCATCATGACCAAGCAGGATTTATTGAAGGCAGATATATGAAGGAGAATGTTAAGTTATAGACTTAATGGACTATCTAGATAAGAATAAACAGATCTCTGCAGTGCTGGTTTTTTTGGATGCGGAAAAAGCCTTTGATCGCGTGAATTGGAACTTTATAATTAAGACTTTGGAAAAAATGGATTTGGGGGAGCGGTTTATACAAGCGATTGGTGCAATTTATCAAGAGCAACATGCACAACTTATTATCAATGGATGCTTAACATCGAATTTTAACATACAAAAAGGCACCAGACAAGGTTGTCCATTATCCCCGTTATTATTTATTTTAACTTTAGAAGTCTTACTCAATGCAATACGGGACTCGAATTCCTTGACTGGAATAGTTATAAGGCAAAAGGACTATAGAACTAAGGCATTTGCAGATGACCTGGTTGTTACCCTATCACAACCTATGAACTCAATAATCCAGATGAAAAATATTATAGAAGAGTATGGCATGGTATCTGGTTTCAGGTTGAATCAGAAGAAAACTAAAATGATTGTCAAAAATCTGACAGAGAGCAAAAAAAAGGAACTGGAAAGAATGGCAGGCTTCGAGACTGTTTCAAAGGTCAAATATTTAGGAGTACAAATCACAGACTCCAATGCTAAACTGTTTCAAAATAACTATGAGGTTCTGTGGCAAAAGATACAAAAAGATATGCAAAACTGGAAGAAACTGCAGTTATCACTGCTTGGAAGAATATCAGCAGTAAAGATGAATGTTTTACCTAGACTGATCTTTTTATTTCAAATGATACCGGTGCTTAAATCAGACAAACCATTGCTAGAATGGCAAAAAGGACTGAACAAATTTATTTGGAATGATAAAAAACCAAGAGTCAAACTGAAAATAATGCAAGATACTCGTGAGAGAGGTGGTCTTAAACTCCCAAACCTTCGATTATATTATGAAGCAACTGCATTGATACAATTAAGTGATTGGTTTGGGAAAACTAAGACTGACTTGTTGAATATAGAAAGTCATGACCTGGTTTGGGGTTGGCATGCATACTTATTTTATGATACTAAAGTGGATAAAGTGTTTAACAGTCATTTACTTAGAAATGCCTTGCTGAGAGTCTGGAGAAGGCACCGAACTAATTGGGATTATAAGATTCCGTTTTGGCTGGATCTCGCTGATACCATGTGGAATACAAATATTAAGTCACTCGGGGGGTTTTTATATAAAGAGTTACTTTACTTTGAAGAGGGCAGGTGGCGATTGAAGACTTTGGATATGCTGTTGGAAGAAGGGAAATCGTTGACTTGGTTGCAGTACAATCAATTACAGATGAGATGGAAAGAAGATCAACAAACTGGTTTAATGGAATATGAAGTAGAATTGGTTGAACAGATAAAGCGGACAGGTCCAATGCACATTAAGAGAGTTTATAATGTTTTGTTAGAAAGAGACTCAGAAAATGAGCTAGTTAAAGATTGTATGATTAAATGGGCACAAAATTTCTCTCAACCAGTTATGTTGGAAACATGGGAAAAAATATGGGTTCAGAACGTTAAATTTACACAGTCACAAAATTTACGAGAAAATTTTTATAAAATGTTTTATAGATGGCACTTAGACCCCAAGAAATTGTCTTGCATGTACCCTAATGTGCAGCCAAAATGTTGGAGATGTGATTGTTTAGATGCTACATATTATCACATCTGGTGGACCTGCAGGAAAGTGAGGGCTTTTTGGATAAAAATCTGGTGGGTTATGCAAAATGTTTTAAAGAAAAAAATACAATTTTCTCCGCAATTTTTTTTATTGGGTATAGTTAAAGACTTTACACTGGGTGAAACTAAATTGATTTTGTATATGGTGACAGCAGCTAGGTTGTTGATTGCCCAACATTGGAAGAGCGATGTTTTACCGACGGTTGATCAATGGACCCAGAAGATGGCTGGATTTGCAGAAATGGCAAAGGTTTCAGCTTTTTTAAAAGATCAGACGCATGAGAAGTATACACAGGAATGGAAATTATGGATTGAGTATGTACAGAATAAGTATCAGACTAGAAAATATTATATCGCTTTTAGCTGAGATGACTATGTTAGTATGTTAGTAAATATAGAAAAAAGATATGGAAGTTTGAATAACATATATATTGTTTGGGAATATTAATATTGCATATAATGGAAGTCAAGGGGGGGAGGGAAGAGGGAGGAGGGGGAGGGTTAGGGTGGGGATGGGAAGGATTTATATATTCTTTTTACATGTATTCTACAATCTGTGGCTAGGGAGGGGGGGGGAAAAGGGGGAAAAATTTGTATTGTTAAAACTTTTTCAATAAAAAAAAAAAAAGATCCATCTGGATCTTGAGCCTATCTTCTGGGTGTTGGCTATTCCTGCTGGTTTAGTGTTGTCTGCAAATTTGATGTGTTCCCCTTCTATTCCTTTACCTTAAATCATTTATGAAGATGTTGAAGAGTTTTGGGCCTAAAACAGAACCTTGGGACACCCCGCTGCTTACCTCCCTCCCTGTAGATGTAGTTCCGTTGAGGACTCCACAGTTGAGTATGATTTGTCAGCCAGATACAAATCCACCATTTGTGTTGCTGAAACAAATGAGAATATTTGATCAGATATAATGATGTGGCAGATAAGAAGTTGTTGCAGACTTTCGATGAGTTAATTACATAATAGATTGTTAACAGAGGACTTTGAAATTTAACTTTGCTGTTGGGATGTGTATATACATATGCATATACACACACATATACACATACATATAAGATAAATGTATAATAGGTCAAATCAATCACAAATAATGTAGACCTTTATATATTTTGTGCCTGAATTGCAAGGGAAGGAAATTATTGTTGTAATATATTTATCAGTATTCAACTGGGGGGGGATAATATATGTACTGTATATACGTCTTGGTTTGTTTTTTGTTTTGTTTTTGTCATTTTAATGCACATTTTCTTCTTCTTTTCTTTAAATGTTTTTGTTAAATTGTGTTTTGTTTTTTTGTAAAATTTCCTTTTTCTTTTTTTGGAGTGTGTATTTTAACTTTCTAAAAACATAAAATTTTATAAAGAAGGGGCTGCCACAAAGAAGAGGGAGGTCAACTTATTCTCCAAAGCACCAGAAGGCAAGACAAGAAACAGAGGATGGAAACTCATCAAGGAGAAAAGCAACCTAGAACTAAGGAGAAATTTCCTTCCAAGGTTCCTTCCAACTCTGTTATTCTAAAAAAGAATAAGAGGTTATTTTATTATGTATTTGTATCTATACTGAATAAAGTCAGAAGCCACTCTTTTTGTATTTTTAAAAACTTTTTGTCACTTTTTAACTTCTTTTTCCCCTTGATGCCCTCTTTCTCAACCCTCCCCCCCTCCCCATTCTTCTTGTTTTGCATTTTACCTCTTTTTGAAAGTTAATAAAGTTGGCTTTAAAAGAAGGAATTATTCTGGCTATTCTTTGAATTAAGCTGGAATGTTAGGGAGAAGCAGAGTCAGCACACGGAACAATAAAGGGTAGAGACGAAAGGCTGGCGCAATTCTACTCATTGGAGTAGAATTTTTGTGCTCCAAAACGGCCCACAGCTGCCAGACCAGATGCAGGCTGCCTTCCTGGGGAATTAAATGCAAACCCTCCTTAAGCAGCGCAGTCTGGGGTCTCGTCTTTGAGAAGAAGCAAGGCTGGAAGAGCCATTATGTGGTTGTGAGATGAGGGGCGGAAATGGACATATGTGAAACATCTGGGCCTCCTGGTGGGAAGCAGCCCAGAGAAGAATGCAGGCAGGACCAGCTGAAATCCGCTCTTCTGAAGTGAGGAGATTTTGCAGAGGCTTCTTCCAAAAGGATTCTTTTCAGGGGTTATGATGGATCCCAATAACTTGCTTTATGCTTATCCATTCATGTGATCATGGTGTTCTTGTAAAAAAGAAAACAAAAACCCAATCTTTGCAGCATCAGACTGCAACCAGGGCCTAAATCCAATTATTGCTTTTATTCCACTATTTGCCTTTTAAAAGTAGCATTTTTAGGCAGTAACCAGAGACCGATAATATTAGAAAAACAGCTTTTGTTGACAGCGAGACTGGAAAAATATGTCCCACGACAGTTATTAACGATACCCAGGACTCGGGATATGCAAAACGTTTTGTGTCTGAGGCATCGACTGCACAGAACAGCTGCTCTGGGTGGTCCCTGCCCGAGTTGAAGCTTCTGCCTTGAATGTTTTGGTCTGGAGGCAGGAGAGCGGGAGGCCATTTTGTTCTGGAGTAAACCTGAGTTAGAATCGGCTGCGGGGAGAAGGGGGGCAGTGTCAGAGCAGGAAAAAGCCAAGGCTGGGGATTGTCTCAGGGATGGCACACACACAGGACGGCACCAACTGGCGGAGGCTGGGGAGGGAAACTGAACAGTGCGCAGGCCGTGAGGAAGAATAGGGAAGCGGGAGAAATGGAGGGGGGGCAACCTGCAACTTCTTTCCCCACAGTTCAATCCTGAGGGACAAATTTACCAAACTAGGTAACGTCTTCAATGCACTGATGAAAAAGGAAAAGAAGAAAGTACAGGGAAGAAAAGAAGAAAAGGGGAAAAGGGGAAACATAAAAAGAAAAAAATAGAAAAATAATTATTTCATTATTAAATTTTATTTAATATCTCCCCTTTAAAGTACCTCTGGGTGGTGAAATAAAAAAAAACTTTTCAAATTAATATTTATAACATAAAATTTTTATATTTATAATATAAAATTTGATTAATAGAATCAAATTTGCAGATGAGGCTAAGCTGGTAGGAAGAGCCAACACTCCAGAAGACAAGCTCAGGATCCAAAAAGATCTTCACAGACTTGAACAATGGGCCCCAGCTAACAATATGACATTTAATGTGGAGAAAAGCAAACTTTTACACTTAGGCAGGAAAAGCCAAAGGTACAACTACAGATTAGGGGAAACCTGGTTCAGAATCAGTTACTGTGACCTTGGCACCCTAGTGGACGATCACTTAGACAGGAGCCAGCTGTGTGCGGCAGCAACTATAAAATGGCGACGGTCCCTCAGTATCTGATGTCCACATCAGATATTGAGGAACCGTTGCCATTATACAGTCTCCTTGTGGGGAACATCTGTGAGGAACACCCCGGGCAATCCCAAGTCTTCTCTTTCCTCCGGAGAGAAGTTTGGAGAGCGGATTCCTTCACCAGCATCACTTTCTACCATGATCATCAGCTCTGTTAAAAGCAAAACTTTCTCCATTGCTTCATTGCTTCCCCTGAAGAGATGACCGGTCTGAAGAATGAGACCCACCAGCCTTTCCTAACTTGTTCTTTTTGACTAGGAGATGATCATAAAAACCTCCTCTAATTAAGCCTCATTTGCATTATTTAAAAAAATACATATGACTGTCCAGCTTAAACAAATAACTCTGGATGGCTAAGAAAACAACATATTAAAAATCATAAAAAATAGATGAAACCAATATAAAAAGTGCAAAACTGAATTATTGGGCCTTGTCCTGCTCATTTCATTTTATGCCACAAATCTTTCTGTTTTTGGGGGGGGGGGGAAGAGGAGGAAGTTTGGCTTTTTTTCCTGCTGGCAATACCTTAAGCCACCTATCCTTACCTTAGTATTCAAAACTTAGTATTCAAAAAGTATTCTGAAGGAATTGCCTTCAGAAGTTGTGGCAGCTTCATCACTGGAAGCTTTCAAGAAGAGACAGGACTGCCATATGTCAAAAATGGTGTAGGGTCTCCTGCTTTTGAGGGGGGGTTGGACTAAATGGCCTACAAGGTCCCTTCCAATTGTGTTATTCTGTTGTGTTCTGAGTCAAGCAGTGGAATGATCTCATTTTCACAGTGACCTGTCAACTCAAAAGAGGAACCGCTTCATTTGCAATAAACCTCAAGAGATGAATCCTAGGCCAGGGGAAAGCACTTACCCAGGGCATGATTTGATTCCTGGGAATCAGTTCAATCATACCTGTTGGATATGGCCTCAGGTGCAGAGAAGGGGACACAGCTTTGGGGCTTGATGGAGTTGATTAGGAAGAATTCCAGAAAAGATCCAAAGGTAATGCTTATCCATATATGCTTGGAAGAATGCCAAAATAGACCAGTGCCTCTTGAGGTGCAATGCAGCTATTATGTAGATTGCAAATATCCAATTGCCTCCACCTGCTCACTTTATGAAGTCAATGCTTTGTCCTCTCCTGTCTAGACATTAGACTCTCCTGGATGGCTCAGCAGGTCCTAGGCACTCAAAAGGTAAGTGCTGCAGCATCCACTGAGGGTGCCGACCTGTCCATTTTTTATTTTATTTTATTTTATTGGTATACAGTCTTCGTTGCTTGGTGTCATATTCCATGAAAGAAACATAGAAGTACAAACTTAAGAATGCACTGGATTGGTTAAGCAACCCACCCACCCTCCCTCCTCTTCCTTCCTTCCTTCCTTCCTTCCTTCCTTCCTTCCTTCCTTCCTTCCGACTTGCCAGAACCACATGATCTAGAATACGGTCAAAATGAAGAGGCAAGTCTTCTCTGCTTTCAGACAAATGAATACACTAAGTGCATTTGGTAAAGATTATGTTCCAGTAATGTCTCATAAATATAAGAAGCATGGAGATGTTTAAGCAAACAGTTGCCTCTTCATCCCAAGGAACAGCAGTGAGTGTTAAATTGGCAACAATCACAATGCTAAGCAAGAGCAGTTTAGAACTCTTTTCTGAAGCACTTTGTAGGCACCCAGGGTGGGGTTTCTCCAGGGTGGGGAAGCTGACGCTCTTGTCTTCCAGAAGGAGGGGGGGGTCAGAGCCTCTTGCTCTTTCCTGGCAGCTGTTAGCATTTCAATTTAACCGTCCTTTTATCCCTACTGGGATGAAGAACGAGGAACTGCCGCTCTTCAGTTTCCTTGGAAATTCTTAATGCTATTAGGGTAGGTGACCTACATGCTACTCACTTGCAATTCAGAGCAGGTGACAAACATTTCTGATTCATAAGCAAGAATCATAAAAAAGGGCCTGGTGGCTTAGCAGACTAAAAAGCTGTCTGCAATTACTATAAGTTCGAATCTCACCAGGCTCAAGGTTGACTCAGCCTTCCATCCTTCTGAGGTAGGTAAAATGAGGACCCGGATTGTGGGGGCAATAAGCTGACTTTGTATAAATATACAAAAGTATGAAGGCTATTGCTTAACGCATTGTAAGCCGCCCTGAGTCTCCGGAGAAGGGCGGCATATAAATCAATTTTTTTAAAAAAAATCACAAGGCTGGAAGGGACCTTGGAGGTCTTCTAGTCTAACCCCCTGCCAAGGTACGAGTGCTGATTCCATCCTAGACAAATGGTTGTCTGATCCTTCCTTGAAAACTTCCAGTGATGGAGCATCCCAACTCCAAAGGCAAACGTTCCATTGATCAATTGCTCTCCCCATCAGGAAAGTTCTATTTTCTTTACCATTGGGTTGCTAAGTAGATCTGAGTCTGAACAAAGATGCAGCTGCCTGCAGGATCTGAAAAGAAGGGAAAACCACCAGGGACTTGTAAGAAACCTTGAGTTGTGGGGAGTTGGTTTTGCACCCTCTCCTCTCGCCTCTGCTTTCCAAGACAGAACCAAGTGCCGGGGCTGTGTGGTGTAAGGGAAACATCATGGCCCTGTGATTCCCAATCATTACAGATTAGTGAACTCCTTTATAAATAATGAATCCATATTGATCTCTTTTGCCAGTAAACAGAGAGTGACCTTTATGAAGAATATACGAAAAATGCACTTAGGGAAACGCACCGTCTTTCCTCTTCAGACAGAGCTACCACCATGGCTGATTTATCCTGCAGCAGCTGGAAACAGGAACAGAGGGGAAAGGCCTTTCCGAGACAGAGGTTTGGCCCTGTCATCTGGGGAGGATTTGTAGAGCAGGAATCTGGAGGGTTCTTGCCATTCCAGCAATTGCAACTCTCCCCTCAGCGCCCACCTCCTGCACTGCTTTCGATCATCACCCAACCCAGGCGGCTTTTTCATCTGAGCGTGATTGAAATATCTGAAGATGCCAGCATAAATCTAGGCAGTGACCGGCCTGGTGCCTCTCTCTTGTCCAAGTCTAACCTCAGGAATCTCCATCACAGGAATTGCTCTCTCTGCCACTCAATAAACAGCCAGCATTGTCTTGGCCTAAGGTTAACAAACCCAGCAATCAATCGATCAAACTTGGAATAAACCATGCATTTTCTCAAATAACAGTTATTTCCTTTCAAGTTAATTAGATAGTTAATTGAGTCATTGATTGAGAAGGGTGATTACAGGATTTGAATAAATAAATAAATATTTTAGGGATGGCTTTTTATTATCTCAGATAACAGATAAGAAGAACTTTGAGGGTAAGGAACTCATGGCGGTTACTTATTTATTTCAGGCGAATAAAGATGGTATCACTCATTTCAAGTGGGCTCAAAGAATGGGAGACAGGGAGAGCCGAGGGTGTCAAATCACTGCCAGCACTACTCCACTTCTCGGGTGCCATTGCTTCCCTGGCAGCTGCCTCTTTCCTTTTCCTGCCCAGACAGTCTGCTGTGCTGATGGCAATGAGAGGGCCCACTTCCTAAACCAGCAATTTGGCTCAGCTCCTGTGGTCTCTGCCTGACCTGAGCCAATGTAATTGTGCTTTAGTGGATGGTCTGCCTAAGCCACATCTGCCTTCCCCCTCCTGAGTGTGCGGAGGACGGGCGATGCCGTAAGTGTTCCGCTGTTGACATGGCGTCTCACTAACACCAAGTCTAATGGCTCTCTAGTAGGTTTTTATTATTACTATTTTAAAGGCCCATTTGTGTTCCTTGATAGCTCTGATCTACAATGTTTCCCAGTTATCTTGTCCACTCTGTATTATCATTTTAATTCCTTCTTCAGTAATTTCTTGGTTGAAATTCCACAGATGTAAATATAGAGGTATTTGCAAGAAACAGAACGCACTGAGCATCTCAGCACAAGAAAACTCAACCAAGCTGAGTCAAACAGCTGGGACGCATCGGGAGAAATGTAGGGAGCCACTGAAGGTCCCACATGGACCCAGAGAGAGGAGGATGGAGGTTGTGATAATTTGAGAGCCTCTGGAAAAGCTCCATTGGTCACTTGAGTCAAAGGAAGTCAATTACGTAGGGCTTTTGAGCAAATTTGTCTGCAATCTCTTTGGCCAGCTATCCGACTTCTTTTCTCACTAACCCACACCCCCATAGCCTACATTAAGGAGAAATATGGATTTGACACGTAAAACCAAACCTCTTCTGCTAAGTGCCAAGATAAAGCACATGTTCCATCTCCTTCAAGTCCATTTAAGAACTGGGGAACCCCAGAAGCCCAGGACCCTGAGCTAAGCACTGCCCCTCCCCTCCCAGTTCCTGTGCACAAGAGGCTGCTGGGTTTCTCCAAATGCTCCACAGGCCACCCTTCTCTGCTCTCCGTTTCTGAGCACAGAAACACCTTGGGGAGCTTGGCTGAGAGTTGCCCTCTTTTGTCTCTGGCCCTCTGCCCTCCATCTGCACCTTGAGCCCCAAATAGTATTGGGAAGCAGCTCGTGCAGCATGGGTCCCTGTGATGAGCAGGTCTGCCAATCCTCCAACTCGTGCCCAGACTTGGTCATCAGCAGTGGTGGGATTCAAAGAATTTAACAACCGGTTCGCCCAGGGTCAGGTTGGCTGTCATGGGAGGCATGGCCCATCCCCATCCTCCATCTCTGCCACACGTGCGGGATGAGCCACCCATGATGGCCAACCTGAACCAGTGCGAACCGGCTGAATCCCACCACTGGTCATCAGGCCACGTTTTCCTTCATTTGGCTCCAGATTATATTCCACTCAGTGCTTCAACTACTTGAGTTGGCCGGAGCACTTTAGCATTTCGATTCTTTCATCCCCTAAACCAGTGGTGTTGAACCTATGGCATGCGTGCCAGAGGTGGCACTCAGAGCCTTCTCTGTGGGCATGTGCTCTGTCGCCCCAGCTCTGTTTCGGGTCTCTGACACACATGTGCGTGCACCTCCCACTGGCTAGCTGGTCTTTGGGTCTCTGCCACCCATGCATGTGGCACAAACATGCATGTATGGGGTGCGCACACCCACGCATGTACCCATGCCTTGCAGTTTGGGCTGGCCACAGGTGCATGCATGGATGCACACATATACACAGGGCATGCCATGTGCAAGGCGTGCATATGTGCAGGGTGCAAGCATGCATGTGCCCACACCTTGCAGTTTGGGTGGGGTGTGGGCGCATGCACAGAGTGTGTACACATAAGCAGGGTGTGTACGCATGCACCTAGACCTTGAAGTTTGGGTGCACACGCACACTTGGGCACAGTGCCTAAAAGGTTCGCTATCACTGCCCTAAACTCTGCTGAAGATGTTACCTAGCCTGGTAATGAAACTCCCCCGAAACCAACCCACAAGCTCAGAGAACAAAGCTTCACCCCCATTTTGCCTCTTTCTTTCTACCAGAGGCAGGTGCCCCCATCTGGGCAGAAAAGAAGGAAAGCCTCCTTAGTCTCACCAGTCATTCGGAGGCCAAGCAGCATCCCTGCTTTCCAGGAAGAAAATCCAAGCAAAAGGGGAACTGGGCTCTTCTGTTTCAGCTCTGAGTTGCCCTGGCAATTGATGGGCAGTGGTGGGCAGTGGTTGTGTATAATGGGTGTTGTGCCACATGATAAATTTTTTTTTTACACAAAACATAGAATCATAGGGCTGGAAGGGACCTTGGAGGTCTTCTAGTCCAACTCTTTGCTCAAGACAAGAGACTTTATACCATCCCAGTCAAATGATTGTCTATTTGTGAAAAACTCCAATGATGGAGCACCACAACCCCAGGAGGCAAGCTATTCCAATGGTTAATTGTTCTCACTGTCCGGAAATTTCTCCTTACTTCTAGATTGGATGTCTCCTTAAAAAGCTTTCACCCATTACTTCTTTCCTCCCTCTGGTGCTTTGCAAAACAAATTGACTCTCTCTTCTCTGTGACAGCCCCTCACCTGGAAGACAGTTAACACGTCATCCTTCTCTTCGGTAGATTAGGCATACCTAGCTCCATCATATGATTTAGTTTCATCTTTGCCTTCCTTCCTTCCTTCCTTCCTTCCTTCCTTCCTTCCTTCCTTCCTCCCTCCCTCCCTCCCTCCCTCCCTCCCTCCCTCCCTCTCTCAGCAGCCTCTACAGAAAAAATACAATATAATGCAAACCTCATACCGAAATAAAACAACCACAATCTGAGTCTTCAGTCAAAAGGCAGGGTATAACTAACTCTAAGTGATAAATCTTTGACTAGCTGAGCTTCTCCCTCTATAAATATCCCTAAGCCTTTCATTAAAATATCTAACCTGATTACAAGGATCATATTTTCCAAGATTTTTTCTCTCTCTCTGGAAGTGGTTGAGGGTCTTTAGCATAGGCCATTCAACAATGCACAAGGGAGATGAAGCTGGTCTCTTTTATGTGCTGTAAGAGATGGCAAAAATAAGGAGAAGGAGAAGGAGGAGGAGGAGGAGGAGGAGGAGGAGGAGGAGGAGAAGGAGAAGAAGAAGAAGAAGAAGAAGAAGAAGAAGAAGAAGAAGAAGAAGAAGAAGAAGAAGAAGAAGAAGAAGAAGAAGAAGAAG
>WNWU01000035.1:12576557-12614063 GCA_012654045.1 Ptyas mucosa
AGAAGAAGAAGAAGAAGAAGAAGAAGAAGAAGAAGAAGAAGAAGAAGGAGTGTGAGAGAAAGAAGGAATGCTGTCTGTAGGCAGGGTGGATTTTCCAGTGGGAACTTGTCTGAAAATTGAACCTAAGTCCTTGTTTCTTAGAAACAGTAATAAAGTCACACTTGCATTTTCCCAGGAGACTAATGAATCCAACTTTTGTCACAGATTTGCCTCAGCACAACCCCTTATGAGCCGCAGCTTCCAATCTACTGGAGGCAGCCATTCATGTGGAATACTTGAGCGCAGATGAGGAAGAAGGGATGTTCTCCTCACAGAGCTCCTGCCAAAGAAGCCGCTTCAAAGAGAGAGCATGTGCCCTGTTCAACTATGGATCCTCTGATGCTCATGCTCACGCTGTTTTATAGCATCCTTTGATCCAGTCCCCACAGTTAGTTATGTGGATGAATCGTGTGAAGCAGCAATGATTCCACACTTCTGTTCCAACTGAAACCCCCTGGAGGAGGCAGGAAAATAATTCAAGGGAAAGGGCTGGACATGAACTTGTTTTATATGCTGAAAAATTGGGTGAGAGCCTCAATGTGTGACTGAAAGCTCCATGTTTTAGATTCAGATTAGTGCAACCAGAAATCTCTTCCTCTTCCTCCTTCATATTTGTCTGGTTCTTTCACAAGAAGGATAATTTCGGTAAACCAATATTTTTATTCCTTCTGCTGTGGGTGGTAGGAATGACAGAGGCTAAAATTGAGAGGTGTGACTTATATAAACCAAACTAAGTTCATTGCAGAAGCAACTTCTGGTCCAGATAGTTCCTGATTCCTATATCGGTCTCTTTGCTTTTATACTGCATCATCGGTCTCTAACCCAACATCTGGCAGGATACACATATACAACAAAGGAACAACTGATGGTAGACAATTGGCAGGGATTGTCCATTGACAGCCAGTTATCTTTCCCATTGATATGATATGAAAGTGTGGACACTTCCTAATCCTTGTTCATCCTTCCAACATGAGCATGATCACAAGGGAGACCTTTGGCTGGAATGGAAGGGATTCCAATGTGTGTTGAGCTTGCTCGATGCAGCACAAAGCTCAGCACCAGGCAAATTCATCTGGATCAATGGCCAGATTGTCCTCTGAATAGTCCACAGTTCAAATGTGGCTACTCCGATTACCCTCCAGTCAATATTCTCCTCTGACATGCTGACTCTGGTGACGCTGCTGTTATGCTGCATCAAGTCGTAGCAACGCCTGGTGACTCTATGGATAAAAGCTCTCCTAGCATCCTGTCTCTCACTATATCACACGATCTTTGCAAGTCCATTTCTGTGGCTTCCAGTGCTGCTTCCATGCACTTCAGGTGCTATTGGCCTTTTCTTCTCCTTCCATCACCTTCTCCAGCATTATCATCTTTTCCATAGAGGCACCATCCCTCCTGTTGTGTCAAAGTCTGGCGGCTCTTGTTTTGTGATCACTTGCTTTGAATGGTTGCTCCTCTTGGAAGTCCAAGGAATGTGAAACAGCCTCCTGCAGCCCCAGGACTCCAAGGAGTCAAACTTCTTCCTCTGTTCTTGCTCAGAGTCCATCCCTCACATCTGTGCATCATAGCAGAGAATAGCATTGAGTTGCCCGTACTAACTTTTGTCTTGATTGAAATGCCCTGGCCTTTCTTGAGTTTAGCCGTTCAATACTCTTGATCTATTGTCATTTTCCTGAATCCCTTTTGCATTTCATCTTTATCAGTTCTGGAGTCTAGAAAATGTCAACTTCTTCTACCTTCTTATACTTTTATGTGAAATTCCTTTAGAAGATATAATCTTAGAAGATATAACCTTAGTTTTCTTGATGTTCAAGAAAAGCCTTCCCTTTTAACTCTCCTGTTTTATGTTTTATAATGATCATTCTTAGGTCTTCGGCTTCTGATATTGGTACATGACTGTCACTACAAATATAAATACAGAAGTTGTCTCATGTTTCCCGATTCCATTGTGACATTTGTTCATATATTTACCACTTTGGTCTCCATGTAGTAAAAACTAATGTCTTTAGCAGTTCCTTGTTGACATGAGATATTAAGATTATTGTCCTGCAATTAAATGACAGAACAATGAAAAAAAACATGCATTTCATAAATCGCAATTCTGACTATTCCATTTATTTCTGGTTTGTATGAAATTGGAATGCTTTATGATGTTGCTTTAGCCTATTGATGATATTGGAAATGTATAGTGATTACCTGTTATCAGTTATGGAGGACTTTTATTTTGAAAAGTATGCAGGAATTCAGTTAAAATAATCCTGAAATATGATTGAGGAGCCTGTTTGATTAGATACACCACTATTAGGGGTCACCAATTCCACTGTCAAACTACTCTTACTTACTTATAGTTCCATAAGTGGAACTTTGCACCAAAGTCTCTGAACTATTTCTCCCTTCAGTCATTCAAACCTGCTCTTTCATCTTGATTTTCACAATGTCCTGGTAAAAACTAACTTACTTCCTTCCTTCCTTCCTTCCTTCCTTCCTTCCTTCCTTCCTTCCTTCTTTCTTTCTTTTCTTTCTTTCTTTCTTTCTTGTCTTTCTTTCTTACTTTCTCTTTTTCCTTTATTACCTATTGTTATTTTGCACTTCCCATTGAGAGAAATGAGTTTTCTTGTGCTTTTGTTCTGAATATATATATCTGAGGATGACCTTTTTGTTATTTTCTTCGTGGGTTCCTTCTGAGCTTTCCCTTTCCCAAGGGCAGCTCAACGGTTCCAATTTGCCCGTCTGTCGCCTTCTTTAGTGGCTGCCTGTTTTTCCTGCCTGGATGTCCATGTGTCCTTTCTGATTTGAAGGTCAAGGAGGGGCAAAACGTTTCTTAGACTGACAAACATTTTCATTTGGGCCCCACAAAGCAGATTTTACTTTGAATGACAGCTTGAAATGAATTTGCTGAAAGCTCCTCGCTGGATGAAGCTGCAGAGGAATTTCAGAGAAGCTGAAGTGTTTTAGAAATACATTTTTGGAGGCACAGCTTAAGTATCCGTAAGCTCCGAGGCTTAATGTAACACAAAATCTGCTGCAAATTCTTTCCTTAGATCTCAGAAATACCATTTTGTGTGTACACAAAGTGGGTTCACTGGAAAAGTCACTCAGCATTTATTCTTTCCATCATCTTCTCTCTCTGCCTGAGGGTTGGCCAGATCCCAAGGGGCTTCTAGACATGACGGATGGTCTGAAGAAATCCTTCTATGATGAGAGAGAGAATCTGGTTTCAATAAAATTATTGGACTTTTTTATGGATGGATGGAAAAGCAGCAAACTATCAGGATGGGCTCCCCTCACAGCTGGATTATGTTTCTCCAACCAAGACCTTATTATTATTATATGGGTAATCTACAATTAGATTCACAGTCAAAGACTGGTGAAAACTTAATAATTCAAGTCCTGACCAAAGACCTGAGAATTATGAAGGTAGTATCTGAGGCTAAGAGAGTCATTATTATTATTATTATTATTATTATATACACAAAAATGTGAAAAAGAATTTCGAATCACAGCTGCCTGGTCTTTAGCTGGTTGCGGCAGGGCTGAAATCCAACAGGTTCTGACAGGTTCTGGAGAACCGGTAGCGGAAATTTTGAGTAATTTGGAGACCCAGCAAATACAACCTCAGGCTGGCTCCAGAGTGAGGTGGGAATGGGGATTTTGCAATATCCTTCCCCCAGGAATGGAGTGGGAATGGAGATTTTGCAATATCTTTTCGAAGTTCGAAGTTCGAGGTTTCGAGGTTTATTTGATTTATATACCGCCCTATCTCCCGAGGGACTCAGGGCGGTGAACAGCCATATAATAAAACAATATGCATACAAAATTTAAAACAATTAAAATCCAATTAAATGATTTGGCCTTAATATTTAAAACCCTAATAAGTTAAAACAAATTAAAATTTCCAAATTACATGATTATTAAAAGAGGAGAAATTAGGCCAGGCCGGCCTGGTTAAATAAAAAGGTCTTGAGAGCGCGGCGGAAGGTGCGTAGGTCCGGGATCCTTCGTATCTCTGGGGGGAGCTCATTCCAGATGGTAGGTGCCCCCACAGAGAAGGCTCTCCCTCTGGGGGTCACCAACCGAGATTGTTTGGTTGATGGTACCCTGAGGAGACCCTCTCTGTGAGAGCGAACCGGCCGGTGGGAGGCTACTGGTGGCAGCAGTAGCTGCCTTTTCCTTTTCCCCAGGAGTGGAGTGGGAATGGAGATTTTGCAGTATCCTTCCCCTGCCACGCCTGCCAAGCCACACTCACAGAACTGGTAGTAAAAAAAATTGGATTTCACCACTGGATTGCGTCCTTCATACACACTGAGCTTTTACCAAGAATCTGGGATGTTATAGCGTACCCATGTAATATATGTGCAGATCAAAGCAGTGTAGAATTTTTGTAATGGACGGATGGACATTTTGTCAATGTGCAGGTTTTGTAAGTGCCAGCCAAGATTTTGGGGTATGTCACCCAGTGTGCCGATAACCACTGGATCCACCACAGCCAGTTTATGTTGCTATGATTCCAATTTGACACAAAAATCTGTGTCAAATAAAATACAATTTCTGTGCCAACAAAGCAACTTTTTAAACCATTCCTGCTTTTTCTTCATAAAATGCTAAAAACCAGGGATTGTTTTTTTCCCACTAAGATTGTCTATGCACTTTTAAGAGTATGTTTACATCTCATGAAAGGTGGATCTTATGGGTTTTCTTTAAAAAACAACAACAACACCTTAGAACATTAATTTTAGATGCTCCAAATGAGATATTTGCAGAGAACAAATGTCTTCTCGAGCAATCTCCAAAGTTTGAGGGGTTTTTTGTTTGTTTGTTCTAAAGCCCACACTTTTTAAACATCACATTAATCAATTGCTGAAATGAGCTACATAGAGATGGACAGGGCAATCACAGCCGCCTGGTGTTTGTAGCATACCATCTTTAGAGGATAAATGATCACATCTCTTCCCTGTCTCTTCTGTAATGTTTGCATTGTTCTGGCACAATTCCCTCTGACCCCCGTTCCTGCCTTGAGTTGTGAGCCTTTCCCTTTATGCCTCTCCCTGTATAAGAAGCAACTCTCTGTAAAAGGACTGGTGAGCTGAGTTTAGCTCCTACAACTAGAACTAGAACTAAGGGGAAACTTCCTAACAGTGAGGACAATAAACCATGGAATGGCTTGCCTTCAGCAGTTGTGGGTGCTTCAACACTGGAGGCTTTTAAGGACAGCCAACTTGGCTAGAATGATACAGGATCTCCTGCTTGAGCAGCGGGCTGGACTAGAAGACCTCCAAGGTCCCTTCCAACTCTGTTATTCTATGTTCTGTGAGTTTAAAAAATGCCAGGACGTGTAAAGAATGGGGAAATAGTTGTTTTCCTACTTAAACATTGGTAGGGAGGGCAAATTTGTATCACAATCTGAATCCACCAGAATTCCCAGCTCAGAATGATGCTGAGAAATTAGTTGGTATGATGTGGGAGCAGGAAAGTCTCCCCAGGATTGTAAACCCTGTGAATGTTCCTGGAGATGCTCAAAGGCTCCAGCGGGGAGGCCTGCAAGAGGTCCAACTCTCCCAAGCCCAGAGAGTTGGAAGGAGGCAGCCTTCAACCCTTCTTCCAGTTGCTTCTCTTCTGCCAGGGGCTGTGAGATGAGTGCAGATCTGTCTCGGAAGAACTGCTGAGTCGGCCACTGACCTGGGGCATTTAACATTTATTTACTGCACTCAGCACTGAATGCCATTTCACTTATGTATGGCAAGACAAGCTGTAATGTTTGCTTTCCTAGGATGTGGGTGCTGCCTTTGCCCTTGGAGGAGTGCGGAATGATGGCTTGCAGTCAAAATTAATGCCTGACTTCTAGCCAAATTCCTTAGTCCTGCAGAAACGCTTGGCCTTTGCCTCAGTCCTGGCTCTCCGGCCAATTAAGCCTTATCTTCCAAAGACTCCATCCTCTTTGCACTTTGACAGACAGTGTCTGGTCTGGGCTAAGAATCTGACTTTCCCATCCTGAAGATCCTGTGCTCCCCCTGCCCCCCACAAGCAGACTTCTTTTGCTACAGGATCTTTGTGGTGCCATGTGTTGGAGCTGCAAGCTGAGAAGAGCATGGAAAAGAGTTTGTCTGCCCAAAGAGGGCCAAGAAGACTTAGGAAGACATCTTAAGTTGGTGTTTCCTTTCTCTCAATGGTCCTTCATCAAGGAATCTTATCTCCATACTTACATGCATCTCTGCCACTTCCTGCAGGCTATCATGCCCTTTACTCCCCTCTTTCTAAGCCATCAATGTTTGGGGAAGGTGGGGCTTAATTGCAGAATCCTGGCTGTCCTATCACCATCATCATCACCACCCCAGCATTTGTGTGATGCCGTCCCTGGGTTCCATTCTCGGACCACCCTGGCTCTGAAATTCACTGGGCCTTATTCTTTCTCTGCACCTTCCATTTATGCCAGTCCAGAGTTTTCTGCCCCTTCCATGGCATCCTGCTGCTTGGTTCTGAAGAAGCCTTGGTTGCCCCAGTTCAGCCTTGGAGAAAGGCCACTATGCTGAACTCTGGTTTCATCAAAGAGACAGCCCCTTCTGCAAGATGCAGCTTTAAAAGGTTCTCTTGCTTGCATCTTTCTGTCCTTCAGGATGTATGGAAAAGTTGCCCCGTTTTAAATTATACTTTTATAATTCTCTAATAATAGTTAAGCCTCTGTTTGGTCTCCATTTATTCTGACTGCATGATCCTGATTAATTTTCTTCCCTCTAGCTTCCTTGGTCTTTTTTTCAGAATAGAGATTTGGTTCATGGTCATTGACACAAGGTCCTCAGCTCCAGACATTTGTTAAATCACAAAAGTGATTCTGAGGTTGTTTTCTCCCATTTCAAACAGTTTTCTCTCCAGTGGGTTGACATACGGCACTTTTGCATCTCTGAAAAGGTCATTTTACTGCTTCCTCGTTGATAGGGTGTCTATCAACGCACACTTGTGCCTGCATGCAAAATAAGGAGATATATCAATCCATGGCATCTGAGTCTCTGTGGATTTTACTCCGCTAGTCATCACCGACTGTAGGGGGCGCTGCTTATCTCTGTTTCAAAACCATTGAGCTAGGCTGTCTGAAGACATTTCTGCAATTATGTGGCCAACATGAGCGTGGTTACCTTCCCACTGAAGTGGTACCTATTTATCTACTTGCATTTACATGCTTTTGAACTGCTAGGTTGGCAGGAGCTGGGGCAAAAACTGGAGCTGACCCCATCACACGGCCCTCAGGCCTCAAACCTGGGCTACAGACTTTTCAGCCAATAAGCCCAGCCTCTTAACCACTGAGCCACCACACCACCCATCTAAGAGTAGAGGGCAGCTGAAACTGGAAAACTACAGATTTAGGAATGTGTGGCTTGTAGGGAAGAGATGAGGCAATTCTGAATTGTGAACTGTATTTAGCAGAGGATCTGCATCGCCAACTTCATTTGATCCTGGAGCTCCCATATTTATTTATACAGTATAGCAGCATGCCAAAAAAGCAACAATTAAAACATTTTACAAAAGCCGTTTAAAACAATTAAATATAATTATTTTAAAGGTGACATCGGAACACCATACATGATGCAGGGATCCCCAGACTTCCAGAAAAAAATTGAAATCCCCTAGGACGCAAAGCCTGAAGAATTCCACCAACCACCCAAGGACCTGAGGAGCTCAGGTAGTGGGGTTGCGACCCAGCCCTTCTCTTCTCAGGTTGGTTTTAGGAACTGAAAAAAGTGAGGATGCTTTTGTATTAGAGGATTTCAAAGAGAGAGTTCCCCAAATTTAAGCTGATTTTTAAAAATCGAGGGCTTTTCAGTAGCAAAACAATATCCTGAAACTATGTATGATGTTCCAGAGCCACAGGAATTGGTCCAGATTTCCCAACCCCCGCTTTCCCAGTGTGCAACCGATCAGCCTTTTCCGAGTGAAAAGTAAAGCCCTGAGCAGACTTGGGGGAAGCAAACTGGAGGAGGTAGGAAGAGCTTTGAGGTGCCTATCACCCTGCCCCACTCTTCCGCACACAGATCTGGCCAGGGCTTTAAAGGGAGAGCCAAAGCCGGCTGCTCTGAGGAGTCTCCAGAGTGCGACCAGCACTTCACGTCTTGACTCTAAACATCCCCCCAGCTGCTGGTTTGGCCCTCCTGCACAATGGATACCTGCAGGGGACTGAACCCCAATCAGTGCTGCTCCTCTTCCTCCCAGCATCTCTCAGGATTATTCAAAGCCTCTTTTCTGAACTTGCAAACTGGGTCTGACCCTTAGAGAGTTTTAGCTTTAGCCCTGGTGGCGCAGTGGTTAGAATGCAGAATGGTAGGCTGACTCTGCCCACAGCCAGGAGTTCGATCCTGATCGGCTCAAGGTTGACTCAGCCTTCCATCGTTCTGAGATCAGGAAAATCAGGACCCAGATTGTTGGGGGCCATATGCAAATGATGCTTCTACATTGGGTTGCGTTATGGATTGGCATCAGCATTTCCTAAGAACACTTGGCACTGAGACCAAGCAGGACGTGTTTCCATGTGCTTGATGTTTAAAGAAAAATTTCAAAGCAACAATGATTTCCCATGCTCCAATGTTCCTGCCAAATAGGAAGGCTAAAATATTGCTTCGGTTCTGGGTGGAAAAGGAACAGAAATTAAATCAGAGCAGGATGGCCCATCTGCAGTAAGTGTGCTCGCTAGCCTCGTTTCAATGAAATCATTTTGATGAGTTATTAGAAGTGGGAGGGGCTGCTAATTGTACATTTGCTGTTAATTAATTGCCTCCTTTTTTCCCATGCTCTGAATCTCACTGTTCAGTGTCCCTGGTGGTATCTAAGAAGAAAAGAATTGCCAGAGGGGGGTGGCTGGTAGAGGAGGAAGAGGGGGCTGCGATTCAGACAAAAGCTTCAGCTCAGAGTGAAAAACAGGGAGCATCTTAGGTCTGGCAGCCCTCCCAAGAAAACCAAACAGGAAACGGGGCTAGATGAGCTAATTCTACTTGATTGTAAGGCTACATCAACAGAATCTTGCAGGTCTGATAGTTCAAACTCCTCCTGTCCATTTTCCACTATTTGATCCATTAAGGCAGGTCCTTCCTTCCTCTGACCATTAAGCCACTGAGGGCTCCTGCCTCTCTTCTCTGATTGTTTCCTGGACAGCATCTCTTCCCCTCCTCCTTCCCCCAAGGTCATTCACACATTCCATTACCAGGACCAACATGTAGAGAATTTCCAGCTGAAAACCTGGGACTACATTATAGTAAGCAGGCATTTCTTAATATGACACAGCCATTAAGAGAATGTCCACAGCATGTTCTATGTGAGTCCACCACCCAAATTCCATGTTTTACTCTCAAAGGTGGTGAATTCCAATTCAAAAATGTCTCTAAATGTTTTCAGTTGGCTTGGTGTAACACTTCCCTCCACACTGTTATTGTCATGGTTGGGTCTTTATTTTTAAGGAACTCAAAATGACAAATAAGGTCACACATCCATTTTTGTCACCATCTTTGAATTTCAATATTGAATTAACCTCGCTTTCAAGGGAAAGCCATCGAGGTCTGTCACATCTAGACAAAAAGGGAGCCTCAGTTGGGAAAGGTAGATCTGAAGGCCAGGAAATATTTTTTAATCCAACTGGCTTCTCTGTATATGCATGTGAGAGGGATTTGAGGCGATGGACCTATTTATTTGTTTCATCAATTTTTGAAGGCACCCAACTTGACAGGGGACCCTGGGTGACAAACAATTACAAAATAAAAACAATTGCATCATAAATTAACACAGAAATTAAAATACTTAGTAGCTGAGAAAACTAACCCAGCCAACAGTGCTAATACAGCTAGGAAAGAAGTCCTTTTTTAGGCTCAGAACTGTCAGTCCATCACCTCCACCCTGGAGCCAAGCTGATGCCAGAGATCGTCCTCCAGCCCCAGATGGGTTCTGGTAACACATGCCAGGTCAGCCCTTTAACCCATGATTGAGCCATGGATGAAGGTGCCTTATTATAGATTCACTTGGCACTCAGCAGCAGCAGACAACTGGAGGCCTTGAAGGTCTCCAAATGGAACTCAGGAATGAGACCAGGGGATGGAATGAACCACAAGTCCATGAAGCCTGCAGTAGAGCACCTGAGAATGGCCCATCCCCTGACTCCTGCCGTACTTCCCCCTTCCTCTTACCCATCACTACTGAGATGCTATGAAGAACGATTGCAGGAACTGGGTGTGTTTAGTCTAGTGAAAAGAAGGACTAGGGCTGAGATGATAGCAGTGTTCCAGTATTTGAGGGGCTGCCACAAAGAAGAGGGGGACAACTTATTTTCCAAAGCACCTGAAGGCAAGACAAGAAACAATGGATGGAAACTAAACAAGGAGAGAAGCAACCTGGAACTAAGAAGAAACTTCCTGACAGAACAATCAACCGGTGGAACTGCTTGCCTCCAGAAGTTGTGGGTGCCCCAACACTGGAGGCTTTCAAGAAGAGACCGGACAGCCATTTGTCTGAAATGATATAGACTCTCCTGCTCAAGCAGGGCATTGGACCTCCAAGGTCCATCCCCACTCTGTTATTCTATGTTCTTGCCCGCTTCCATCCCTCCTTGCACTCCCTTGTGCAAATTAGTCCATGCCCAGACCTAGTCCACAAAGACCCTAAGTCCAGAAGTACTTCTGCCAACCTCTACTAACCATGGACTGGAATGGAAGTGGTCTGGCATGGGACCATATCTGCTTTTTTCTCCCAAAATTGAATCATTGACTTCCATGCCAGAAACATATTTGCTATGTTTGCTCAGAGAAACAAGGAATGAACATAGAACATGGAACAATTTGGGTTGGTAGGATTGGGATGAGATAGGAGCTCCCTTAGGAAAGCTTCCATGATGGGGCTGATCTTGTCCTGGGTCAGAATTCTAAGCGTGTGGACTTGTGTGAAGCTGTCAGCAGATGTGATCACCTCTTTTGCTACAGGGAGAGTGGATCCACGCCTGCTCAGATGCCTCTGAGCCATCCAGGGGGAAAAGCTCCATCTCTCATCCAGAGGAGGGGGGGATGGGCAAGAGTCAATTTGCCACATGTGCAGGGATCCTGACTCAAAATAAGTGACCAGCAACATTTGGTCTACATTAACAAGTGTTTGTTTTGAAATACAGATAGCTTTAAGGAACAGTGGAAACAGGCAGTTCTTCTGGCTCCATTTTTAATAACTTTAATAAAGACATATATCCTTTTTCTTCATTTCAAGAGAAATTTTGCTGTAGCTTAAATGGACTCTAAATAAAAGCAAACAAGTCATAATTTAAAAAGAGTCAAACACCCCCCCCCCCTTCTTTCTCATAACATCAGTAAGGATGAGGGGCAATTGAAGACATCTCCACGTACTTAAATTCTCTCTTTTGGAAGAAGAAGATTGTTCTGAAAAGAGCTGAAATGATGGCACACAGAATACGTGACAGTGAGATTTCATTTATGGTGGACCAGGGCACCTAAGAAGGAATTTCTACCACCCGGGGCCAAGTTCCTATTTTATTCCTCAGCTTCCAAATGAGACAGTGATGGATCTTTAGCAATGCTGTTGGCATAGAACATAGAATAACAGGAGGTCATCTAGTCCAACCCCCTGCTCGAGCAGGAGTCCCTATATCCATGATGGCAAACCTATGGCATGCGTGCCACAGGTGGCACGTGGAGCCATATCTGTGGGCACGCAAGCGTTGCCCTAGCTCAGCTCCTGATTTTTGGGCCTTCCAGGCCCACTGAATCTCAGGAAATGGGCTGTTTCCAGCCTCCAGAGGGCCTCAGGGTGAGGGGGAGGCTGCTTTCGCCCTCCCCAGGCTCCTAGAAAGCCTCTGGAGCATGGGGAGGGTGAAAAGGGGCCTATCTGGCCCACTATGCCAAAAGTGGGGGGAGCGCGGGGGAGGTGTCACAAACGTATGCATGGGGGACAGGGCACATTGAATTATGGGTGTGGGCCTGTGCATGTGCGACCCCCCCCCCACGCTCCCCCCACTTCTGGCACGTGACGGCAAAAAGGTTAGCCATCACTGCCCTATACCATTCCAGACAAACGGCTGTCCAGTCTCTCTTTGAAAGCCTCCATTGATGGAGCACCCCCAACTTCTGAAGGCAAGCCGTTCCATTGATTGATTGCTCTCACCATTAGGAACTTTCTCCTTAGTTCTAGTTCTAATTAGGCAAATGGAAACATTTCTCAAATAAGATTGTTGTCTGACTGACTGATTGACCCAAACAAACAAACAAACAAACAAATAAATATCAGTGACTGTCCACGGTCACATTGCTGTAACAAGAGGATTGTTTTTTACCATCTCAGGCTTCTAGTAATAGTGTCCAGTGTGTCCCTTTCTGCTCACCAAACGCAGAGGTCGTGGCCAGTGGACATGATGCAGCCCACTGCATATACATACACACCACAGAAGACGAGGCTGATTTGGAAGACACATTTTCGCATTTGTGCCTACACAGAAAGGGAAACAAAAGAGACAAAAAAATATTGGCTTTAGCCATCCCTTCTGCAACCCAGAAGCAGAATACAAAAAAGCTGAAACCTGGAATTTAACCATGTTGTTTCCATCGTTCATTCTGCAGACTTGTTGAGATGCTCTCACGGGTCTCTGAAATACCCCAGGGAGCCAAACTCAGTCTGAAGGTCGAGGAGTAGCCTTTTTACCCACAGAGCAGAAACGGGGTGGGGGAGGCATCCAGTGCAAGGCCCACCCTTTCGAAGACCAGGATGGAGGCCTTGCTGAGAGACTGGAGGGAGGAGAGTTGGAATATAGAGATACCCAAAGCTTCCTCCTGTCATCTCATCATCTCACAGTCTCTTTGCGGGTAACAGCTAAATTGAAAGGACACTAGTTTTGTTCTCCAAAAAGGCAGGAAAGTGCACAGTTGAGCTTCAGGAATTGTGTTCTGGAAAATCTCCATGTGCAGTAAAAGCAGGATTTGCCCCCCGCCCCCCTTCCCGAACCTTGGGACCTCAGTCACTTGATCCTGGGATGATCCTGATCAGCTCCACCTGTTCCTGTCTTAGAGAGATTGCTGCCAGCGTCTTAAAGCTCCATTTGTTCTGGGTTCAATAAGTGTTGGGTTGTTACTAGGGGTCATAACAACATGACAGGGTATAGAAAGGAATGAAAATAATAACAATAATGATGATGATGATGTTTCAGCCGTAATGGCAGAGTGACCTGGCCATTGAAACTATGTGATTATATGTGTGTAACAGTATGCATGTAACAGTGATACCCATTGTCATCAGGGCATTTGGCACCATGTCCAAGAATTTTACAAAATACATCAAGAAATTGCAGTTTCCTGCAATAACACCAGTAGAATTGCAAAAAAATGTGCTACTCGGAACATCATATATTTTAAGAAGATACTTGGTCTATACCTAGGATGCTGGCAGCAACCCATATCAACCATCAGTGCCAGTCAATAATATTTGTGATACATTTTTAAATGTTCAGTTGACTGAGTTTCATGTTTAATGAATAAAAGAGATAATAATAATAACAACAACAACAACAACAAAAAGGAAAATGAAGAAAAGGATGTGAGAGAATTAAGTGAACCAATACTGTACTACAGTTGATAGCTTTAACAATTCTTTCTTGATTAACAGCAATAGCACTTAGACTTATATACTGCTTCACAGTGCTTTACAGCCCTCTCTAAGCAGTTTTTATGGAGTTGGCATCTTGCCCCCAACAATTTGGATCCTCAGAAATAACAGAAATCATAGCAATGTGACTGATGATGGCTGGAATCACATCTGCAAGTAAGAAGCATCTGAAGTCTTCAATGTTTTCATTGCGTTTGATTTCATCGCAATGCCGCAATAGATAACGGATCCTTTTGGCCAGGTCCTGCTCCACTGGACATTTACCAGCCCCCACTTCAAAGCTGGCTAGGCAAGGTCGGAGAGCAGAGAGGGGCAAAAGCTTCCTCTGTGAAGTGTCAAGCATATTGGCCAGACCCTGGCCAGACCCTGGAAGCAGTACGGGTCTGGATGGGTAGAAACAGATTGCAACTCAACCCGGCCAAGACCGAGTGGCTGTGGGTACCGGCATCTCGGTTCAGTGGAGAGGTGCCATCACTGACTATAGGGAGTGAAGTTTTGCCCCCTGTAGACAGGGTGTGCAACTTGGGCAAACTCCTGGATTCACAGTTGAGTTTAGAAGACCAGATAACGACCGTGACCAGGGGGGCATTCGCCCAGATAGGTCTGGTGCACCAGTTGCATCCCTACTTGGACCGAGATGCCCTACGCACAGTTACTCATGTGCTGGTCACCTCACAGATTGACTACTGCAATGCTCTCTACATGGGGCTACCCTTGAGGACCATTCGGAGGCTCCAGCTGGTGCAAAATGCAGCCGTGCGGGTTGTGATGGGAGAATCCCGATACTCCCATGTTATACCCCTCCTCCTGCGCGATTTGCATTGGTTACCAGTTGCCCTCCGGGCAAGATTCAAGGTGCTGGTGATGACCTATAAAGCCCTACATGGCTTAGGTCCAGGATATTTGGTGGACCACTTACAGCCAGCAACGATATCCCATCGCCCGGTTTGCGCCCATAGAGAGGGCCTGCTCAGGGTGCCGTCGGCTAGACAGTGGCGGCTGGCGGCCCCCAGGGGTAGAGCCTTCTCGGTGAGTGTGCCCACCCTCTGGAATCAACTCCCCTTGGAGCTCCGATTAGCGCCCGACCTTCGCACCTTCCGCTGTGAATTAAAAACTTGGCTTTTCAAATCCCTTGACCTGGACTGACGGGGGTTTTAAGGGTTAAATTTTAATTTTTTTAGATTTTAGATTTTATTTTGTATTGTGGCTTGTGTTTTTATTATTGTGAGCCGCCCTGAGTCCATTGTGAGATAGGGCGGCATATAAGCCGAAAAAATAAAATAAAATAATAAAATAAAATAAAATAAATATTGGCCAGACCGTGGGAGATTCTTGGCACCAAGATGAAAATTTTGAAGACCGTATTATTGGCCACAACATATGTGCAGGCATCCTGTTCAGAACGATTATCTCGGGTGTTTTCAGTGCTACAAAAATTAAGTTTCCCCCAAAGTGGGAGGAAATACGGTTAGAGGAGAGGAGATGGGAGTTTGGGTCGTTGATTCTCACCTATATAAGGCAAGAAATCAACTTTAACCAGGTGGGGGTCTTGAGGGCTTTCTAATTTCTTACAACACTTTAGTAGAATGGAGATCCATCCTAAGACAGGCAGCTGAAGCACCCGAGGGAGGCCCAGAATCTCCCATGAGAAACTGTGCTGGTCGTTGATGGTAATCAAGATTTGATTTAATGTTCTGCTCTGCTTCCAGCTGAGCGCTGATTTTCTCTTCTCATCCCCAAAGAACATCTGAGCCAGCTACCTGGCATGAAGTGTTTTGAATGCAGGTGCTATCCTCCCTCCCACGGAGCAGAAAGAAGAAGAAGAAGGGGGAAAAAAACAACTCTTTGGAATAAGCTCCGCTGAGACGATGGACAGGTTTGTTTGCCAAACAACAGACTGATGAAAAAGGATTAGTATTTAAAGAACAGCATAGCTCTGTGTGACGGGCATTAAATAACCACCTGATCTGTCTTCTGCCCAAACGCCTCCCTTTGCTCTGTCAATTTTATCCTTCGTTTTCTCTTTCACAATAATTCATCTGTTCCACAATCGTATCAGGGCTGGAAATAAGAGCCCCCTAGCACTGAGGGAAGGTGAGAAGAAGAAAACCAAGCACCAGATCTTTCGGATAGGATAAAGCAAGGGCTAGAATTTCCCAGAATGCAACATTCTTTCACCAGAATCAGAATAGAGCTGGAAGGGACCTTGGAGGTCTTCTAGTCCAGCCCCCTGCTCCAGCAGGAGAATTCCAGAATACCAGAATACCATTCCAGAATACCATTCTAGGCAAGTAACTGTCCAGTCTCTTCTGTCCCTTGGTTGGCATCCATCTTTCAAGCAATGGGCTCTGAGAGGTTTTCTTCTACTCAGACTGCTGTGCTCCCTTCCCCTCCCAGGAAAGGCCATTCCTCATTCCGAATCCTGAGCAGCCCAGGAAAGCCCACCGCTCCCTTCCTCCTTCCCTACCACATCTCTGCCCAGCTCAGCAAATTGAGCTCAGTGGTCAGTCAGGCGGGCCTGGAGGGAGGTCATCCAGCTCCCGCCAAGCCAGCAAATGATCCAGAAGCTTCACAATGGAAGATGTCATCTTTTCTGCAACCAAGAAAGATAAATAAGCTATTAAAGGCCAGAAGCCGAAGCCCCTTGGAAGAAGGCTCCCTGCCAGAGGACCATTTGTTATTATGGGGAGGTGTCAGACCTGCCCCAGTCCGATCCCTTAGGGAAGAAAAACCTTCAACTCCATTTGGTTAAAGCAAAGGGTTCTTTACTAAGAGTGTCGGTTGCAGGAAAGTCAAGCCAGCTGTGAAAGCACCTCGTTTGCTGGACACAAAAATAAGTATAGGTTTGCCCCCAGCCCATCTCCCCCCCGTGACCAGCCCATTTCCAGCCAACCAGAGCTGAGATGTTCGGGGATAATCCGTATATTTCTCAGGGTGCCTGGTCCTTATCCCGTCATTCCCCAACTTCTGTTTTCCTATCACGTACACACAAAGCTTTATTGCCCTTTCATCCTCCCCCCAACACCCCCCCCTTCTTCTTTTTATGCCAGGATACGTGTGAGGCTCCCAAACCAAGGCAGGCAGGTTGACCCAAGAGGGCCAATTAAGAACCTCCAATGTGTTGGCTGCATCTTCCTTGCAGCAGGAAGTCCAAGCCTCTGCTGGTTTGCCAAAGGGCTTTGGATGGTCCTGGTTCCACTAATCTGCTGGTATCCAAATATTTAAGCCCCGGAGCTCTTTTTTTTTTCCCTGAATGTAAATGAACATTTCCCAGAAAAGACCCTTGAAGAGACAAAAAGCAGCAGATTATGAAGAAACAGACCAGAGATGAGTTTCAGCAGGTTCTGACCAGTTCTGGAGAACTGGTAGTGGAAATTTTGAGTAGTTCGGAGAACCGGTAGTAAAAATTGTGACTGGCCCCGTCCCCATCTATTCTCTGCCTCCCGAGTCCCAGCTGATCAGGAGGAAATGGGGATTTTGCAGTATCCTTCTCCTGGAGTGGGGTGGGAATGGAGATTATACAGTAGCCTTCCCCTGCGACACCCACCAAGCCATGCCATGCCCACCAAGCCACACCCACAGAACCGGTAGTAAAAAAAATTTGAAACCCACCACTGAAACAGACCCAATTGTCTTCTCTAGGCAATTTTGAGATTGTAGAGGAGAATTCCTGCAGCTGCTCCTGCTGCAGGAACTCCAGGTTTCGTCCAATGGCCCTAGAACATCACCCCATAGCGTCCCCCTCACCCCCAAATCAAAGTCTGAGAATAAAATAGAAGCAGATGTTCTGTGGAGAAATCCTTAACTCCCCAGCCTCCAAAGAGCCCTTTTTCCAGACTCACTTCACCCATTTATTGTTTTTTCAGGATATCACTAGATGACAAAAAATAAATTCATAGAATCTCCAGGTTGGAAGGGACCTTCAAATCTTCTAATCCAGCACCTGCTCCTGGCAGGAATCCTCAGGGCTCTCCATCTCTTCTTGAAAACCTCCAGTGATGGAGAATCAGAGGTCTAGGTTTACCTGGTTGCTAGGTAACACGGAGCTAAAGGAGCCAATTCAATCTGTCCTCTGTTTTTTATATATATTGGAAGGTTTCAGGACTGGCTTACTTCTGGCGAACTTCTGTAACATCATTAACCTGCACAGATTGATTTTTTTTTCTATGACATCCCTTCCTTTCCTCTTTGCCACAGAGCCCAGGGAGGCACCACACGAGATGAACCCCCAGCTGCCCCCTTTGCACGAAAAGCAGGTTCTTCTGAACTCTGACTGATGCAGCCAGTGGGGTTTGCTCAGTTCTAGCAGCATCTACAAGGCAAGTTAATCCTCCAGGCATGGCAGAAATAAAGTGAGCCTACCAAAATTTATACATTTCAAGACTTGGTTTTGCTGTTGAAATCAAAATCTTTACTACATGAACAAAATTCATAAAACATCAAATGATTGTTACTGTAAAAACATGAAAGGGCCAGTGCTGACATAAAAATCAATTCACCCTAAACATAGAATTTTTGAAGAATTTTGAAAATTTAACCTGAACAAAATTGCTCACATGCAACATTAAATCTAAATCGGATTGATTCAAACTGGAAGCTGGTTGAAGTTTCTCCTCAAGCCCAGGAGCTGCAGGAGCTATTACTTTCCACAAGTGATGCCTTCTATGCCTCGGTTGCCCCTGTAATTTCTGAGAGTATCTTCCAAGCCTTCTTTGCATGAAGGGGAACTCCTGAGGACTTCATGGTCCACACAGTTTCCTGGCTGCAGTACGTATGTATTTTGTCAAAGTCAGCAGAAAACTGTACCTCACCACTTTCTCTGGAATTGGAAACTAAGTAGAGTTAGACACTTTATTTACTTACTTACTTACTTACTTACTTACTTACTTACTTACTTATTCTTATTTCTATGCCGCCCACTCTCCGAAGACTCTGGGCGGCTTACACCAAAGACAATATACTAAATAGCATATTGCCCCCAACAATCTGGGTCCTCATTTTACCCACCTCGGAAGGATGGAAGGCTGAGTCAACCTTGAGCCGGTGAGATTTGATCTGCTGATCTGCTGAACTAGCAGTCAGCTGAAGTAGCTGCAGTACTGTACTCTAACCACTGCGCCACCTCGGCTCTTTTTCAAGAGATGGAAACCTATTAAGGAGAGATCCAACCTAGAACTGAGAAGAAATTTCCTGTCAGCAGGAACAATTATGGAAATTGTATGTGCTCCATCACTAGAGGTTTTTTAAAAAGATATTGCACAGCCATTTGCCCAGAATGGTATAGGGCCATGATGGTGAAACTATGGCACGTGTGCCCAAAGTGGCACGTGAAACCATGTCACCTGGCATATGCAGCCTTGCCTGTTTGTCTTCTGGTGTGCTGGCCAGCTAATTATCAGGTGTGCATGCATGCCAGAACCTGGAAGTTCAGCTTTTCTGGAGCGCGATCCCTTCATGCACACGGCAGCACCGAAAACCAGTATGTGCATGCATGCCGGCCAGCTGATTGGTGGGCATGTATGTGCGCTAGAACCCAGCTTTTCCAGAGTGCAGCCTTGATGAGCGCACATGCGCGCAAGACGTTCCCACAGAACCTTTTTGCCATCATTGGTATAGGGTTTCCTGCTTAACCAGGGGGTTGGACTAGAATGCCTCCAAGATCCCTTCTGTTATTCTGTATTCTGTAAGCCTGGTTAATACTTGGGAAGAAGATCTAAGGAATCCCACAGCTCAAGGCTACATTATGAGGTGGAAGAAGCACCTCAGAAGACAGCAACCAATTTTATTTTATTTTTAATTTGATTTATATGCCGCCCTTCTCCGGAGACTCAGGGCGGCTTACAATGCGCTAAGCAATAGCCTTCATACTTTTGTATATTTATACAAAGTCAGCTTATTGCCCCCACAAACTGGGTCCTCAATTTACCTACCTTAGAAAGGATGGAAGGCTGAGTCAACCTTGAGCCTTGGTGAGATTCGAACCTGCAATAATTGCAGGCAGCTGATGTTAATAACAGGGCTTTAGACCACTGTACTATCCAAGGCTCTTGGGAAAAAAATTTCTGTTTTGTTATCCAAAAAATTCAATTTTAATGTGTCTGTGAGATTACCTGGGTGCAAGTTAGAATCCTAGAGCTGGAAGGGGCATTCTAGTGCAACCCCCTGTCCAAGGCCAGAGACCTTATTCCCTTCCAGACAAATGGTTCTCTGGTTTTTTCTTGAGCACCTCCAGTGATGGAGCACCCAAAACATCGGAGGGAAGCTGTTCCACTTATTAATTCTTCTTGATTTCCAGGTTAGGTCTCCTTCCAAGCAGCTTCTTGACAACTAGTTCTTGGAGAAGGTTTTGAAACCATTTTCCTTTACAGAAAAAAATCTTCTACATGTTTTGATCATTAAAACTGGGGTTCTTGGCCTCATTGCAAGTAATTGGAGAAATGTATCTGTAAAAAGAGTGTGAAACTATCAGCACTTTCCATGTCATATTTTGGGGTTCCCAGATTGGAGCATTGTAATCCTCAAATTGTACTGTTTTGATCCTTCCATCTATTATGGGAGACTCCGAAAGTGTTTTGCAGTTCTCCAAAACTGACAACTCAATTGCTGGACAAAGGAAAGTAATAAAAAAAAAACATTAAAGAGAACACTGTAGAGCAAATGGCTGGAACATGCCTGGGATGGATTTCACGAAGCCTGTGGTTTTTTTCCAGTTACTCTCCCTTTAATTACATCCACAAAAACTCAACATTCCAGCCTCCAGCGTGTCGAAGGCACATGCAAGCACAACTAAGGGAGAGTTGACCAAAATGAGTATCAGCCATCTCTGAAACATTAACCCGTTTGTTTTTTCCTATTCTTGTACGTTCTATTCATTTATTTTATGGGTTGCGATTGCAAGAAATCCTATTAATAATCCTCCCTATTCAAATGACTGAAAGAAAAGCTGTAGGACAATAGACTGGAAGTGTGACAAAGAACTCAAAAGGTGACAACTGTTAATAACAATGAATGGGTGATTCTTGTTCACATACAAAGTCCAGATGAGACTTCTGGCAGGAAGAATTGCCCTGTGCTCCAGTGCTGCTCTTTGTATTGGGGTAGAGGGGGGCGCGATGTCACAGTGGCTTAATGACTTTGGAACTGCTGGCCAGAAAGGGTCTGCACTCCAGCGGTTCGAGTTCGGCTCCATGAGACGGGGTGAGCTCCTGCCACGTGCTCCATTGCTCCGGCTCCCCCAGCAGTTCGAAAGCATGCAGTGTTGCAAGTAGATAAATGGGCATTACTTTGGTGGGGAAAACCTAGCTGTGTTTGTGTGTGTGGAGAGCAGAAGCTGGCACTGGACCTGGCTGGACGCGAGGCAACACAACATGAAGCAAGGCAAGACTGGCAGAGGAGCATGGAAGAGCCAGCAGCTGGTGTAAGTTAGTTTGCCCCCTGCGGTGCACCAAGGATAGGCACGCAAGTGCCAAGCATAATAAACTAGCAATTTTGGCTGCCAGGACTGCATTGTGTGTCTAGCATTTGTAGATTTCCCTGACATTGTATGCCATACGCTAAATAACAACAACAGGGTAGAAAGTTTAATAATCCCCTTTCATTTTTATGACCCACAGGTGTGCATTCCTGATTTCAGAATTTTACAAAAAATGAAGATATCTCTAATCTGGGCCAGCACCTTCTTTCCAATTAATGAACTGTCTCTCTCCTTACCCCTCTCCATAAAAGTAGTTTGGGCAGTGTAGTCATTGGATATAGAGCACCATAGGAAAGTATATGAAAAAGTCATTTTTTCAGATAACAAAACTATTTGTTTTGTGAGCAGCAGTTCTGGTCAAGGTTTTTCTAAATAAAGTTTAAGGATTAGGCGAGGGGGCAGGTATCAGAGATTTCTCCTTATCAACTTTTCCCACAGTGTGCGTAGTTCAACAGGTTCAGAGAAAAGAACAGATTTTTTAAAAATCTGTATTTATCCAATAGGAATAAATTTACATATTTACAGGGAAATGGCTGGAGAGGGAGGGGGAGCTCTCATATGCTCAGAATAGAAGAAGCTCTTGGAAACCAAGCAGTGAAGAAGGAAGAGGTCCTTGGAGGTCCAAGTGCTGGAAATCGGATCCCTTGGCAGGTTCCTCTGAAGGCAGCAGCCCTTGGCTCAGGAGGAACCATTGCCTGGACGAACTGAACTCATTTCGACTCCTAATTAGCCCTTCCCTTTTTTCTTTGCTTCTCTTTCAATTCCCCTCCACTATCATTCCCACCCAGTTTTTCTTCCTCTTTCTTCCATTTTTTCTCTGTGCAGTCTTCCCTCTTTATTTTGTTTCACCTTTTTTTGAGGGGAGGAAGAAGCTGTTAGGAGGGAAGATATGTGTGTGGGATCTATGTGTGAGAGAAGGGAGCATGGGGAATGGATGGTTTGTGCAATAGGACTCCATTTTATAAATTAAATATTGGGGAGGGGGACTATTGACAAAAATGGGTGCGCAAACCCAAATATGTCACAGGTCCCACTTATGTGGTGGCAGGAAGAAGTCTCCAGTGCCCGTTACAGCTGGAGATGGCCACTGTAGACTCATCGGGTGAGGAAGTATTCCAATATCTGAGGGGCTTCCACAGAGGGGAGGGGGTCAAGCTATTTTCCAAGGCACCTGAAGGCCAGACAAGGAACAATGGATGGAAACTGAACAAGGAGAGATTCAACTTAGAAATAAGGAGAAATTTTCTGACAGTGAGAACAACCAACCCATGGAACAGAAGTTGCCTTCAGAAGTTGTGGGAGCTTCATTACTGGAGGCCTTCAAGAAGAGACTGGATTAGCATATGTCAGAAATGGTATAGGGTTTCCTGCTTGGATGGGGGGATGGGGATTGGATGATCTACAAGGTCCCTTCCAACTCTGTTTATCTGTAGGAATCTGTAGAAGGCAGACATCTGTCCAGCTGTCTCCTTTTTGTCTCCTCTGCCAGATCCAAAGCATGTGAATTCTTCTTCCTGTGGGTGAAGATGCTCAGAGAAGGCTGGGAGGTGCTTCCTGCAAGCAGGCAAAGCAACAGCAGCAGCAAAAGGAGAAGACCCCCAGTTGAGATCCTCCTGGGCTCTGCTAGGTTTGGCAGGGTTCAAATGACTTGCTTCATGAGTCGTGCAGGATTAGGCTGCAGGGAGTTGAAGTGGAGAGCTGGGCAAAGCTGAGCCAGTCCATCCAAAGTCTCCTTGCATCCTTGAAGTCTCCTTGCCTTGTAACGCTGGTCAGCAGCCCCTGCTGGTCTCCCTCTACGGCTCTCTTGCCAGCCATAAAAGTACAGAATGTTATTTTACAGCACACTGTTTGAAAACGCCAGGAGACATTCTAAAGAGACAGGCCAAACCACAAGTCCACATGTTGGAATGTCTCTATTAGCACCGTCCTCACATGCTTCTGACTCTACATCGTCTCATGTGGCTTGCTAAATCCTGAACTTGGAGGGAGGGCAGAGCTTGTTTTATTGTAATGTTTCAATCCACAATCTGCCCAGAACATGTAAGCTATTGGAGAAGGGAGAAGGGAAGGGAAAAGGTATTGCATTTCCCCAAAAGACTAGGAAGAGCCCTGGTGGCGCAGCAGACTAAAAGCACTATTAACATCAGCTGCCTGCAATTACTGTGAGTTCAAATCTCACCAGGCTCAAGGTTGACTCAGCCTTCCATCCTTTCTAAGGTGGGTAAAATGAGGACCCGGTTGTGGGGGCAATAAGCTGACTTTGTATGAATATATACAAAAAGTATGAAGGCTATTGCTTAACGCATTGTAAGCTGCCCTGAGTCTCCAGAGAAGGGCGGCATATAAATCAAATCAAAAAACAAAAAAATACAAAACCCCAGTTTTTGTGGTGTTGCTGGACATAAATGGCGGAGACAGGGCTGACACCAAGGGCCGATCCAGGAGCCAAATGCCCCAAATAGGCAGCCCAACCCTTATATAGCAAGGGAAAGCAAGAGATCCACCAGCACGTCCCAAGTGGTCAGCTCAAAAGAGAAAAAGAACAAGTGGCCGGAAGGAGACAGGCAGGGACTTGGTGAGATTCTGCTGATATTAACAGAACAGAACATATTAACAGAGTTGGAAGGGATCTTGTAGGTCATCTAGTCCAACCCCCCCACCCAAGCAGGAGACCCTACACCATTTCTGACATATGCTAATCCAGTCTCTTCTTGAAGGCCTCCAGTGATGAAGCTCCCACAACTTCCGAAGGCAACTTCTGTTCCATGGGTTGATTGTTCTCACTGTCAGAAAATTTCTCCTTATTTGTAAGTTGAATCGCTCCTTGTTCAGTTTCCATCCATTATTCCTTGTCTGGCCTTCGGGTGCCTTGGAAAACAGCTTGATCCCCTCCTCTCTGTGGCAGCCCCTCAGATATTGGAAGACTGCTCTCATGTTTCCTCTGGTCCTTCTCTTCACTAGACTAGCCATGCCCAGTTCCTGCAACCATACAGGAGCAGCTGCGGAAGCCTCTTTGGCCTTTGGGCAGTAGAACCAAAGGTGCAGAGGGTCCCCAGCCAGATCACTGAGACCCAGTTGGAGAAGCCTCCCTTCCTCACAGGAATCCTTCCGATCCCCTCCCGAGAGCCATCACCTGCCCTGGGGAGGAAAACACAAGTACCACAGCCTCTCCCAGGCACCGGGCATCGGCCCCCTTGAGAGCAAGGGCACCCCTGGCATTTGGGCAGTGGTGAGCTTGGCTTCATCTTAATTTAAGCAATCAAAAGTAGATTTATTATGGCAGTGGCTCCCCCCAGATTTAAGAATTTCTGTCTCCTCAGGGCCATATCAAGCGCCAGAGAAATCAGAGGATCCAGGCAGGTCAAAGATTTATTGCAAGCTTAAGCTCTCTACAAGAATCTGAACTACTAATGGCCAAAGCAATTTTGGTGGTTCTGGCGGAGACAGTCCAAAAGTCATGGCTGGCTCTGGACATTGTGGCACCCGAAGCAAATTCCTTTTCTGGGCTCATCTCCCGATTTTGTTAGGAATTCAAAAATTTTCTTGTTTCTTCATTCTATTTAGCCCTCAAGCAGGTGCGCTGACTCTCAGAGGGTGTTCTTACTGCTTTTTGCTCTTTTTGTTGTACTATTTCAAAGTCTTCTGTTCTGGCACCCACAAGTCATGGCGCCCCCAGGCCATGCCAACTCGGCCGCAGCCTGAAGCCAGCCTTGCTGGAAGCTTCACTGTAGCCCAGGCGCTGAGGAGACCAGGGTTCTGATGGTGTGAGGGCTGCAGTGGGGAAGAGGCGGTGCTCCCCACAGGGTTCTCCCCCACAGACCTCTAGTATAAACCCAGAAGGAACCATGTTTGGGCAGGCACAAGGGTCCTGTTTGCAGCACCCTGACTCTTCTTCCTGCACAAGAATTTCTGCACAGCTGTTCACTCTGTGCAAGCCCCGTGTGACGGATAAGATGCATCTGAATTTTTCATAGTGTTTTGGCTTCACTTCCAGGCTCAGAACTCAGAGATTCTCCTGCCCCAAAGTGCACCCCTTACCTGAAGTTTGGCTTGCTTGGCAGCACGGCTGAGAACACCAGATCTGGCACACCCCATCCCACTGCCCTTGGGTCAGGCGCAGAAGGGAGAATAAAGCAGTTGATGCAAATGTGCTTCTTTAGGAGAAGAACTGCCAGATGCTGCCCAGTTTTTCTGATCTGATGAGCTCTCGTTTTTTCAGCTCTAAATTTTGCAGATAGTTTAGGTTGGTTTCCAAAATGCCTGAGGCTCCTTTTTATTCCTACTCTGCACATATACTGTATGTGTAAATGAATTCGTCCAGCTGCAAGATGGAGCCAACGGCTCAGAAAGTTACTTGGGCTGTAAGGTGCCCACCACAAACCTCCCCACTTCAAAGCAGCAGAAGCAGCCAAGGGGGGTGAGGACAGGCAGGGAGTCACCATCCTGCAAGAGGCGCAAAGCAGCTGGACCCCGAGGCTTTGGGGTCTCTGGCCCACTGAGAGGTCCCCCCACTTTAACCTCTGTGATCCCTCCACCACCACCTCCTCCTCCTCTTAGGCAAGAAAAACCAAATGTACAGATACTGATTAGGTAAAACTTGGCTCAACAGCAGTAATTGGGAAGAAGAGCTTGGGCTGCTAGTAGACAACCACTTAAATATGAGCCAGCACCAGGGGTGAAATCCAGCAGGTTCTAACAGGTTCTGGAGAACCGGTAGTGGAAATTTTGAGTAGTTAGGAGAACTGGCAAATACCACCTCTGGCTGGCCCCAGAGTGGGGTGGGAATGGAGGTTTTGCAATATCCTTCCCCCAGGAGGGGAGGGAATGGAGATTTTGCAGTATCCTTCCCCTGCCACGCCCACCAAGCCACACCCACAGAACCGGTAGGGAAAAAATTTGGATTTCACCCCTGGCCAGCACTGTGTTGCAGCTGCCAAAAAAGCAAATGCGATCCTAGCCTGTGTTAACAGAAGGATAGCATCAAGATTGTGTGAAGTGTTAGTACCACTTTCAAAGCTTTGGTAAGACCCCACTTGGAATCCTGCATCCAGTTCTGGTCACCACAATATATATTTATAAAAAAGATGTAGAGTCTCTAGAAAGAGTGCAGAGAAGAGCAACAAAGGTGATTAGGGGGTTGGAAGCTAGAACATATAAAGAACAATTGCTGGGATTGGGTATGACTAGTGAAGAGAAGGACTGGGGTGACATGATAAAAGTGTTTCAATATTTGAGGGGCTGCCACAGAAAAGAGGGGAAGCATCTGAGGGCAGGAGAAGAAGCCACAGATGGAAACTTTTCAAGGTGAGATCAAACGTAGAATTAAGGAGGAATTTCCTGACAGTGAGAACAATTAGCCAAGGAAAGAACTTCCCTCCAGACGTTGTAGGGGCTCCATCACTGAAGGCTTTTAAGAAGAGACTGGACAGCCACTTGTCTGGAATGGTATAGGGGCTCCTGCTTGAGCAGCGGCTTGGACTAGACGACCTCCAAGGTCCCTTCTAACTCTGTTATTCTGCTATCCTGTTCTCCTCCTCCTCCCTCCTCCTTTTGCTGGACCTTTTCTGTAAAACTTGCATAACAGTGAACTTCATAAATCTCAGTGTCATGCTGGAGATATTTCCTGCTCGGAGGCTTTCACAGCATCTGCTGGTTTGAAGTTGAGTTTTTATTTGTCCTGAGGGCCCCATTTCTTTCCAGCCTGAACTGTTTATCCCTGCCCTGTGGCCTCCAGGAGGCTTTATCTCTCAAAAAGGGTACTGGTGAAAGAATAATAATTATGATTGGTACAAATATAGCTTTCCCGTTTCTCAGGCAAGAGATTGCACCGATGAGGGAGAGAAGGCAGGACTGAGCTAGCTGGGCTTGTCCTCATCAGGATCTTCTGATGCTCCAAAGCCTCATTGGTGGGTAAAGAAGAAACCCAGAATTTGTAGCAAATCTTTGAAAATGCATGCCTGGGGAAAGTCAGGCATGATCCATCATGCTCCACCAGGCCTTCTAGAAACAGAAATCTAAGAAGCCAAGAAAAAGGGGTAATTTCAGACAGACTAGCTTTTATTAACACCTCTCTGACCTGGAATTCTACAGGAAGGTCCAGAATTTCCAATTACAACTTCCCTACATTTTCCCATGGCATCTTCTTCTTTTTTCCTCTCCACGAGAAAGCAAGTGAGAGAGGAAACATGGTTTTGGGGGTAGATAAAGACAGTCCCTTGTCTCAGAGCACTCTCAGCATTAGCTAAGCTAACGCAACTTTTAGCCAAATCCAGCGTTAAATCTGGAAACACATTTTGCAAATACTGCCAATTTTGGTCTTGCATCTCTGTTAACTCTGATTTAGCTCTCATGCTACCCCATCTTTTCTGCATGCAAGTGGAATCCAGGCTTTTCACAGAGCTGCAGCCCCAAATTCATTAGTCCTATCTTGACAGAAGGACAGATTGCTTCATCATGGATTCTGCTGAGTTTGAGTCATGGAGGCCTCTTCCAGGTTGGCTGCACCCAGTTCTTAATGTAAGAGGTTGGATACCCATCTAGGGATAAGGGACAGATTATGGCAGCCTCAACACCTTCCACTCCAGGTGATGGAAACCTGAAGTCCCTGATCTTTCTTCTGAAGGGAATTTGATAATATCTTCTTCCCTCATTCGGCATTGATATCCAAGTGGGATCCACAGCTCATGGGAATTGTGCAGTGGTGAAATCCGAACTAGTTCACTACCGGTTTGCTGGCTACACATGCACACTGCACACCAAATGCGCACAGCGTGCATGCATGTGCAGTGTACACCATGCACCAAATGCAAGATGCCCGTGCATGAGCATACACACATGTGCAGTGCACGCCAAAAAAGAAGGCATGGGGTAAGTAGAGCAGCGCGCAGGGGGGTGTGATCAGCTGTGGTACACGATCTTCAGAGCCTTTTTTTTTTACTTTTAAAAGCATTTTTTTACAACCTATTCAGCTGACTACAAAAAAGGAAAAGTTCCGACGATCAGCTGAGCGACACAGGATCTTCAGAACTTTTTTTTTTTTACTTTTAAAAGCATTTTTAACTACCGGTTCTGGTTAAAAAAATAGTTCTGACAATCGTGCGTTGCTCACCTGATCGTTGGAACTTTTTTTTTTACATTTTTTACTACCAGTTCGGCAAACCAGTAGCCTTTGTTACTACCGGTTCAGGTGAACCAGACCGAACCGAGAGCATTTCACCCCTGGAATTGTGTCTCTCAGTCCTCCATTCATTGGTATTCCCCAGCCTCTTGCATGCACATGGAGGCATGTTGCCTAACATCAAGGGTGCTTCTGGGAACTCAGTACTTGCATTGGACAAATATTGCAGCAGCCTGAATGTCAGGCACAAAGATGCAGGCCCACACCATGAGTTGACTTCTTTATTGTTGCAATGCCTATTTGCAAGAATGCTCCCAGGTGGACTGCATTCCCTTGGGAACGATCAGATAAGGCTTGGACGATTCTGGGGAAGATCAGGCCTGCTGTTCTGCTTTCTGCCATGCAAAGACTCTAAGCTCCGCCCCTTCCTCACACCTCCACCCACACCCATTTCGATTAAGTGTGTTGCACATGTATGATGTACAACAAACATAGGCATGTAGTTGTTAGTTGCGAAGTTGTGTCTGACTCATCGTGACCACATTCCTTCAGGCCTTCCTGTCCTCTACCATCCCCCGAAGACCATTTAAGCTCACTCCTACTGCTTCAGTGACTCCATCCAGCCACCTCATTCTCTGTCATCCCCTTCTTCTTTTGCTCTCAATCTTTCCCAGCATTAGGCTCTTCTCCAGTGAGTTCTTCTTTCTCATTAGGCGGCCAAAGTATTTGAGTTTCATCTTTGGATCTGGCCTTCTAAAGAGCAGTCAGGGTTGATCTCCTCTAGGACTGACCAGTTTGATTGCCTTGCACTCCAAGGGACTTGCAGGAGTCTTCTCCAGCACCATAGTTCAAAGGCCTCCATTCTTTGGCGCTCAGCCTTTCTTATAGTCCAACTTTCATAGCCATACATTGCAACTGAGAAAACCATAGCCTTGACTATACACACTCCTGTTGGCAGGGTGGTGTCTCTGTTTTTTAGTACGCTGTCTAGATTTGCCATAGCTTTCCTCCCCAGGATCAAGCGTCTTTTAATTTCTTGGCTGCAGTCCCCATCTGCGGTGATCTTGGAGCCCAGGAAAATAAAATCTGTCCCTACCTCCATTTCTTCCCCATCTATTTGCCAGGAATTGAGCAGGATGGATGCCATGCTCTTAAGTTTTCTCCTCCTTCACCCGCATCAAGAGGCTCTTTAGTTCCTCTTCACTTTCTGCCATTAGAGTGGTATCATCTGCATATCTGAGGTTGTTGATATTTCTCCCGGCAATCTTAATTTCAACTTTTGATTCATCTGGTCCCTCCTTTCTCATGATGTGCTCTGCATATAAGTTAAATAGGCAGGGTGACAATATTCAGCCTTGCTGGACTCCTTTCCCAATTTTGAACCAATCAGTGGTTCTGTGTCCAGTTCTCACTGTTGCTTCTTGACCCGCATATTGGTTTCTCAAGAGACAAATAAGATGGTCTGGTGCTCCCATCTCTCTGTTAAAAAATTCACAGTGCTAATCTTATTGTGGGCTCTAATATAATGTCAACATTAGAGTTGCTTTCTTACCAATGTAAAGAAAAGATCATATATGCATTGGCAAAGCAGGGTAGGGGAAATCATGACACGGATCAGAAGAAAGACCACCTCCAGCAAATGTACAGTGCTATCAATACTCCATTAACGTTATGGGTCATTTTAGCCTCAGTAGGAAGCAATCTCAGAGCAGAGTGAACTACAATAGTGGGGTGAAGCTGGGGGATTCTATCTGGGTTGGTTGTCCAAAGCTTGACCTGGCATTTCCTTCCCTGAAGATTGAGTGGGAATCTAATTGAGACATCCAAAATGGTTGGCAGGTATTTTGAGGGCCACCAACCCAAAGCTATAACCCCATCAAGAGCTGTTGGGACAAGTGGAAGCTCCCACTTTCATCTTTGCTCCTTTCCCTTCCAGCGACTCTCGATTTCTTCAGTCTCAAAGTCCTACAAGGGCCCCGGAAAAGGCAGGCATCTCCAGATATAGGGAGGCAGGTGGCAAGAATTCAGCTCAGGAAGCTTGAGTGAGAAGTGCTAATCAAATTAAACCGTGGCCCTGCAGTTTAACTGAATGGGTTGGAAAAGCCCCTGGAGGCCTAACCCCTTGAAGACCCCGGCTCTCTAATCAGCACCCAGAGGCCTGGTTCATGGCTGTAGGGCTGACAACACAGAAGCCCAGGCATCCTCCCAACCCTCACTTTGATCCTGAGTGAAGAGAGGGATCTGAGTTGGTCAGGAAGATTAGCCCAGCCTTTCACCCCTTGACCAAGCACCTTTTCTTCTGGGTTGGCCAGGAGTCCAGGATGACCTTGAGGATTATTCCCATGTCAGGAATCCACTTTCATCCTTCTCAACTATAGGATTTCCTGAGGTAAATTTGTGCCAATTCTTCTCTTCTCCTATTTGAGTAGCGCCCATGAAAAACTCCAGAGGAGAAAAAGCTCTGAGCCTCAGGAGGAAAAGCAGGGTAGGAGCGATCCTTAGACCTCCCCTACTCCCTCTCCTGCTTCTGGGAGGGGGAGCTGCTGCCCTTCCCACCTTCCTTTTCCACTGTGCAGATGTGAAGAATTAGAAGTCATAAAATCAAGGGCAGAAAGTGAGCCAAGCTTGTCTGCTGGAGAATTGATGCAAACCTCCTGCTAGATGCAAGGCAGGCAGCGTACTGTATTTCTGAAAAAAATGCAAATATTACAAAATACCTTTAAGCCTCCAGTGACCTCATTCCAAAGGAAACCAAAACCACCCACACCCTTGAAACTCCACAGGGGGAGATGCAAAACTATGTTCCTACTTCAAAGATGATCTTCCAAACTGTCTTGTCATTGCTGACGATCCTTTATGGGGAAACCTCTGACCTGGGTGCGACCCATTTTCAAATGCAGTGGTGGATGGATGCATAATATTATTAATTCAATTTATTAATTCAATTTATATGCCGCCTTTCTCTGGAGATTCAGAGCGCCTTACAATGCATTTTTTAAAAAAAACATTATAAAAACATTTAAAAATGAAAACATTAAAACCCATTCACACCATTCATGGCCGGATCTCACAAGATCGCAATAATGAGATCAACACCCCCAGGCCTGCCGAAAGAGCCAGGTCTTCACAGCTTTTCGGAAGGCCAATAGGGTAGGGATGGTCCTGACCTCAGGAGGTAATTGGTTCCAGAGAGCCAGGGCAGCCACAGAGAAGGCCCTCCCCTGTGGGCCCACCAGCCGGGATTGTTTAGCTGACGGGACCCAGAGGAGACCAACTCTGTGGGATCTTACCAGTCACTGGGAGCTATGTGGTAGAAGACGGTCTCGAAGATAGCCTGGCCCTGAGCCATGTAGGTAATAACCAACACCTTGAATTGCGACCGGAGACCAATAGGGAGCCAGTGCAGCTCGTGGAGAATTGGTGTAATGTGGGTGTATCTAGATGCACCCACGATAGCTCGCGCGGCTGCGTTCTGGACCAACTGTAGTTTTCGAACACTTTTCAAGGGTAGCCCCATGTAGAGCGCATTGTAATAATCTAACTGTGAGGTGACAAGGGCATGAGTGACTGTGAGGAGAGTCTCCTGATCCAAGTAGGGTCGCAATTGGTGCATCAGGTGAACCTGTGCAAAGGTCCCCCTTGCCACAGCTGTCAGATGTTGCTCTAATCTTAGCTGTGAGTCTAGGAGGACACCCAAATTGCGAGCCTGTTCTGAGGGGGACAATTTCTCTCCCCCCCCCTCCAGAACCAAGGATAAAAGAAGGTTTCCTTGGTGCCTCCTCTCTAGAGAGCCTTGTAAGAAGGCCTCCCTCTCGGCCTGGTAGGTTCCTATGCACACAGAGTGATCTGGGTGAGGTACGTCCCCACATAAGGTTTTTCCATCTACATTATAACATCACAAAACATTTTCTACACCATCCTTTGAGTTCATTGAAGCAGGGATGTGACAGAGTTGTTTCTTCATCATCCCCTTCCATCCCCAGCATGTTCTTGAGTCCTGATCAACTGCTGGTCAATTTTGTGTGCACTGAGAAAATTACCTATTCAGACTTCGCTGGAAAAAGCCCATTGGAGCAGTGATGAAATCCAAATTTTTTAACTACCAGTTCTGTGGGCGTGGCTTGGTGGGCATGGTGTGGCTTGGTGGACGTGGCTTGGTGGGCATGGCAGGGGAAGGATACTGCAAAATCTCCATTCCCTCCCCACTCCTGGGGGAAGGATATTGCAAAATCCCCATGCTCACCCCACTCTGGGACCAGCCAGAGGTGGTATTTGCCAGTTCTCCAAACTACTCAAAATTTCCACTACCGGTTCTCCAGAACCTGTCAGAACCTGCTGGATTTCACCCCTGCATTAGAGCCATTTCACAGAATCAGAGAGTTGGAAGGGAAGCTCCACCATCAGGTGACCCCAAAAGATGACAGCCTAGTCTCAGGTTAAAAACCTCCAGTGAGTTTTCCACTGACTGACAGCTCTGACTGTCTAAAAGTTCTTCCTCATGTCTAACTTGTATTTACAACCCAGATGTTTTAGCCTTCCTGAGAAGAAGTCCAAGCCCTCTACAACATTGACATCCCAATGGGTATTTGAAGATGGGTTCTTTCTTGAGCTTCTGTTCTTCAAGCTGAACATCCCAAGGTTTCTTCTGGTTCCCACTCTTTTCGCCATTTTGGTAGCCCTTCTCTGGACTTGCTCTAGATTTGCCAGAGGCACAAGAGAGGGAGATTAGCAGCTGATGCCCACCAGTAGGGATTGCATTAATGCTTGCCAGAACATTAATAGGACCATGACTGGCCATAACTTCCTTTATCTGAGGCGAATGTCAAATAGACAAAAATGATTTTGCTTGGAATTCTTTCTGTCTTACTATCAGGCCCTCAACTACGGAAAGGGTGTTTGTATCCCTCGGCCACCCTTCTACTCCCATATGTCTCCCCTCACCCATCAGATGGTCTCTTGCCTGATTTGGGACAGAATACAATGTCCCCAACCCCCCTCTCCCTTTTAAAAATTTCATTTCTGAGTTTGCTCTGCAAACAAGGCCATTATTCTCTCATGATTCACAAAATATCTCTGAGAGAGCGGGGGAGGGGAACCAGAGCAAGAGCTGTGGTTCTGCTCCTCCCTCACTTTCACACATCCCTTCTGCTGAACTGCAAAATAGGTGATTCCCCAGAGGATACTTCTTGGCGGAGTCTGCCTTGACTTCTGCGAAGGGGTGAAAAGCCTCTGCTGCCATCTAGCGCCCACAGCGGGCACTCCCAGAGACAGCAAGGGCTGTGAGAGTCTGTTGGAGAATTGGGAAGGGGGAAGGGGGTGCTTCGGGGTCTCATGTCTGGTTGGCTTTGCTTTAAAGCAGTGTTTCTCAACCTTGGAAGCTTGAAAATGGGCGCTGCTGGCTAGGGGATTCTGGGAGTTGAAGTCCACCCATCTTCAAGCTTCTAAGGTTGAGAAACACTGCTTTAAAGGAACTGGCACCAAGGGCTCCTCATTGGACCGCTAAGTGCCCAGGAAGGGCAGTCTACTGGCCAGCTTCCCCGTTAGCTCTGCCATGGGATGCCCTCTCAGAGCCACTGGTTGCTTTATGCACTCTAGAAAGGCTTCAGAGAATGCTCTTGCAATGAACAATGATGTCTTGCAAAGGATGAATGGAGGCTTCAGGTAACGAGAATGCTTCCTGAGCATTGTGCCGAGAGCTCTCTGAAACTCGAAAATTGCAATTCGAATTTGTTTCTCAGCAGCAACAACATTGCAGCCTCACATGGCCTATTTTTTTTTTTGTCCCTTTGAGAATAGCTTGAGGCACAGAGATCCATGAGTTAAGCTTTTAAACAGCAACAGAAGAAACATCACTTATTAGTGTCTATAGAAGCTCTGCAGGAAGATCCCTGGCAAATTTAGATAAATCTTGTAAAGCTACTGACACAATTGTGAAAACAGGCAAAGTCATCTCGGACCTGGTCTGTTCCTCCCCCACTGGCTTGTAATTTTATGATTCGAATGGGGAGATGTTTTTTAAGGACAGGGGAGCCAGGCAGAGGTGGGTTTCAGTAGGTTCTGACCAGTTCTGGAGAACCGGTAGCGGAAATTTTGAGTAGTTCGGAGAACCAGTAGTAAAAATTCTAACTGGCCCCACCCCCATCTATTCTCCGCCTCCCAAGTCCCAGATGATCGGAGGAAATGGAGATTTTGCAGTAACCTTGGTGGTAATCGCTGCACCACCAAGGAGCTTAGTGGCGCAGCAGACTAAAGTGCTGTTAAGTAGCACCAGCTGCCTGCAATTACTGCGAGTTCAAATCTCACCAGGCTCAAGGTTGACTCAGCCTTCCATCCTTTCGAGGTAGGTAAAATGAGGACCCGGATTGTGGGGGTAATAAGCTGACTTTGTATAAAAAAGAACACCGCTTGGGAGGGGCGAAAGCCCTACTAAGCAGGTATATACAAAAGTATGAAGGCTATGGTTTAATGCATTGTAAGCCACCCTGAGTCTCCAGAGAAGGGTGGCATATAAATCGAACCAATGAATGAATGAATGAATGAATGAATGAATGAATGAATGAATGAATGAATAAATAAATAAATAAATAAATAAATAAATCTTTCTCTGGATTGAGGAGGGAATGGAGATTTTACAGTATCCTTCCCCTGCCATGCCCACCAAGCCATGCCCACCAAGCCACACCCACAGAACCGGTAATAAAAAAATTGATACCCACCACTGAAGCCAGGTATGTGCTACCGACTCCAATTGGAAACCCCCACCCCCAGACACAGAAGAGCAGCCCCTGCTTTGGTGGACCCCAAAGTCTGCTCAATGCAGAAATTTTGCAGCTCTTTGTGGACCAAGCTGTAGCCGGGGAAGGAGAATCAGCAGGACATCTCTCCTTCCCACCAGCACAGAAGGTAAGGATTTCCTCACTCATCCCCCCAAAGCAGGAAGGAGGGCAGTGCTGAGGCCAGGTACACTGGTCTGTGGACTCATCTCTCCTTCAGCCAAGGGCAGCTCAGGTACACGGGACAACTGTATCCACGGGCACTCTGAATATGTCTCTTAGGGTTCTTTTAAGTCAAAAGCCTTGATCAGGGATTCAGCCCCCTGTCACATAAGGAAAAGCAGTCGGACCTTCAGAAATACCATTTCCAACTTCCCGCCATTCTTTCATAGAATCATAAGGCCGGAAGGGACCTTGGAGGTCTTCTAGTCCAACCCTCTACCCAAGGCAGAAGTCCTTATATCATCCCAGAGAAATGGTTATCCAATCTTTTCTTGAAAACCTCCAGCAAGGAAGCATCCACAATTCCAGGGGGCAGGCTGGTGATCATTCTCACTGTGAGGAAATTCCTCCTTATTTCCAGATTGGATCTCCCTCTGACGAGCTCCCTCCCGTTGCTTCTTGCAGTGTTTTGGAAAGTAAATTAATACCCTCTTCCTTGTGATTGCCCTTCAAGTATTGGAAGATGCTATCATGTCACCCACCTTAATACTTAATACCCTTTATTACTTCTCTTTATTAAGCTACAGTATACAGGAGCCCTGGTGGCGCAGTGGTGAGAATGCAGTATTGCAGGCTAATTCATCTCACTGCCAGGAGTTTGATCCTGACTGGCTCAAAGTTGACTCAGCCTTCCATCCTTCCGAGGTCAGTAAAATGAGGACCCAGATTGTTGGGGACAAGAGGCTGACTCTGTAAACTGCTTAGAGAGGGCTATAAAGCACTGTGAAGTGGTATATAAGTCTAAGTGCTATTGCTAGTGCTACACCAGGGCACCAGAAATTTTGGGCTCAAGTGTGGTCGTAAGTTGAGGACTACCTGTAATGTTATCATGACGTCAGACACACTTTCCAATCTCCCTAGAGCACAAGCAAGTTGACCTGTCTGAAGTCTTGCATTTCCGCGTTTATTTACTGAGGTGCAGTTCATCAAAAACATTTTGTTGGGCAAATGGATTTAAGTGTCTCCGATTCAAAGATTCACTATGCTTCCTGAGTGCCCCCATCACAATTAAGACATGACTGGTCTTGCTGCAGCCACAGAAAGGAGCCAACCGATGTGTTTGAGGCCAGAGGGATTTGAGGGGCTTCATTTTATTCCTTAAAAGCCAGGAAATGGCTCCTCGCCACCTCGTGCCCTCAGCTTCTTTGAGGCGTTGAAGCCTCCCTGACTGGCCTGGATTTAACTCTGGGCTAGGAGGAGAATTCTCCGGAGTGGAGAGAAAGGAAAAGCCAGAGGTTCTGGGAAAAACGGAAGATTATGGCTGGATTATCTAGAAACACACACATGCTCACAAAATCATCTATAATTATGGATGACAAGTGTATGTGCTGCTGAGCAGCATTGAAAGAAGAACGGAAATGATATAAGGAGGGGAAAGCAGGAGAATCTCTCTCACACACACACACAAGCAGAGATCATAGCATCCCAGGGCTGGAAGGAACCTGGGAAGTCTTAGCCCCATGATGGTGAAGCTATGGCACGGATGCCACAGGTGGCACGTGGAGCCATATCATTGGGCACACGAGCTCAGCTTCAGCACCTACCCCAAGTCAAGAAACACACTGTTTCTGGCCTCTGGAGAGCCTCTTGGGGGTGGGGAAGGCCGTTTGTGCCCTCCCCAGGCTCCTAGAAAGGCTCTGGAGCCTGGGGAGAGCAAAAAACGGGCCTACCGGGCCATCACGTGCCAAAAGTGGGGGGAGCACTGGGGGGGCGCATAGAATTATGGATGAGGGCAACCATGCATGTGACCTCACCATGCTCCCCCCGCTTTTGACACGCGATGGCAAAAAGGTTAGCCATCACTGTCTTAAGCCATTCCAATCATTCCTGCTTCAGAAACCTTTAACCTCCCCTGGTAGGTCCTAGTCAGCTCCTTCTTCTGCCACTTCCCCCCCTCCCCATTCTGGATGCCCTGCAACTAAACTGGAAACCAGTGAATGGGGACATGGGCCATCTTTCTGATTGGCAGTGGGGCCACCTGCTCTTTTAAGCACATGACAGGTGGCAAACAGGGAGCTGCCAAACCTCTGGGTCAGCATGTTGACATCCAAGCAAGCCTAACTTTAGTGCACGTCATTCACATCTGTGTTTGTATGCAGCGTCTGAATACACATATATACCCATAGAGTATGAGCCGTGGTGGCACAGTGGTTAGAATGCAGTCGAGTAGAGTAGAGTAGAGTAGAGTAGAGTAGAGTAGAGTAGAGTAGAATAGAATAGAATAGAATAGAATAGAATAGAATAGAATAGAATAGAAT
>WNWU01000035.1:12614073-12634995 GCA_012654045.1 Ptyas mucosa
ATAGAATAGAATAGAATAGAATAGAATAGAATAGAATAGAATAGAATTCTTTATTGGCCAAGTGTGATTGGACACACAAGGAATTTGTCTTTGGTGCATATGCTCTCAGTGTACATAAAAGAAAATAAAACATTCATCGAGAATCATAAGGTACAACACTTAATGATAGTATGGCAGACTAAATCTTCCAACTGCCAGCGGTTCGATTCTGATCTGCTCAAGGTTGACTCAGCCTTCTGTCCTTCCGAGGTCGGTAAAATGAGGATCCAGATTGCTGGGGGCAAGAGGCACACAACCCTGAGGTGTCCCTCAATGAAATCAAGTTTGACACCCCTACTGTAAACCATTTAGAGAGGGCTGTAAAGCACTATGAATTGGTATATACAGTAAGTCTAAGTGCTAATGTTATTCACTGATTCACTAGACATATATTAAATCTATCTGAATCACTTAAATAGGAGGGAAACTGGATTCCAACGGGAGAGAATTTGGAACACCAGAAGCAAATGCAAGTATAGATAAGGGTGTAATTTCAGATCTGGCACCCTTCGAGATACTTACCGTTTAAGTTGAATAATGTCTCATATAATCACTCATTCAGGTCACTGCTTGCAGTACTAAAAACAGATCAATGAAGTTGCAAAAGACAAATGAGGACACTGCAGTAGGGGAATCCAGGCTCAGAGCTAACCAACTGTTTTCTCATCTACAGATTTTGTTCTTGCGCCAGCAGTCACATCGGGCGATGCATGGATTTCTAGTTGGTGATATGTGGACAGTCATATGTTGGTTTGAAAAGCAATTTCTATATAAGAGAGCCAGGACTGCATGAAACGGTGTCAGCGTATCTGGGAGTAAAACAACTTGTGTTATGCCCATGGGACATTGCCCAAAATATACCAAAATGTGACAGATGCTGAGGTCAATATCTATGGCCCATCTGGGCTCCTGCTGCTGCTTCTGAATGCCAGGTCAGTTTATAATAACTCTGCCTGATCCCGGACCTTATTGCGGTCAAGGGTGCCAACCTGGCATATATAATTGAGACCTAGGTGGACTCAGAGGGGTTGTTCTCCTCTCAAGCATGAAACTACCCAAGGCTGAGGTTTTGAACCAACTGTGATCTCAGGGGAGGAGAGGGTGAGATAGATGGAAGCTACATCACTTGCAGAAACTTCTTGGTGTGTTTGTGTGTCATTACTGCTATGCGAGCTGCATAGGGCCTGTAAACTAATATAGCCTTGAAACTAACCAAGGAGAGAAGCAACCTGGAATTGAGGAGAAACTTCCTAACAGTGAGGACAATCAACCAATAGAACAGCTTGCCGTCAGAAATCATGGGTACTCCATCACTGGAGGTTTTTAAGAAGAATCTAATTAATCACTTGTCTGAGATTGTATAGGTTCTCCTGCTTGAGCAGAAGACCTCCAAGTCCCTTCCAACTCCATTCTGATTCTGGTATGCACCCTGACAACAGATGAATTCTAATATTTAATAACTGAAAAAGGACCTTCCAAAATTTGTAAATTGTGTTCCTCAGTCTGAAATGACATAATTAGCTAATTCTGTGTATCTAAATTAGGGGGTGTGATTGATCAGCATTTAAAGATGCTGAGCTTGTCATCTGGAAAGCTAACAGCCTGGGGTTCCAGACCCAAGTGCTGAGTGACAATTCTTTGCGCCAGCTCCTGCCCACCTAGCAGCTGGAAAGCATGCAAATGTGAGTAGATAAATAGGTACCACTTCGGCGGGAAGGTAACAATGTTCCCTGTGCCTCAGCATCTAGTCATGTCTTTGGACAACACTGGCTTCCTCAGCTAGAAACCCAGAAGATCACCATCCCCTACAGTCGGACAAGGGGAAACCTTTACCTTTATGAATCTAAACGTGTTCAGTTGGTAACTAGTTATTGTTTTCTAAATGATCTTGTACCAAGAGTCCCTTGGGAGTTGGGCAGCATAGAAATGCGACAAAATAAATAAATAAATAAATACCAGTCAAAATTGGAAAGTTTTTAAAAGCATTTTGCTCTAGGGCCCACTTTCCGTCCTAAAGTCCTGCGGTCCAAGGATGTCAGGTGAGAATTCCATCACATCTCAGTCAACAGAGACTGCTATAAGTCGTGGCACTAATTTGAACAAATTATTTCAGCAATAAATAGATAGCGCAGCTGATGAAAGCTAGAGCCAGGCCAGAGTCCTGGGAAATTAAGATGCACTAAACTAGTGATAATCATAACTGACTTCCATGGAAAACATGCAGGAGATAACTCTAGAATGTAAACCACTGTCGGCAATACAGCTATTTTCTTTTATTTGTCAGTGATATGTACGATAGAAGATATTAAATTTGCTAGCGAAACACTAGTAAAATCATTTTTTTTAACAATCCACGGTGCAACCCTGGGAAACCTTTGTATGCATAGACAAAGCCTGCCACCTTGTGAATAAGTCAGATCTTGGCAGGATTAAATGAAAAAAAAAAAGAAAGCTTCCAAAACATTGGCTGACAAATGTCTGGCAATTACTTTCTTAGAGATGGAGCAGTAAAATCATGCCTGTTGCCAGCTTTTTCTTAGCCTGCCCACTTTCCATCTTGGAGAATTAGCTTGTGTTCCGTGGGGAGAAACTTTGGTTTCCTTTGTTGGAAAAGTGGGCTGCTCTGGGAAGGTTCAAGGAAACCTGAATGAATGAAGTGAGTTTGGTTATCTTACATCGTCTGTTGAAAAAAGCAAGAGTGTGGCCACTAAAATGAGGTCACCAATGGCCATTGTGCCCACCAAGCTCTGTAGGCTGGGGTTTTTTTCTCCTTTGTCCAGGTGAGATTATTGAGTCTTTCCTTGGCAAAAATTGACTACAGGGTGATGGAGGTCTCCATCCCAAAAGGCACCTTCTGGGAACTCCTAGCTGAGTGCTTTCTAAAGTCCATGTGCTGCTCGTGCATGACCACTGTGCAGCCTTCCAAGGCAAGAGCCTCATTCACCAGAACATGGCTTCTTCTCAGTGCAGGATTTAGGACAGTGGTGTCAAATTCAAGGCCTGGGGCCCAGATCCTGCCCACAGTGTGCTTCAATCTGGCCCGCGGGGTCCCCCTGGAAACAGTGAAGGACCGGCTCACGGTGCCTCTGCCAGCGAAAATGGAGTTTGGGTGGCTGCGATGGCCTCCTGCAACCCTCTGCCAGCAAAAACGGAGCTCGGGAGGCCATTGCAGCCACCCAAGCTCCGTTTTCGCTGGCAGAGGCACTGTGGGCTGCCACAGGCGCCCCCAACACAGGCGCCCCCAACACAGGCGCCCCCAACACAAGTGACGTTGAGCTGGCCACTCACACCCTGGTGACACCCACTCCAGCCCACTGAGGTCAAACACAACGCTGATTCAGCCCTCAATGAAATCAAGTTTGACACCCCTGATTTAGAAGGAGTAGATTCTTAGGAATACCTGCTTCCCTTTGCTTCAAGCATAGAGATGGCTCCAATCAAAGGTTCCGGAAAAGAATTTGGCTTTCCTGAATTTCTCATGAGTGTCAAAGGAAAGAGAATTTCAGGGAAGATCTTAAAGATGCCCTACTATTCTAACGAAGGGATACTCTGAGAGGGAATGTTGGGTGGATAGGAGAGAAAATGGTAATAAGTAAAGTCAGACTTTGTTTGCACGATGGAATCAGGAGATGATCAGCAAGGTGGAGACGATCTTGGATCCTTCAAAGCATGAAAATGGAACAGCCTCCTTGGCCACGAAAACAAACAAGGGAGTTGAAATGTACTTGAAGACAAGTGAGTTCCTGAAGTCTGCCTGAGGCACTGATCATGGAGGCAGGAAGGGAAGGGGAGCAGGGTGGGTTTGCCAATTCCCTTAGAGGCCTCTCCTCCCTTTAAGAGTAGCCACCTGGTGCCAGTTGCGGGTTACATGGGCGAGGTGTATTGTTTGTTTTCTCCTTGGCACTTAGCAACTATGACCAAAAGGCATGATGTGTTTTGTAGCGAGAATTAAAATACTCTCCTGCTTGAATAAATGATGCAAATTATGCTTCTGTGTGTTTTGCCAAGTCAGTTCTGCTTCCAACGTTCAATACAATCGGGAACCATAAGAAATGCCTCGCTAGCCGAGAATCATGGGTGTGGAAGCCCTCTGGAAGCATCCTGGTTAAGGAAAGTACCTTAAATAGAGGTATGCAAAGTGTCCCCCACCCTCGCCTTTGGGTGACGCATCAAAGACCTCATTCCATAAGTGTTGACCATGTCAGGATACAAATGAAATCAATCTTACCCACATTTAAATTTAATTTGAATTAAGTATGTTTCATATAATTACTATTTCAAGCTTCATTTTCATAATTGCCCCTTCATTTACGCCTTATTACTAGACATGTGCCAAACCCTGAGTTAATTCAGACTGGAGTATTACCCTTTCTAGAGCTAGGAGTTAAACCCATTTCCGTTGAGAAAAGGGTTTGAGCAAGGGATCAGTCTGGACTCATTATGCAGGTCTGACACCCCCTCCCCCAATGCCTTTCAACTTTATCTAGTCTTCCCAGGTAAAACTGCCAACCTGGAGATAATAACACTAGCACTTAGACTTATATACCTCTTCATAGTGCTTTGCAGCCCTCTCTAAGTGGTTTACAGAGTCAGCATCTTCTTGCCCCCAACAATCTGGGTCCTCATTTTACCCACCTCGGAAGGATGGAAGGCTGAGTCAACCTTGAGTCAGTGAGATTCGAACTGCTGAACTGCTGGCAGCCAGCAGTCAGCAGTAGTAATCCTGTGGAATAGGCAGAGGACAATAAAGTAGCTAGTCTGAACTTTAGACACAACAGTCTGGTTATTGGTGCCTCACCAATCCATTTGGATTTTGGCCAATCAATTTCTCCAAAACTGCAGTGTGCTATGAAGAATGGCACATATGCACACGGCAACACCAACATACACACAGAGAGAGGGGGGGGGTGAGGCCCTTGTCATTTGCATTTTTTATCATACTATGATTATGAGACAAGAGAAAGGATTGGATTTAATGACTAAGATTTGACTACTCTCAAACTAGAGAGACCACCAGAGAGTTTTGGAGACAGAAGAGGACAAAGTGGAGCAACAATTTTGGTTTTTAAATATATTCATGCTATTTTCCAAGGCACCTGAAGGCTAGACAAGGAGTAATGGATGGAAACTGACCAAGGAGAGATTCAACCTGGAAATAAGAAGAAAGTGCCTGAGTCACACATTTTCCTGGACAAGAATGTAGCTTGGTTTCCTCACCTTTGCAAGACTGGAATTTTGGCAGAAAAGGAGAATCATAGAATCATAGAGCTGGAAGGAAACTTGGAGGTCTTCTAATCCAACCACCTGTCCAAGGCAGGAATCCCAACCTGGACAAGTGGTTGTCCAATCTCTTCTTGTAAGCATCTTCTTGAATGACCTTCGAGAGGGAGGCTCTTCCATTGGTTAATCATTCTCACTATCAGGAAATTTCTTCTTAGTTCTAATCTGGATCTATCATTAATGATCTTTCACCCGTTTCTTCTTGTTCTGCCCTCTGATGCTTTGGAGGATAAATTGACCCCCTCTTCTCTGTGACAGCCCCTCAAGTACTAGAAGACAGTTATCATGTACCCCCTAGTCCTTCTCTTTCGACAGGCTAGATATGCCTAGTTCCCTCAACAGTTCATCTTACAGTTTAGCCTCCAGGCCCCTGATCATCTTGGTTGCTCTTCTCTGCATACTTTCTAGGGTCTCAGGATCTTATTTGTATGGTGGTGACCAGAACTGGAGGCAGTATTCCATAAGTGTGACTTCACTTATTCATCATTTAATTCATCTTTTATTGTATTTATTTATTTTATTCATTGTTTATCAGGCCACTAAAGCCTGTGCTGAGCAAAAAGGTTTGAACTAGAATTTTTTTTTATAACATAAGGTAGTGTGTGTGTTTGGGGAAAACAACAATTCCATTTTGGGATGGAGAACTACAATTCAGATGCTCAGCAATGAAGGTTTCCTTCCAAGGATGCTTGGTTGTCATGGTAACGGGGCCCGCTGCTCTGCCCGGAGGCACAAGGCATAAGATGGCATGGCTCCAGAGGCACTCACGAGCCGTGCGGAGGGGAAGTATTGTGGCTGGGAAGAACACATGGCCAGGGATGAAAATGGCTCTCAAGAGGAGGAGGAGGACAAACGACGGAGACCCCAGGGCCACATAAGGATTTGCAAAAAGAAAAGTTGTAACGTTTATGTGGCGGAAGAGAGAGATAATTAAATACTTGAGTTGGGAGTCATGATCGTGACTATATTTGATTGTAATGAAATCTAAATGGAACCAAAATCAGATTGAAATTCTGTCCCAGCTCGTTCACTGCTTTTTTCGAGCATAACCGCATTGTTCAAATGTCATGTGTGCCCTTGGCCCAGAAAATCTTGTGGCATAATTTGTTCCACGTTTACGTTGGAAATAAACGTCCTTTAACATCTCACGGCTGCTTTTCTTTCCTTAAAAAAAAAAAAAAGATATAGAAAAGCCCGCCGGCATAAAATCTGCTGTTCTGATGGCCAGCTCTGTCTCCGCATCCATGCTGGTTCTTGCGATTCCCACATAGGAGAAGGAAAGAAAAGGCTGACTGGATTCCCCATCTGTGTTTCCATCCCACCAAGTGCCACCCAAGCTGGCAGGAAAACAGCCATCACCTCCCACCCACCCACTCCCATGGTGTGGTGGTGGCTTCTCCTTTACGAGAAAGAAAATGTGGTCTCCTGTGGCTGGAGGAAGTTGCGTGTCACATCTATTGAGGCACACAGGATGGCCAAAGATGGGTAAAGATACCCTACTTCTTTCCCCCTCCTGTTTTTCCTGCCTTTATCTCCTTTTTTCAGTCAAATGCTTTTGTTGCTGGCTGATCTTTAATAAATAAACATCATTTTTTTCCCCTCAGATGATCTGAGGGGGATGCATGCTTGCTGTGATCCAGATTTGGGACTGACTGGAATGGGTGCAAACTAAACTGGAAATCACGGGAATTTTCTCTGTAAGAAGAAAAATACTGTTAATCCAAGTGTGCAGCTACTCAGACTGTTAAATTTCATGGTTACAAAACTGCAGAAGGAAAACTAATTAGGGCAAGTGTTTCTCAACCTTGGTAGCTTGAAGATGGATGGACTTCAACTCCCAGAATCCCCCAGCCAGCAGCGCTGGCTGGGGGATTCTGGGAGTTGAAGTCCACCCATCTTCAAGCTACCAAGGTTGAGAAACACTGAATTAGGGTAATAAGACATTCTAATGATCCAGCTGACGTCAAGCAGGATAGAGGCACAAATTTAAATCATACATTCGGTAAGAAATGTGGCTTTCTCCTTTATTTACAGGTGGTCCTCACTTAATGACAGAAATTGGGACCAATTTTTGTTGTTGTTGCTAAGTGTGAGTTTGTAAAGCAAGATGTCATGTGACTGCATTGCTTAGCAACGGCAGTTCCAGCAACCCCCAGTTATCGTCATTAAGCGATCACTTAAGGGGTCATTAAGCAAGGAATTTACCTGATTGCAACCTCTGACTTCCTGCCAGCATCCCCAATGACTTTGCCTGTGGGAAGCTGGGAGGGAATATTGTAAATTGTGATCACGGGACTGTGGGATAATGCAGCAGGTGAAACTTCAAGGACCTATCGTAAGTACCACTCATTCAGCACCGTTGCAAGTTTGAAAGATCTTGGAGCGAGTAATTAAACGAGGACTGTTAGGATATGGTGCATGCCTAACAGGTTGTCCAGGCAATATATGGACACTTTATGGGCAATATATGTGTTCTATATTACGTGATGAATATGTATTCTATGAAGTACTGCTGAGTCGTTGTAATGCTGAGTCATTGTATCCTGATTGGATAACTGTTGTAACTGTATTTAAAGAAAGCTAAAATGTAGTCAGTGTGGACATGCCACCATCGTGACCTGTTACCAGCATGAACCTATTGCTGTTTCCGTATTTTGCTACATGGTTAATGTGATCATGGTTTATTTATTCTGAACTGTTCCTGTTTGATCTTTACAAAATCTGGTAAGAAGAATTTTGTATCTTTGGACTGATTATGACTGGCTAAGACTTGGATTGATTAAAGACTATGAGATTGTTTTTCACTACAAAGTAAAAACTTTGATAAACCAGTTTATATGTATGTTTATTCATTATTGCTCTCAGCACCGTTTCCATGTGCTCTACACTCTGCTGGTTGTTCACACAACAATATCCTTAACATCTATCTTTCTTTGTCTCATGATTTATTAGATGTCAGAAGGAAGTATTCGGTCTACCACGTGCCGATGGAGGTTCTCAATTGTCCAGGCCATGGTGGTCCCAAAGGTGCTTTTCAAAGGACTTTCTGTTTTTTCTTGGAAATGTTTTGCTTCTCATCCAAGAAGCTGCTTCAGTTCCGACTGAATGGTGGGGAATGGAAGGATTTGCAGTCATTAGCACTCTTTCTAAGAGCCATTGAGGCCACTTGGGGGCTTATCTGTACCTTCAGGGTCACCTGAATCAGAATGCAAATGGCTGTGGCACCTTTTTGGAACTGCTGAAAGGACTGTGTGGTAGACAGTTTAGTTTAGTTTAGTTTAGTTTATTCATACTTATATGCCGCCCTTCTCCCGAAGGACTCGGGGCAGCTCACAAAGATAAAACAATGGAACAATAAAATTAATACTAAAATAATCCAATTAAAATCCCCAAAAGGTTAAAACTAAGACTCCCAGCAGATCAGGCAATTTGTTGGAAAAGCCATGTCTTCAGGTCACCGCGGAAAGAAAGGAGGTTGGGGGCTATCCAGGGCTCAGTGGGTAACCCATTCCAGAGGGTTGGTGCACCCACAGAGAACGCCCTCATCCTGGGTGCCACCCGCCGACATTGTCTGGCCGATGGCACCCGGAGGAGGGCAGTCCTATGTGAGTGCACTGGGTGGTGGGAGGCCGGTAGGAGGTGATCCTGCAAGTACCCCGTGCCCCTGCCATAGAGGGCTTTATAGGTAAGTACCAGCACCTTGAAGCGGATCCGAAGGACCACCGGTAACCAGTGCAGCTCATGCAGAAGTGGTGCTACGTGGGAGTAAGGGGAAACTCCCGCAACAACCTGCACGGCCACATTCTGGACCAGCTGGCACCTCTGGGTGCATCAGAAGGGCAGCCCCATGTAGAGGGCATTGCAGTAATCCAAACGCAAGATAATGAGAGCATGGGTGACTGTACGGAGGGCATCCTCCATACAGGAGGATGAGACTCCTTCCACAGTCCTTTCAGCAGTCTTAAGAAGGTGCCACAACCATTTCTGCTCCAATTCAGAAGACTCTCAGGATAATAGATAAATCCCCAATGACCAAATGACTGCAAAGAACGTGAATCCTTCCATTCCCCACCAGTCAGAGCTGAAGAAGTTTCTTGGATGGGAAGCGAAACATTTTTCAAGAAAAAACTAGAAAGCCCAGTTGCCTTTTGAAAAGCACCTTTGGGTCCACTGTGTGGATTTTATTATTTTTCAATGTTATCCAATGTATGTGCATGCTTACATGTAACGGAAGTTTGTGCATGGAAAGTGACGAATGGGGTGTCAAGCTTCAAAATGTGCTTTTGCTATTGCAACTATTTTCGCTTCTCAGCTTGCTAATGAACCAGGGGGAGGGAAGGGGGAGATGGAATGTAGGCTCCAGACATCAAGAAGACAGCCATGAGAACCAAGGACACTTCAACAGGTGTTTACCAGAGCCAAAAGACTTTCTCATAACACTACCAGGAAACTCAATTGGACAATATGGCCTGGTCTAATAGAGTGAGGGAGAATCTCAACTTTATGTGTGTTTGCACGGGAAATAGTTAGATCTGGTTTTGCCCTCATCTGTCCTAAAATGATGTACTCAATAAAATTTTGCATTAAGAGATTGGATCGTCTCAGCCATGCTTGCTTTGCTTGGGTTCGTTAGTCAGAATGTTGATAGGGTTGGTGGGTGGGATTAAGGTTAGCAATGTAGGACCTCCACTTTCTCCAGAATGGATGCCTTAGGTTGCACCTTTCTGGGTCCTGAGTCCCAAAGATCAAGATAATTTAGCAATACCAGACCTGGTTTAGTGCACACAGATTGCCATTTTCCCCTAGAAAAGAAAATATCATTTGGGGGTATTTTAAAGTTCTGGATCTAGTTGTGAGACCCTACATTTCTTGCCCACCAGGATGCTGGAGTCAGATGAGTCTCACTACATAACAAAATACCAGATAGAACAGGCCTTGCCCCTCTGCTGCCAAGGAGTAGGGTGGCACTGGGTGGCCAGTGGTAGCAACATTGAGAGAATGCAGGCACCTCTGCTTGAGGACCAGCAGGAGCATCCCCACATGGGGAGGCTGGGCTGAAGGAAGCAGAGGAGGCTGCCATGGCTTTTGCTGGACTTGCACAGAGTCCCTATCTTCACTGGCTGATTTTCTCCTGTCTCAAAGTGGGTCCTGTTAGAAGCATCTAAACAATGGGTCTCTATGTCTTTCCAGGAATCTCATCCTTTTGCTACAAAGGACATCCAGCTGTGCCAGGGAAAGACAAGTACCATGTCGTTGTCTTGATATGGGGGTTGGGGGGTGCGGCGCGGTGGCTCATGTGGTTAGGATGCTGAGTCAGAAGACCATTGAAAGGTCAACATTTAAACGGACCAAATTCCAACAGAACAACTAGTAATTCAAAAAAATCTACAATTGCGTTGAAATGGACAGGTTAACACTGGAATTAAAGAATAAGGTAGACTCGAAATATTATATGGTATGAAAAAAATGGCACGAATGGATAAATCAAAAACAAAGTTTGTATGATAACAAAATTAACAAATAGACACTGTCAACAACGTATACGTGTGTGTGTGTGTGTGTGTGTGTGTGTGTGTATATATAAGTTTGTATTGTTATATTGTGTGTACTTTTTTCTTTTCTTTTTTCTTTTGTCTCTTTTTTCTCTTTCTCTTCTTTATTTTCTTCCCTATCTCTTTTTCTCTTTCTTGCTGTTCCTTTATCTTTCTTTATTTCATATTTTACAATGTATGTGGTTGATGTGATATTTTATCTTTTTGTATTTAATAAAAGTTGTTTTTTTTTTAAAAAAAAAGGTCAACACTTCAGCAGCTCAAACCCTGAGACCATGAGCTGTGTGACCAAATGAGCTCCCATCAATTTGTCCTGGCTTCTGCCCACCTAGCAGTTCAAAAGCATGCAAATGCAAATAGATAAATAGGTACCACTTCGGTGGGAAAGCATCGGGGATGTGAAAGGAGCCCCCTCCGGTGTCCCCTGGGCAATGGTGGTATCACCAGCTAATCCTTTCAACCCAGAAGCACCTTGGCAAGGGTGCTTCCAACATGAATGTAGTAATACCCGGTTTCTCTGAACATAAGACCCAACTGGAAAATAAACCCTAGCATGATTTTTCAGGATGGTCGTAATATAAGCCCTACCCCCCCCCCAAAATAAGGCCCAGTTAAGATTCTCCTGATTTCTTTGTTGTGTTTTGCTATTGCTGTTTGTATCACATATTTCCCTCTCCTCTGCACCTCTGTTTCTAGCACAAAGTAATATTTTAAATCATCATATAATTTATAGTTTACCTTCTGATCTTTTTCCAACTGAGAGTTAATCCCCAAAAATGCAGGGCCAGATCTCCTACCACTCAGGGCACAGGATCTGATTCTACCTTCTGAGACGATTGTCCACCACTTTGGGCAAGATGCCAGCTCTCCTGGAAAAGCAGGGAGAGTCCTTGTCTTCTAAGCTTTGTGAACCAGCATTCCTGTTTTATCCATTTCTCCCCTTCTAAGAATGGGGTGCATGGGAATTCTTGGGAGGATCACAGAGGCTGCAACGGAGGAGGCCTCAGTTGCCACCATTTGCAGCTCCATTTGGAGAATCCAAATTGCACTTTCTTGTACACGTCTGTCTGGTCTCTGCATGAATTCCTCTAGTGAATCTCTGCCGGCCGTGAATTCCACAGTCTTCTACTCTTATTGTTAGGATCTTTCCTCCTAATCTTCAACCACAGTGATAATCCTGGACCATTATTCTTTTTAAATTACTTCCATGTCACTATAGCAACATTTTCTGAAAAGGTAGCAGCCATTGGAGACCCCTAAAGCTACATCAGCCCCAACATACTCACTAAATTCAAATTTTGCCCACTGCAGACTCCTGGCAGAGATGGAGGCTGTCGGACAAAAGAAAAGCGAAAGGACAAAAGACGTCTGGCCTACTGCGGAAAGGGCAAGGAAAGGTGGTGTCCATCTGCAGTTCAACTACACTGAAATAACCACAGGCGGAATTCATCATTAGGAGTGTTTTCAAAAGGCACATTCCGGAGAAAAAAACAGAGATGAAATAGAGTTTGGTAGCTCCAGGCAGGGCTGGGAAACGGCACTGCGCCACTGATTAGTATAGGGCAGCGCAAAGGCCCCAAGATGTTGCCTTTGTGCTAGGAACAAGGATGAATCCTTTTCGGAAGAGTCTTCAGAAGTGGCTCGCATCCATTGTGTTTTCTGGAGGGCCCCTGTGTGCTTGCAAAGGCTGACACCGTAGTGCAGTCATGGAAACAAGTGATTGGGCAGGAGGGAGAGGAAGCCCCTTCCTGCCCACTTCTAAGCACTTGCAGCACAAGCTGAGTCCAGCCGCAGACTGCAAATGGGGAAAGGACCCCCGTCATCAAAAGTCTTAGCCAGGAAGCAAAAACTAAAAGCAATTTCTCCTAATGCAAATGGTCCTGGAGCAATTCGTTTTCTTGATTTACAGGTTCCTATTCAAGCGCTCCAAAACAACGTGGATGGAACAAGGCAAAGTGTGATAAATAGAGCAGCTGCCCATTTAGTAGTTTGCCTTAACTTGCAACGTGAAATTTGAAATCTTTCAGCCAAGGAGGGGGTGCAATGGAGCGCCCACTATAACGTATTTTGTCAAGATCCAATTTGTCACTGGTTATTCATCAAGATTAAACAGAATGTTTGACTTTGTGGCAAATACAAAACGCAGAATAACAGAGTTAGAAGGGACCTTGGAGGTCTTCTACTCCACCCCTCCCCCCTACTTGAACAGGAGACCCTATACCATTTCAGACAAGGGGCTGTTCAGTCTCTTCTTAAAAACTTCCCTTGATAAAGCATCCACAAGTTCTGGTGGCAAGCAGTTCCACTGGTTAATTATTTCACAGTTAGGAAATTTCTCCTTAGTTCCAGGTTGCTTCTCTCCTTTTTCAATTTGCATCCATTTCTTCTTGTTCTGTCTTCAGGTGTTTTTGGAGAATAGTTTAAACACCCCCCCTCCTCCCTCTTCTTTGTGGCAGCCCCTGAGATATTGGAACACTGCTATCATGTCACCTCTACTCCTTCTTTTCACTAAACTAGACATTCCCAGTTCCCACAACTGCTCATCATACTGTATATGAAATATATGAATTCCTGCTATCGTTCTTGATTAGTTTCCATCTCACATCAGTATTCAAACAAGACGGTTTTGAAACCATTCTTTGCATGTACTGCATAAATGAATTTCTGAAGGAGAGAACAAAGTCCAAGGAGGAGGCCATTTTTAGTAGCGGCCAGGAACAAAGCATCCTGTGGGGCAAAGAAGGGCGAACCCTGTCCTTGAGCTCCCTCTCCACGGCAGCAATGAACAGCCCCCAGGAGAAGCTCCCGGCTAGTCCATGGAATTGAGGGGAAATGGGAATGGGAAGCCATGGGGCTGACACAGGGGTGAAATCCAACAGGTTCTGACAGGTTTTGGAGAACCAGTAGCGGAAATTTTGAGCATTTCGGAGAACTGGCAAATGCTACCTCTGGCTGGCCCCAGAGTGGGGTGGGAATGGGGATTTTGCAGTATCCTTCCCCTGCCACGCCCACCGAGCCACACCACGCCCACCAAGCCACGCCCACAGAACCGGTAGTAAAACAAATTGGATTTCACCACTGGGCTGACATCTCTGATTTGATGTCAATCTATAGAAAATCTCCTTCCAGTCATGAAGGGGAACCATTTCCTTATCTTCTGGTTGCGCCCGGCCCCAAATTAAAGCATGCTGGACCCAAAAGAGGATGAATTTTGTGCTCATAGTGATGCTTACAAAGTCCCTTCGCCCAGATCAGCCACTCAAATGTTATTTATTTATTGACTGAATTTATATTGCCGCCTATTCGCCCATGACGACTCAAGATGACTTATATCATATCCTCCCAACACCGATAAACTCCTGTTTTTCAAAGTCAGCCAGCCTTTCATCCATACCAAACAGCAAGCAGCAGAACAGAGTTTTAGAAAAGGTAATGCTAACCCATCTCTTTCTTTAGCATCTTGCAACAATTTATATTTCATTCTTGTTTTTTCCTTTGCCATACAAATTTAAAAATATCGTTTTGCCATGGTTTAAATGATACATCAGATGTTAATATTGGTTCTGCCTGAATAAAAATAAAAATAACATCCCAGGTAAAACGATGTTTATCACTGAAATTATACCCAGGAATGACAGTTGTGATTTATCCCACTTTGAAAAGCCTTTTTTTGATAACGTATCATACCTTAAAACATAGTTATTTTGAAACAACATACACTTCATCCTAATCAGTGTTACCCCCAGGCATTTAATCTTCTTTTCAGTTTTGGAGCCAGTCTCTTTCTCAAAGTTCTTGATCTTCTGTAGTCATATTCTCAACCAACATCTTTGTTTTTTGTTTACTTAAAATCAGCTCACACACCAAAGTCCTTCAGTTCTTCATTCAGGATTCAATGCCATTATTAGCTTCTTGTAAGATCAAAACCGGCTCATCAGAAAAAAGCCTTCAATTCACAGCTCTTTTTTAAAAAAATTTCAAAGCCATTATTTTTTTTTCAACTTGTCTCACGTCTTTTCTCAACAAGTATAAAATGAAACTAAAAATCAAATTTCGTTTCTATAGATTGAATCGCTTTAGTTGTAAATTCTTCAAACATCTCTCTGAACATTTCCATTTCATCTGATCCTTGGGGGAATTGTCATTTCACACCCATGTTCAACTTACACTCTCTTTATTACACAGAAATGCTCAGGAATCAGCACATGGTAGTCAGCAGCACCCTCTAGTGTCCGCCGAAATGAATTGCAGCTGGCAATTCCACTTGGAAAAAAGGGGGGGAAAGGAACAGGGAACTCCTTCCCTTATTTCAGCACAAAGGCCGGTTTCCATCAAGCCTCATCCAAGAATTCCAAACTCCAACTCCACAGCAGCAGATTCGCAAAAAAAAGTGAATTTTATTTTGTCCACAAAAAGTGCTCTTGTTTCTTTAAAAAATAGCCAGTAATCCAGCTTTCAGCCCTTTTTGCTAAATATGCAGGTCACAAAATCTACATCCAATTTATAACAAATATAACAGATTAACACAGTTGGAAGGTACCTTGTAGGTCATTTAATCCAACCTCCCGCCCAAGCAGGAGACCCTACACCATATCTGACAGATGGCAGTCCAGTCTCTTCTTGAAAGGTTCCAGTGATGAAGCTCCCACAACTTCCAAAGGCAACTTCTGTTCCATGGGTTGATTGTTCTCACTGTCAGAAAATTTCTCCTTATTTCCAGGTTGAATCTCTCCTTGATCAGTTTCCATCTGTTATTCCTTGTTTGGCCTTCAGCTGCCTTGGAAAATAGCTTCATCCCCTCCTCTCTGTGGCAGTCCCTAAAACATTGGAAGACTGCTATCATGTCTCCCCTGATCCTTCTCTTTAGTAGACTAGCCATACCCAGTTCCTGTAACCATTCAGCGTATGTTTTAGCCTCCCGTCCCCTAATCATCCTGGTTGCTCTTCTCTGCACTTTTTCTAGACTCTCAATGTCTTTTTTATAGTGTGGTGATCAAAATTGGATGCAGTACTCTAAGTGTGGTCTTACTAAGGCTTTATAGAGAGGTGGTAGTACCTCACTTGATCTTGATTGTATTCCTCTGTTAATGCAATTTAGGATTGTGTTGGCTTTTTTGGCTGCCGCCGCACACTACTACCTCATATTTAGCTGGTTGTCCACTAAGACTCCAAGATCCCTCTCACAGTTACTGTTATTAAGCCTGGTTTCACCCAGTCTATATGTGTACTTTTGGTTTTTCGTGCCTAAGTGTAAGACTTTACCTTTCCCTACATTGAAAGAAGAGGAGGACGACAGAGAACGAGGTGGCTGGATGGAGTCACTGAAGCAGTCGGTGTGAGCTTAAATGGACTCCAGAGGATGGTAGAGGAGAGGAAGGCCTGGAGGAACGTTGTCCATGGGGTCGCGATGGATCGTACACGACTTTGCAACTAACAATAACAACAACATTGTATTTTATTTTGTTAGAGAGGGCCCAGTGTTCATGTCTGTCAAGATCCATCTGGAAAAAAAAAAGTATCAATTGATTGTTTTAGACCTGACTGAATCTGGAGAATCTTTTGGGAAAAGTTGTTAGACTTTGTGGAAAAGGAAGAGCTGTAAGAGGCAAAATGGCAACAAAGCAAGCAGGGGGGGGGATTCCCCCACTCATAAGCAGAAACAGCCTCAAACAGCGCAGCTGCAAACTCAGACAAAGGAAGAAAGCTATTATGACCGCATCATTAAAGAAATTCAAAGATCAGAGCAGGAGGTCAAAGGAATTGTTCAAGAGAAATATGAAGCAGTTAAACAGGATATTCAAATAGTTGCTAAAGGCCTGTCTGAGGTAGTGTTGCAGATTGACAAAAAAATGGATAATCTTGCCTCAGAGATGGAGACCAAATTTAGAGCCTCTGATTCAAGAATGATTGAAATTGAAGAAGTTACACAAAAAATGCAAACTGAGATTACTATGATGCAATTTCGCTCAATGGAATATGCTATTAGACTGAGAGGTGTAAAAGAGAATACCAGGGAAGATCTCAGGAAAATTTGTGCAGAGGCTTTGGCAGTTATGTTGAAAGTAGAACCAGATGTGGTTTTGTGTAAGATGGACAAGGTGTACAGAGTTAATTCTCGTGTGGCGGTACAAAGACAACTGCCTAGAGATGTGGTCATATACTTTACAGACAGAAGAATGAGAAATGAAATCTTGCAAAATTCCTTTGTTACAACAGTTCAAGTTGATGGAAGTGAGATTGGAGTTTTTAAAGAATTACCACCCAAAATGTTAAGAGATAGAAAGGATTTTGGATTTTTGGTGGCAGAATTGAAAAGACAGAACATACAATTCAGGTGGGATGCTCCAATAGGTGTAATATTGAGGCTGCGAGGAGTGAGATACCGCCTTAACACTATTGAAAAAGCAGAAGAATTTTATTATAACGTTTTGAAAGCGGGCTCTCCTCCTCCACGCACATCTTCACCAATAAATAAGGAAGCTCAACTACAAGCTGAGATTGATCAAGAAACAGAAGCACAAATAAGGCAGTCGCAAAGGGAGGCAAGAGAGTCAATGGGAGCAGTAGGTGGTGTTGTGGTTGATCCTTTTGCACCATTTGAAGCTTCTCCTTTGGAAGAAATGTCTAAAACCATCACAGAGGAGGCGATGGCTCTTGAATTGACAACATCCAAAATGGAAGAGCAACGTATAACCAGAGCAATGTCTAAACAAATGAAGCAACAGCAGCAAGAATATATTAAGCCACAGCGTGATAAAAGAACCAAAGACAAGCAGCAAGCTGAAGTCATGGGAGGAGCTAAACCGAAGATTGCTACTGTAGGAGAGAATCTTCAACAATTGCTCTCAAAACTTCAGATAGGGTCAAATGGCACTTAAATTTTTGTCTTGGAATGTTAATGGATTGAACTCTCCACAAAAAAGAAGGAAGATATTTCACTATTTGAGACAATTTCATAATGATGTTATTTGCTTACAGGAGACTCATATAAAATTGCAAGATCAGAAATACTTGATAAACTCAAAATTGGGAATGCAATTTGTTGCTTCAAATTTGGAAAAGAAGAATGGAGTGGTGATATATATAAATAAGAGACTTGTAGCTAAAACTATAGAAGTAGATAAAGATGGAAGATATATTGCAATTGAAGTTATTACAGATAGTGGACCAATTTTGTTGGTCGGAATATATGCTCCAAATCAACAGCAGGAAAATTTTTATAAGTTGCTTCATCTAAAAATTCTGGATTGGGATTATTCAACTATTATAATAATGGGCGACTGGAATGGAGTAATTCAACCTAGAATTGATAAAAAAACTACGGCCAAAATAGGGAATAAATTACCACAAGCTTTTTTTGAACTGAAAGAGGATTTGGAATTGAAAGATATTTGGAGAGTTCGAAACCCAAATGAATTGGACTTTACTTTTTACTCAGACAGGCACAAATCCTTTTCCAGGATAGATTTTTTTCTCTTAACTTCTAACTTACTTTCTAAAGTAAAGAAAATAAAGATATTTCCTAGGACTTTGACTGACCACAGTCCGGTCTGGATGGAAATTGAGATGGGCAAAAGAGAAAGAAGAACCTGGAGAGTAAATGAGAATTTATTTAGATATGAAAAAAATATAATTGAACTTAAAAAGCATCTAAAGGAGTTTTTTAAACTGAACTTGAATAAAGGTACCCCTATTGAAACAGTTTGGGATGCAGGTAAAGCATATATGCAGGGAGTACTAATTCAAATGAACTTTAAACACAGACAGAATCAGCAGAAGAAAAGACTACAACTGGAATCTGAGATAAAAAAGAAAGAACAACAACTGATACAAAAACCAACAGATGGAAAATTGCAAATGGTTATAAAACTTTTGAAGGATCAATTTCAAATGCTTATAGCAGACCAAACGGCAATTAACTTACAATTTGCAAAGCATAATACCTTTTCCAATGCTAACAAACCGGGCAGGTGGTTGGCGTATACTTTGAGGAAACAAGCATCGACACGAATTATTGATAGTACTGAATATGCTGATAAAGAAGTTTATCAACAAGATCTAATTAAAAAAGCCTTTTTGGAATATTACACTAAGTTATATGCTAAAGATGATATACAGAATATTACTATAGATGAATATTTAGAAAACAAAAGAGTTTCAAAAATTTCAACGACTCAAAAGAAAAGTTTGGAACAATTGATAACAGTGGAGGAGATCAGTTTTGCTATAAAACAATTAAAAACAGCTAAAGCTCCAGGGACGGATGGCTTAACTGCAATTTATTATAAAACTCTACAAGAAGAAATGATTGAGCATCTTAAACATTTATTTTGTAATATACAATTAGGAGGTAAGATACCTTCCTCATGGAAAACAGCTTTTGTTTCATTGATCCTGAAAGAAGAATCAGGTCTTAAGAAACCAGAAAATTACAGACCAATATCTTTATTAAACACAGACTATAAAATTTTTGCAAAAGTACTAGCCAACAGATTGATGCCAGTTATTCAAAAGATAATTCATCATGACCAAGCAGGATTCATTGAAGGCAGATATATGAAAGAGAATGTTAGGCAAGTTATAGACTTAATGGACTATCTAGATAAGAATAAACAGAACTCTGCAGTGCTGGTTTTTTTGGATGCGGAAAAAGCCTTTGATCGAGTGAATTGGAACTTTATAATTAAGACTTTGGAAAAAATGGATCTGGGGGAGCGGTTTATACAAGCGATTGGTGCAATTTATCAAGAGCAATGTGCACAACTTATCATAAATGGATGTCTAACATCGAATTTCAATATACAAAAAGGCACCAGAGAAGGTTCTCCATTATACCCGCTATTATTTATTCTAACTTTAGAAGTCTTACTTAATGCAATATGGGACTCGAACTCTTTGACTGGAATAGCTATAAGGCAAGAGGACTATAGAACTAAGGCATTTGCAGATGATCTGGTTGTTACCCTATCACAACCTATGAATTCAATAATTCAGATGAAAAATATTATAGAAGATTATGGCATGGTATCTGGTTTTAGGCTGAACCAGAAGAAAACTAAAATGATTGTCAAAAATCTGACAGAGAGCAAAAAAAAGGAACTGGAAAGAATGGCAGGTTTTGAGATTGTCTCAAAGGTCAAATATTTAGGAGTACAAATCGCAGATTCAAATGCTAAACTGTTTCAAAATAACTATGAGGTTCTGTGGCAAAAGATACAAAAAGATATGCAAAACTGGAAGAAACTGCAGCTATCATTGCTTGGAAGAATATCAGCAGTAAAGATGAATGTTTTACCTAGATTTATCTTCTTATTTCAAATGATACCGGTGCTTAAATCAGGTAAACCATTGCTAGAATGGCAAAAAGGACTGAATAAATTCATTTGGAATGATAAAAAACCAAGAGTCAAACTGAAAATAATGCAAGATACTCGTGAGTTTAAGACTTGGGTCTTAAACTCCCAAACCTTCGACTATATTATGAAGCAACTGCATTGATACAATTAAGTGATTGGTTTGGGAAAACTAAGACTGATTTGTTGAATATAGAAAGTCATGACCTTGTTTGGGGATGGCATGCATATCTATTTTATGATAACAAAGTGGACAAAGTGTTCAATAGTCATCTACTTAGAAATGCCTTGTTGAGAGTCTGGAGGAAGCACCGAATTATTGGGATTACAAGATTCCGTTTTGGCTGGATCTTGCTGATACCATGTGGAATACAAATATTAAGTCACTCGGGGGTTTCTTATATAAAGAGTTACTTTACTTTGAAGAGGGCAGGTGGCGATTGAAGACTTTGGATATGCTGTTGGAAGAAGGGAAATCGTTGACTTGGTTGCAGTACAATCAATTACAGATGAGATGGAAAGAAGATCAACAAACTGGTTTAATGGAATATGAAGTAGAATTGGTTGAACAGATAAAGTGGACAGGTCCAATGCATATTAAGAGAGTTTATAATGTTCTGTTAGAAAGGGATTCAGAAAATGAGCTAGTTAAAGATTGTATGATTAAATGGGCACAAAATTTCTCTCAACCAGTTATG
>WNWU01000035.1:12645271-12656798 GCA_012654045.1 Ptyas mucosa
ATATATATATATATATATATATATATATATATATATATATATATATGTTGATTGGTTCAATTTATATGCCGCCCTTCTCCGGAGACTCAGGGCGGCTTAACAGCAATAGCCTTCATACTTTTGTATATACCTGCTTAGTAGGGCTTTCGTGGCCCCCTAAGCAGTGTTCTTTTTTTTATACAAAGTCATCTTATTGCCCTCACAATCCGGGTCCTCATTTTACCTACCTCGGAAGGATGGAAGGCTGAGTCAACCTTGAGCCTGGTGAGATTTGAACTTGCAGTAATTGCAGGCAGCTGGCAGCTAAGTGCTACTTAACAGCGCTTTAGTCCGCTGCTCCACCAAAGCTCCTTATGGCACAGTTTGTATAACAACCCGTCCTTCCAAACGGTGTCATATCCTGCCCTTAGACCTACGAACATGGCCGTGATTTTGAGGCCTCCTCAGAATCCTGCTGCAATAAGTTAAGCTTCACACATGATCTCCAGAGTTCCAGTCTTGTTGGAAGCCGGCTTGTTCCACGGACAGATGTTCATCTGTTATGGAACCTAGCTTGCTTACAATTGATCTTTCCAGGAGTTTGAAGCAGGAGCTCAAAGGGGCAATTGGATGGTAGCTTTCAACTCCATCTTGTGGTTTGCCAGCTTTTAGAAGTGATATTATTTTAGCCTTTTTTGAAGTCTGGTGGCAGGCAGCCATTGGAAACTATGTCTGAGAGGAATTCACTGATCCAATTCTGTGTGCGCCTCCTGGACTTTATTGGGAATTCTGGATGAATGCCATGGAAGCTTTTTTTAAAAAGGTAGTAATTCCACTTTGCTCAGTCTCTGGTGTTGTGTGGAAGGGTTATTGGGAAGATGGTGCTCACAGTCTCTTCCTGGTGAGTTGAGATGCCACGTCCTGCTGGTTCCTGAGGTGTTTTTCCTACCAGGTTCTTGCATCCCAATCCATTGCAAACCCCGTGGAATGCCGAGAGGGCGAATACCTGGGCGATCATGGCGTATGCAGCCCCTGCAAGGAGTGCGGCCCTGGATTCGAACTTTCCAAGGTAACCTGAAGATGCGCTTATTGTTCCTTCTCAAACTTTTGCACCCTAGCTTTTACACCTGACACCTAGCTGATAATACTAGATAGCTAATTTAGTTATACTAGATAACTAACAATCTGAACTGGTCTCTCCACACGTCATCCTTAGTGAAGCGTGCAAACCAGCGTCTGCATTTCCTGCATTGGATGAGGAGAGCATATCTTTCTCCTTCTGTCTCGGTCACTTTTTACAGAGGCACGAGGCACAAACTCCATCCCCATTTGGTTTGGTGGCAGCAGCGCCTCAGATAAAAAGTCCCTACAGAGAGTGGTGAGGACAGCTGAGAAGATTATAGGAAGCTTGCATCCCGTCATTCAGGATACTGCTTATAAGTGCTCTGTGCTTAGAGCTGGAAGCATTGTTAGAGACTCCACACACCCACTTTATGGTCTGTTTCTGTTGCTCCCCTCTGGGACGAGGTTTCGAAGTATTTCCAGCAGGACTACCAGGTTCTGTAACAGAATAATTTTTCTTGCCAGGTACATGTATACATCCAAACTAGACTGTTGTTTCTCTGCGTCATATGAGGGTATGTGGGTATATGCATAATTTTGTATTTATTTATCTTCTTTATTTAGTCATATTTATGTAGTGTATATTGGAGGTGACCCTTTGAGAGCTGTATGCAACGAAATTTCATTTTAATGTATGCCGATTAATGTACATGCAAAGTGACAATAAAGTTATTGTTCTATTCTGTCCAATGGAATTTGCATAGGAAAGTCTTTGAGTCTACCCCAGCCGTTTATGACTGCAGTCTTCAACTTAAAGCCATTTTATTTCAAATGAAATCAGTCAGGCGTTTTCAAAATTAAACTCTTGCTCCACTTTGTTCCTTTTTTGCAAATTGGCATGCACTTTAGAATCAAACGTTTTTCTCTGACATTTTTCGTCTGCGGGATAAGCCACAATCCTGTCTTTACCCTTCAAAAGTATATATATTGTATTTACCTGAAAATTTATGCCCTCCCCAAATTTTTCAGCTTTAAAGCTGATTTAGGTGTTGTATTTGCTGAGAATACAGTAGGAGTGGCAGATGTTGTTGTGGGCTTCTTTTAGCCAGGTGAAAAGTCAACAGTGAAGAGAATGCTAGATGGATTGTCATAAGGAACGTATTTCATGATAATTTTGGTGCTAAATTATCCTAATTGGAATAGCTGGAAGATCGTCACCTCTGCAAAGTAATTCACAGCATTTCCTCTGTAAAACAGAAATCCTCCTCCCCCCTCCCTTCTTCTCTCTCTCTCTCCCCCTCCCTCCCTCTCTTTCTCTCTCTCTCTCCCTCTCTTTCTCTCCCTCTCTCTCTTTCTGTGTGCATAGACAGAATAACAATCTCGGGATGCGTCTCTCTTGCAGGAGTGTGGCTACGGGGAAGGGAGGGAGGCTGAGTGCACCCCATGCCAGCCCAGGAGGTTCAAGGACAGCTGGGGACCGCATGGCTGCAAGTCCTGTCTCTCCTGCGCGCTGATCAACCGGGCCCAGAAGTCCAACTGCAGCACCACCTCCGATGCCACCTGTGGAGGCTGCTTCCCCGGGTAAGGCTTGTCCGGTTCCACAGGGAGCCTTTGATCAAAACAAGACCTCTTCACGGTAAATGCAGAACTGGGCAGCTATTGAGAGTCCATTTGTGGTTGTGAGGGGGTGCTCGAGTAAGCTATCCTGTAAAATTACTTTTTTAAGAGCATCACCAAGAAAATCAAATCCTGCGAGGGAAAGATGGATGGGGTTCTTTGCAGGGGTGAAATCCAGCAGGTTCTGACAGGTTCTGGAGAACCGGTAGCGGAAATTTTGAGCAGTTTGGAGAACCAGCAAATACCACATCTAGCTGGCCCCAGAGTGGGGTGGGAATGGAGATTTTGCAATATCCTTCCCCCAGGAGTGGGGAGGGAATGGGGATTTTGCAGTATCTTTCCCCTGGAATGCGGAGGGAATCAGGGGTGGGTTTTACTTACCTTTACTACCGGTTCGCAACGGGATCGCATGCACACTCGCTTTGCTCACACATGCACCTTGCTTCTGCACATGCGCAGATTGCTTCTCATGACATCAGGGTCAGTGGGCGGAGCCTCCATGCCCACCAAGCCATGCCCACCAAGCCACGCCCACAGAACCGGTAGTAAAAAAAAATTGGATTTCACTACGGGTTCTTTGAGATCTCCCATGTATTACACCCCTTGTGTTTGGTGTGATCCTGATTGCTGTTCACAATGGTGCCAAATTGCTCCCATTTGTACACAGTCTTCCTGGCAGCTGACTGAGAGAATCCAAACTAGGAGCCTGAGTGGCGTAGGAGGCTAATGCCTCCTACTAAGGCAGCATTTAACATCCAGCTGCCTGCAATTACTGCGAGTTCAATTCTCACCAGGCTCAGGGTCGACTCAGCCATCCATCCTTTCTAAGGTGGGTAAAATGAGGATCCGGTTTGTGGGGGCAATAAGCTGACTTTGTATAAAATATACAAAAGTATGAAGGCTATTGCTTAACGCCTTGTAAGCCGCCCTGAGTCTCCGGAGAAGGGCAACATAGAAATAAAATAAAAAATAAAAAAAATAAAAAAACCTTTGGAAATCCCTTATAAACTTTTTTAGCCTGATGAGCATCCAGGAACCAGATATCTCAGAGGCTTCAAAATAATAATAATAATAATAATAATAATAATGATGATGATGATGATGATGATGATGATGAAAAAGTATGATTCATTGACATTGCAATACCTGGTGATGCACGGTTTGAAGATAAGCAGCAAGAAAAAATCACAAAGTACCGGGATTTGCAAATTGAAGTTGAGCGACTGTGGAAAAAGAAATCGTGTGTTGTCCCGATTGTAATTGGAGCCCTTGGAGCAATCCCCAAAGGGCTACCTCGCTATTTAGAAATTCTAAATTTACCGGACTTGAACATTTTGACTCTACAAAAAACCACCTTACTTGGAACAGCTTACATCCTCCGACGATACCTTAACAGTTCCTAGGTCCTTGGTTAGGATTCGAGCGGCTGAGCTATTAACCAGACTCAAAGGCTGTGAATCTCACTAAAGATTAAATAATAATAATAATAATAATAATAATAATAATAATAATAATAACAACAACAACAACAACAACAACATAAACATGATCGTTACTTCAGTAGCATGTTGAGTGCCTTCTGATATGAGAGGCCTGGCACAATATTATCAATCACTTTATATCATTTAACCACATGATTTTCTTGGCAAACTTTTCTTGGCGTGGTTTGTCATTGTCTTCTCCCTTGCGATTGAAAATGGATGCTTGGCAGTTGTCACGTTTGCCTCCAGTCTCTTGCCACCCAGCTGGAACCATCTTCACAACTGTGTGCTCTTGTGGGGCAGGGATACTCTTGGCTCTCCTGCTGGTGTTCTTCCCTCATCCCTCACAGGAACATCCCCTGCCCAGTAGGGATTGAGGGGTTCATAAGAGTAGCACTATTACTATTCTTTCTTTCTGAGATGGACTCAGGGGAGCCTCAGGTTCGAGTTCAGCCTCAGCAACTTCCTGAGTGATGTTGAGCCAGTCACTCTCTCGCAGCCCAATCAGAACCAGAATTTGTGTTTGTTTTTTGTGGCGGAAAAACAAGAGGAAAGGAATATTGCATCCTGGAAGAAAGTTGGGGTGTAGATTTGATGAATGAATAAACAAAATTGTCAGATTTTTGGGCAGCAGTGTCAAATCAGAGAATCCATGCCATGTTCAGAAAATGGTTAGTTCACTAGGTGGGCTGCTCATAACCCTGCTTTTCCATATGCCTAAAATCAGTGGTGAAATCCAATTTTTTTTACTACCGGTTCTGTGGGTGTGGCTTGGTGGGTGTGGCTTGGTGGGCGTGGAGGCTCCACCCACTGACCCTGACGTCATGAGAAGCAATCTGCGCATGCGCAGAAGCAAGGCATGTGCACAAGCGAAGCGAGTCCGCGTGCAATTCTGTTGCGAACCGGTAGTAAAGGTAAGTAAAATCCACCCCGATTCCCTTCACATTCCAGGGGAAAGATACTGCAAAATCTCCATTCCCACCCCACTCTGGGGCCAGCCAGAGGTGGTATTTGCCTGTTCTCTGAACTACTCAAAATTTCCGCTACCGGTTCTCCAGAACCTGTCAGAAACTGCTGGATTTCACCCTTGCCTAAGATCCTTGCACCAAGGAGTAACATTAGCATGGTGAAGACTGGCAGAGCTCAGGAAAAGTTGATGAACATGGGAGCAGGAAGGAAGCCAATTATTCACTTATTTCCTCTGCTCTTTGATCTTGGTGCCTCCCTGGTAGTTCAGTTCACTTTGGGCTGCTCTAAGGTACATTCAATATGAACTGGGTTGGTTGATTGATTTCATTGAATTTGTTATGGATTAGGAACTGCTCTGGTGATTACATGTTCAGTGCACCGGAAATGATTTTGGTGTATGAATCGGTCCTCAGTGCAGCAGGGGAGCAAGGAAGTAGTTAACTGAGAGTAATGGGTTTTGCAGCCTTTGGGAAGCCTCTGGTGCCCTCTGCCCATGTTCAGGTGTTAAGTAGCCCTCTGCAGGGCTCCATACTAAACATTGGCCCAATTTCCTTCCTCTTTATAGCTTCTACAGTAAAACTCAGATTCGTGGATTCCAGGACCTTGAATGTGTGCCCTGCACAAAGCAGACCCCACCCTCCGAACCACAGTGTAAGTACTAACTAGGCTTCCAGGAGCTCCTTGTCCTCATTATGCTTCAGGACTCAACCTCCTGATGTTTGTTCTACATTGCAGCAAGATTGAGGCATGCCAAATATTTGGGCTCCCTGCCTACATAGAAGTAACAGTAAAGGATTCCCCTGTCCAGTTGTGTCCAATGCTAAGGTCTATTGCTCATCACCATTTCTTAGCCAATGGAGCCAGTGTTGTCCAAAGACACTTCTGTGGTCATGTGTGTTATGTCCTTATAAGGACATCCGCCCGGGGATTGGATAATCCTCCGGGCGGGAAATTTGAAACGCTGTCATTGGACGGCTGGTCTGCCGGAGTGCTATAAAAGAGTTCCGGCAGCACAGCTGTTCGTCTGTTCTGACTTAGTTGAGAGCTGAATAAAACTTGTTGAACAGACCCCGCTGGTCTTGTCTTCTTTCCCTGCACCTGATCTAACACTGGTGACGAAGGAGTTGTGAAGAACCGCCACGCGGAACGAACCTCGCTCATCGAGCCAACCTCACTGAGCTGGTCACTAAACATGGAGGCTTCGCAAGCCGCGATGGCTCCGATCTCCAAGTTCGACCCCAGAGTGGAGAAATGGACCTCCTATCTGGTACGGTTCCGCCAGTTTCTGCGAGGAAACAACTACCAGGACCTCTCCGACGAACGGAAGAGAGCCCTTTTCCTGGCGCACTGCGGCTCCGAAGTGCTGGAGATGGCCATCGACCTCGTGTCCCCACGGAACATCGAGGAAATGTCATGGGCCGACTTGCAAGATGTGCTCAAGGAGCACTACGCACCCACAGGGACTCCCATTGCCAACAGGCTCACCTTCCAACAGAGGAATCAGTTGGAAGGGGAATCCATCAAAGACTTTGTGGCGGCTCTCCAGCAACTCGCGTCAAATTGCGAGTTCGACAACGTGGAGAACGCCATTAGGGACCGCATCGTCTTCGGCATGAGGGACATTGGACTGCAACGAAAGTTCCTCAGCTGAAAGAAGATCCTGTTAAAAGACGTCGTCGAGGAGGCAATCGCGGCTGAAATCTCGGAAAAAGCAGCGGCCACTATGAGCAGAGCTAAAGGGGTGCACAAATTACAGCGACACCCCAAAAGCTCATCTGAAGACTCGTCTGCCAGTTCCTGCTCCGACGACGAAATGGCCGTCCACAAGGTTTCCCGCCAAAACCATCGCGAGCGCACTCAAGATGGCGCCAGGACTGAGCGCTGCGCTAGCTGTAAAGGAAACCATGCCAGGGCCAAATGTCGCTGGAGAGATGCCATCTGCAGACGCTGCAACAAACGGGGCCACATCGCAGAGGCCTGCAGGGCCGAAGCACCGCTCTGGGTCCATTTCCCCCCAGCTGGGGCGAGAAACGGCAAGATAACCAAAGGTCATCCAAACGGTCCTCGGCCAGGTCCCAACAACGCGGCAGCGGCTACACGGCGAGCGGAGTCGATCACCAGGCCTCCGGCATCCACAGCGTCGATGACACGGCCGTGAAGTTCCATGCCACCATCATTGTGGAAGGAACACCCTGCTCCATGGAAGTAGATTCGGGATCGAACTACTCCATCATGGACTGGCATCAGCTGAAGCGTCTGAAACCAGAAGTCTGCAAAAAAGACCTCAAGCCTCTGCGAGCACGTCTCGTTGACTTCAGTGGCAACCCTGTCGAGATCCTGGGAAGGACGTCGCTCCGGGTCACCTACCACGATTTCCAGGGCGTCCTACCCATCACCATTGTGGGGCACAGCCACCCGAGCCTGCTGGGGATGGAGTGGTTCAAGCCATTGGGGCTGTCAATCAGCGGGATTCACCAAATTCGCAGGGATGAAATCGACACCCTCATCGAAGAGTTCAAGGAATCGATCATGCTGCATGGGAGACCCCCATTGTGACCCCAATGAAGCATGATGGGTCTGTGCGCATCTGCGCCGACTATAAGTGTTCGATAAATAGGGCCCTCCAGCAGAGCGCATATCCGGTCCCAGTGGTGCAACATCTGCTGCACTCACTTGGGAGCGGATCAATATTCGCAAAATTGGACCTGGCCCAAGCTTACCAGCAACTGCCAGTGGACGAAAAAAACTGCGGAGGCACAAACTATTGTCACCCATAGAGGGGCTTTTAAATGCACGCGTCTCCAATTTGGAGTCAGCGCAGCCCCAGGAATTTTTCAATCATTTATGGAACGCCTTCTCCAAGGCATTCCAGGGGTGGTCCCTTACTTCGATGATGTCTTGATCTCCGGCCACTCTAAAACCCAACTGCTTGAGCGACTGCGCACGGTCCTACAACGGTTCAAGGAGAAGGGTTTGAGAGTCAGGAGAGACAAGTGCATCATTGGAGTCCAGGAGGTCGAGTTCCTGGGTTATCTCATTGATAAGAACGGCATCCACCCCACCAAATCCAAGGTTAAGGCCATACATGAAGCTCCTGCCCCTAAAAACAAGACGGAGCTTCAGGCGTTTCTGGGACTACTGAATTTTTACAGTGTCTTTCTGAAACAGAAAGCCTCCGTGGCTGAACCGCTCCATCGCTTGCTGGGGAAGGCGGCTCCCTGGAGATGGGGGAAGGAAGAGGAAGCAGCATTCAAATCTGTCAAAGACCTGCTATCTTCCGAGAGTGTCCTCATCCAATACCATGAGACACTCCCCCTACTGTTGACATGCGACGCATCTCCCTATGGCATCGGAGCAGTCCTCAGCCATCAGTTCCCGGATGGGAAAGAAGCGCCCATCGCTTATTTCTCAAAGACGCTGTCTAGCATTGAGAGAAATTACAGCCAGCTGGACAAAGAAGCCCTGGCCATCGTTGCTGGCATTAAGCGTTTCCACGAATACTTATACGGGCGAAAGTTCACCGTCATCACAGACCACAAGCCACTGCTGGGTCTATTGTCCGAGGACAAGCCCACACCGAACTACACATCACTCAGGATGACACGCTGGGCAATTTTCTTGGCCGGATACTCTTACGTGCTGAGCCACAGACCCGGCAGCAACATCAGCAACGCTGATGCATTAAGCAGGTGCCTGTCAAAAGACCTGGTGGAGGACCCAGCCCCCACCCTGGGACTGCATCACATCGATAATGACCAGGCTTGCCCAGTCACATCCGCAGACGTGGCAGCGCAGACCCAGAAAGACCGGACTTTGAAGCAGGTGCTATCTTGGGTGCTGCGCGGGTGGCCACCGGGAGAGGTGACCGACGACTTCAAACCGTTTGCAAAGAGACAGCAGGAGCTGTCATCCATGAAGGGCTGCCTGCTATGGGGAGACAGGGTCGTGGTTCCCCAAGCGCTGCGCCAAAAGACATTGAAAACCTTGCACAATGGGCACCCTGGCATAGTGCGCATGAAGGGACTGGCACGGAGTTACGTCTGGTGGCCATCTTTGGACAAAGACATTGAGGACTGGGTCTCCAGATGTGACCCGTGCCAGGAAGTCCGCCCCGCCCCACCGCAGGCGCCGATTGCCGAATGGGAGACACCTAGCAACCCGTGGGCGCGGGTACACATTGACTTTGTGGGGCCAATGCAGGGCAAGTATCTTCTGATCGTGGTGGACGCCTTTTCTAAATGGCTCGAGGTCATCCCCCTGGCATCCATCACGACCGAAGTCACAATTAGAGCTCTCCGGTGCCTATTCGCAACCCACGGGCTACCGGATGTGCTCGTTTCCGACAACGGCCCGCAGCTGACCTCGAAGCCCATGGAGGAGTTCCTGGCCGGCTTGGGCATCCGTCATGCCCTCTCTGCCCCCTACAGACCGGCAGGGAACGGACAAGCTGAGAGGATGGTGAGGTTCACCAAGGAGGCTCTTGCCAGAATGGGTCCGGGCGATTGGCAAGAGAAAATTGACAGATTCCTCCTGATCCAGCACATTACGCCGCATGCCACCACCAAAAAGAGCCCGGCCGAACTGCTGATGGGCAGGAAGTTGAGGTCACCCCTAGATCAACTGCACCCCCTGTACCACTCCGAGGTCACAGCAACCGCGAGCCGCCCTCTTCGGGGTTTCTCCGCAGGCGATCCGGTTTTCGCGCTCAATTTCCACGGCCTACCAAAATGGCTTAAAGGGAAAATCGAGAGCGCAGCCGGCCCGAAGTCCTACACAGTCGAACTGCAAGACGGAGTGGTCTGTAGACGTCATGTCGACCAACTCCGGAAAAGGTGGGAAGGGGCTGACGGAAACCACCCAGACGAGGTGGCCCTGCACCACCCCGACGAGGTAGGACTGCGCCACCCTGGCAAGGCGGGCCAACCAGCCACTCAGGAACTGTGCCACAAATGCCAAGTAGACCGGGGACATCACTGCAGCACCTTCCTACACCACCCTGGCAAGGCAGCCCAGCTCGACCCCAGCGGAGAAGAACTCCAAAGAGTTTCAGTAGACCGGGACATGCCCGACAAGGAGGGCCAACAACAACCCGACGAGGGGGACCAACGACACACCTGCATATGGGACCCAAGACGCCCGACTGAAATCCCCCATCCAGCTGCCAACCAACCCCGGCATCAACAACAACACCCCGACAAGGTTGACCTGCACCACCCCGACAGGGTCGACCATCAATCCAATCATGGAAATAGACATTTGCAAAATGATAAAATAAAACCAGTAGACTTACCGGCCAGCCATCATCCACCTGCGGATAACAGCAGCGTCCAGCACCACGATGCCCGGCACCCAGGCCAGGGAGGAGACCAGCAGGACCAGCAGAGACATCCCAAAAATGTGACCGGAGGCGGGACAACAAGGGCCGCGCCTTCAACGGCCACATCGCAGCCCAGAAGCAAGGCCAGAGGCGCACGACCGGGTCCAGCACCATCAACGGCCGGAATCCAGACATGCCCAGGACGAGGGCCGGAGGAAGCAGGAGCGACCACCTCCCAGGCAGGCGGCGAAGCACAGACTGAACTGCGCAGGTCGAGCAGAACCTCTAGACGCCCCGCCTACCTGCGTGACTACGTACAGTGATTGGCATGAGCAGACTCAGCATCATCTAGGGGGGAGGAGTGTTATGTCCTTATAAGGACATCCGCCCGGGGATTGGATAATCCTCCGGGCGGGAAATTTGAAACACTGTCATTGGACGGCTGGTCTGCCGGAGTGCTATAAAAGAGCTCCGGCAGCACAGCCGTTCATCTGTTCTGACTTAGTTGAGAGCTGAATAAAACTTGTTGAACAGACCCCGCTGGTCTTGTCTTCTTTCCCTGCGCCTGATCTAACAATGTGCCCAGCATGACTATATGCCAAGGTGCTCAGAACATTGTTACCTTCCCACCAAAGTGGTACCTATTTATCTACTCATGTTTGCATGCTTTCAAACTGCTAAGTGCGCAGGAGCTGGGGCAAGGAACAGGATCTCGCCCTGTCACATGGCACCCGGGTCTCGAATCCAGACTGTCAGCTTTCCAGCTGACGAGCTCAGCATCTTTTTTTCCCCTCTTTTTATTGAATTTTTATTGTAATATATAAGAATACAATTCAACAATTTTCGGTTTAGCGGTGTTCATAAATATATACAGATTATATACACGGTGTTCCATCATTACTTGATTATTATTGATAGTAGCACACTCTCTTATTTTACCTTTTACTTTTTTCTTCCATCCACTTATACCACATTTCCCACACTGTATAATATTCTGAATTCTCTTTTTCGTTTATCACAGAGGTCCCCAAACTTGGCCGCTTTAAGACTTGTGGACTTCAACTCCCAGAATTCTCCAGCCAGCTGTGCTGGCTGGAGAATT
>WNWU01000035.1:12657198-12668101 GCA_012654045.1 Ptyas mucosa
ATTCTGGCTGCTGTTATGACATGTATAATTAGGTACCTCTTTTTTTTTCTCATATGCCCTTTTCAGTATTCCCAGGAGAAAAGTTTCGGGTTTCAGATCGATATTTTCCTCTTATCATTTCTTGAATCCATCTTCGAATCATTTTCCAAAATTTCGTCGCTTCGGGGCATGTCCACCACATATGGTAGAAGGTGCCTTGATGGTGACCGCATTTCCAACAGTATGGGCTCATGTTGGGATAAATTTTTGCTATCCTAGTGGGGGCAAGATGCCACCTGTATAGCATCTTATATTGGTTTTCTTTATATGCTAGAGGAGCTCAGCATCTTTAAGCCATAACACCCCTGGCCTCCATATATGAATATTGCATATTAGGGAAGTTTGATTCTACAAATGGTGCATTGGCATCTGGGGTGGAGAGCAAATCGATAAATCATTTTTAATGGTTTTGATGACTTCCCTTGGCTTTCCCAGGCGGCTTATCACCTCCTCATTTCTGATTTTGTCAACCCAGCTTATACGTAACAGCCTTCCTGCTTTGAATGACGCTTTTGATCTTGGTAGGCCTTTCTAGAATTGGCTTAGAAGAAAGTTCCACGGAAGCTGCCCAAGACCCGGCTCTGGTGGTGCTCACAAGCAGTGCCCTGGCACTCCTGGCGCTGGTCCTCCTGACGGTCGCCATTCTCTACTGCCAGCAATTCTGGAAGAGCCAGTGCCAGCATGGTGAGTGGGTTCTGCCTGCAGTTGCCCCTCCTTTCCCCACTCTTGCTAAGGGAAATGGGTCTCTCTCCCACCAGGGTTTTCTCTGCCTCAGCAATAAGCTTTTTAGTCTCGTACAGAGTAAGGAAGATGACTGGATGGAAATACGCATGGATGTTACCGAGACAAAAGGGGCAGAAACGTATTTTTAAGTCCTGAGAAACGAGATAATATCTGGAAGCAGCTCAGGCAGATGATTCAGTGGAATATAAAAAGAGGGGAGGAGGTACTGGATAAAACAGACTGGCAGGTTCCTGACAACCAGTCTCAACAAAACTCTGCTCTACTAATTTTGCAAATCTCGTACAGGTAGTGCTTACACCATTCGCTTAGTGGCACTGAAAAAGTGGCCTCTGTCTGGTCCCACAGTCACAACCGTTGTAGCATCCCCATGGTCACATGATCAGAATTTGAACGCTTTGCAACTGGCATGCATTTATGATGGTTGTAGAGACACACGGTCACATGATCACCATTTGCAACAAATCATGAGAAGAGCAATGAAGACACTAGGGTACTGGAGGCTAAAACATATGAAATGGTTGCAGGAAATGGGCATGTCTACTTTAATGAAAAGAAGGACTAGTGGAGACGTGATAGCAGTCTTCCAATGTCTCAGGGGCTGCTACAGAGAAGATGCTATTCTCCAAAGCACCTGAGGGTAGGAGAAGAATCAATGGGTGGAAACTAATCAAGGAGAGAAGCAACTTAGAACTAAGGAGAAATTTCCTGACAGTTGGAACATTGAATCAGTGGAACAACTTGCCTGCAGAAGTTGTGAAGGCTCCAACACTGGAAGTTTTAAAGAAGATGTTGGATAACCATTTGTCTGAGGTGGTGTAGGGTTTCCTGCCTAAGCGGGAGGTTAGATTGGAAGACCTCTAAGGTCCCTTCCAACTCAGTTATTCTATTTGTGATTTGAGACCTTTGCAACTGGTTTCCAATAAGCAAAGTCGGGGGGGGGGAAGGGGGGGTCTTAACAGCCACATGATTACTTAACAACGGCAATGATTCACTTAACAACTGTGGCAAAAAAGGTAAAATGGGGCAAAATTCACTTAACAACGGCCTTGCTTAGCAATTGAGCTTAATTGTGTTCCAAAGTCGAGGACCCCCTGTGCTCTTTCAAGAGAAGCTAAAAATCTCCCATTTGTCGATCAAGATGGCCTCTGATGCTCAAGTATAGCCCTGAAGACCTTCCTGCAGGATTGTTGCCACACCAACAAGAGGCAGATGTAGAAAGAACTTGGAAAATTCCATAATGCAACAAACCCAACAGTTGGGACAGAATTTACCTCGGCTGCAGCCGCCTGCAGTAGAGTCAGTGTTTCTGCATTCTCCTGGGGGCTCCCAGAGGGGTTTGGAGAAGATCAAGGCCAATTCTGGACTTTCATGACTCACTGTGGGTTTCCCACAGATCACACCAAAGTGACCTTTGTGTGGAATTTGCTGAAACAAGGGATGGCCAGATGAGTCATACCCTCATGTAAGTCAGTGACCCTGTGCTGAACAATTATACAAGCCTAGTGCCAAGATTGATAGATGTTTCAGTGAGCCCATGAGATGGGGGAACCACCAACCATAAAATCTGCAAACTAAGCAGGGTCAGTGTCGAATCTGGGTGCAGATACTGGGTTCAAAATTATAGGCCAGAGATGTGGGATGGAATGATTGGGCTCTAATTGACCAGCTTAGGGAAGGACTTGTGGAGAACTGAACTAGTGAAACGAGGCAGCCCAGAAACTTTGGAAGCTCTGTCCCAATGTTGCAGGATAGCAGATGCTGACTAGAATAGTTGAGGCAAGGGAGAAATGGCAAGGGAAGAGTTTTGAAGCCCCTCTTCTCCCATAGTCCCCCCTTCCTGATGGCTGCCTTTGAGTCCAGTTCTGGAGAATCCATGCCAATTGGAGCAGTCAAACGGTTTCTGTCACCAGGAGAGAAACTGAGAAAGAAGAACTGAAGCTTCTGGTTTTGACATGAAGCCCTCGGGTGCCATAATTAAAATTCACCGTTTTGACTCAGCTGTGAATAAAGAAGGAAGCCAGTCAGTTTCCACAATATGAGTGTGAACATGCAGGCACCGTTTTCAAGGAGAACATCAGAAATCATTTTGAATCTTGAACTTCATTGGCTTTAAGGGTAACCTCAGCTACTTGAATGGCACCCGAAAGCATATTGGAAGCCGCATGTGCCCAAACCCAATGGCATTAACTGCCTGCACCACCACATTCTGTACCAGCTGAATCTTCCGGATGTGTTCAAGGGCAGCTGCACGTAAAGGTCACAAGTTCTCATCGTCAGGAAATTCCTCCTTAGTTCCGAGTTGCTTGTCTCCTTGGTTAGTTCCCAGGACAGTGGAGTCTAGCAATGGCCTTTTGAGGAGGAGGGGACGAACCACTGCCTCCTTGACGGGTTTGCTCTTTCAAAGAGGAATTAATCACCTCCAAACCCCCAACCAGATGCCCTGTCCCAGGTAGCCTTGACTATCCAGGAAGGAGATGGATCTGATGCAGAGATGGCCGAGGTAACAGCGCAAGGACCCTGTTCACTTCCTCAGGCCAAACAGGATCAAATTCTTCCCAGATAATTGAGCCCAGATCTGGTCCCAGACAGCCAGATTTCGGTCCACATGCCAGGTGGGCCCTCTCATCCTTGATGAGGGCAGCCTTGTTATGGACTGACCTAGCATTCTGCAGCAATAGTTGAAAGACTGGAAGGTCTGGTAATGGTGCCAGAATGTGCCACTGGAGCCATGTATCTATGGGGTGTTCCCCAAGAGCAGCCCACCCCATTTCCTGCCATATCTCTTATGGTAGATGACCTGTCCCTCCATCTGTTCCTGAGATTTCTTCCCCGGCCCCTCCCATCGTGGCCCAGGCATAAATCCTTATGAAAGTGTATCCAACATTCAGTGGACAGATTAAAACAATGAGCACTTTTATAAAACGTGATTCAATTACAAACAATCCCAAAAAGCTCTCCAGCATATGAGCCTTCCCTCACTGTGGAGACTTTCTTGCAAGGTGTTTAAACTCCTATTTCTTCTTCTTCTTTTTGTTTGCATGTTTCTAAAGTGTTTTTGAGAAGTCAGAATGTCTCTGGTCAGAGAGTGACCTTTCGGACATCTGCTGGGCCAACTGGTTTCCATGAACTGCCGCCAGATGCTTGCTCCTTGGACATCAGGAACTTCAGGTCTCCCTACAGACCCCCAGAAGGTGAATTTCTCCAGTGGGTTTTCATAGAGTAACCAAGACGGAGTCTGTGTCCATTTAGAGCCTCTTTCTTAGGTCCTTCTCGTTCTTTGAGCTAGAGATGTACAAAGGAGCCCCAATGAACCTTGAGAAGATATTCTGCGGGACTCAAGAATGAGTCCTCCAGCACTTTGCATAGAAGCCTGATGCTCCTTCACTTGTTTGAAGAGTTTGTTCAGAAGGCACTTCCCATGCTTGGAATTCAAGTGTCAATTCCATAATTGGGGTGGGGGGGAGTTAATGCTTTGATCTGCAAAAGAGGTCCATAACTGTCATTTGCCCAGACTTGCCAAGACATTTGCAGACAGGTTGGGATGGAAAACAAGACACCTTGTGTGCAGAATATTTTGTATATTTTATGATTCAGCTTAATTAGGTGTAAACATAATTCACTCCTCTTAAAATTATACATTGCAGGCAGTCCTCGACTTAAAACAGTTCATTTACTGACTGACTGAAGTTACAACAGCACTGGAAAAAGTTATTTACGTTTTTCACGCTTACGACTTTTGTGGCATCCCCGTGGTCACAGGATCGTAATTTGGATGCTTGGCAACTGACTCATATTTTATGAGGGTTGCAGAGGCCTGGGGGTCCCTTTTGTGACCTTCTGATAAGCAAAGTCAACGGGGAAGCCAAATTCACTTAACAGCTGGGTTACTAACTTATCAACAGCAGTGAACAACAGTGGCAAGAAAGGCAAAATGCAGTTAACAAATGTCTCATTTAACAACAGAAATGTTGAGCTCGATTGTTATAAGTCGGGGACTAGCTGTATTACTTGTTAAGGAGGAAGAAAGAGTTCAACGCTGGTGGGGAACGATGGGCCTCCTGAGGGTTCTCCAGACCTCCTCAGGTCTGCCTTTGGCTCTCATCCGACCTTCTGGAAGCCTCTTGGGTGGAATTGGGTCCTTCTGGCCCTGAGAGAGGAGGATGCTCAGGTGGGCTTCTGGCCCGATGACCTTTTAGTCAGAGGAAAAGGTGGCTTTTCTCCTCCTCCTGGTTGGCGTTTATTTCTTTATCATGAAATTTATTTGCTGCCCATCTCGCATCCAAAGACACTGGGTGACTTAACAACAGGGGCTATTGTCATATCAGCAATGAAGGCTGTGGAATAAAAATGAAGAACTTGTTGATTTCAGGCTGCTTTACAATTGCCTGCCCAATACATTCGTGATTTTGTTTTCCAAAATGCTCATATATATATATATATATATATATATATATATATATATATATATATTATCAATTTCAATTTTCAGTTGAAACTGATCTTTTTCATATATATATATTGTTTTGCAAGGTTTAGGTCTGTATAACACTTTGAAGGTGAAGGCAAAATTGATGTTGGGGAGGGGGGGAGGGGGCGGCTGTGCCACCCCGGGAAAGAGGTGGCTGCTTTTTTGCTTCCAATTAAATCCAAAGGGCTGCCTGGCTGCCTTCTGTGGCTGTGGCCTTCCCTTTCCCCGAGTTGGGCGAGCGGCTGCAGGACTTTCCATCTTCATCTGAGTGGGTTGGAGAAACCGGCAATCTTAACTGGGTTTTCCTAATTTCAGGCCCTGTCAGAGCTCTTCAGTTTATCCCAGGAGTGGATGTTCCTGGATCCCACCTGCCCCATCCACAGCCTGATACAGATTGGTCCAAGCTGGTGACAGTCACTTCCAAGACCCCCCAAGCCCGGAGCCCCTTGGAGGCACAACCCCTGATAGGGACTCCTGGGCTCCACGGCTGCTCCTTCCACGAGGGCAGAGATGACCGCAACAGAGGTCCTGATGGGCCAGGCCAGCCCTCCTCTTGCGCCAGGGAATCGCAGCATTGCTGGCCTCATGCCCCGGTGGAATGCACTGAACTGGATCTGCAGGCCTTCTCTGCCTGGGCTGGGAAGGGGACGGGCGAGGCAGGAATGCCAGGCAAATGGAAGCCGACACCTGAAGTGATCCCGGGGTCTGCCTGTCCAGAAGCCCAAGCTGTGCCCCCTCTGGAAGCGGCTTCAGCCTTGTGTTCCTCCTTCCAAAACCGGACCCTTGAAAGTGGGGAGCCCCTGCGAAGTTCCTCTAGCGATGTTTCTCTGGAGCAGCCACCACTCTGAATAGTTACGATTTCTCCTCTCTTTTGTACAGTTCAGCCATTGCTATTCTTCACATGGATCTTGTGGCACTGGCAACATTGGCCGATCTAAAGAGACCCTGCCTTGCAGGTGGATTCTTCCGTGGCTGTCTTTTCTTTCGTGCCATCCAGCCTCACCCCAAACTGAAAAGGTTCTCCCATCTCCATTGATGGATCCTGAAGGCTGGCACTGAGCCAGACGTCAAGGTTGCGAATGTTTATTGACTTTCAGTTTTGGAAAAACGTTCTGCAGAAGGTTTAGCATTTTTCCTTTATGACTAATTTATTGGGACTTCAGGCCGTAATGTCCAACTCTAGGATGTTTTCTACTCATCCATGAGAACAGCTGAACAAGTCCATCCAGGGTCTGCTGGGAGTCGAGTGGCTTCAGCTGAGAAAGACTCTACCTTGTCTCCTTGTCTCTTAGAGTAAAATCCTAAAAGGGAGAGCAAAAAGAGTTTACTTGAAGATTGTGGGAGAAAGGAAATCCAAGAGAGACCTGGACTACCACGTGTCTGCTTGATTTCTCCATGAAAGTCACCTTCGGATCAGCTTCGCAGGAAGGTTGCAGAGTCAGAGGACAGCTTCTGAGCACCCTCCTGCGTGCCTGTCTCCTGGTTTCTCCCATTTGGCTGGTTGAAGTGTGTAGCTCCATCTCACGATGGAGTCACTGTACAATACTTGAAAATCCCGGAACTTAAATGGGTTTCTTCATTGCTTGTTAAAAATGTGGTTTATTTTCAGGGCATGGAGGGAAGTTACAATACTCCAATGAACCCTGAAAAATTACCTTACATTGCTGTGGATTTGAGGTGTTCTTTTTCCTCTGGACACTGATAATAATTTCAACATGGCTGTTTTCAAAGTATGCCTTGGGTCATTCTGAGCTTCCGAGCTCTTCAGCAAAGATAAAGGGAAGGGCTCTGGCCACACTTGTTGATTTCCTCTTTGAGCAGGTACTGTAGGTACTGAAATTGATTTTTTAAATCACAAAAATGGTAGCAGAAGAAGACCTATTTTTTTTTAATCCAGAAGCTCTGAGTGTTATGTATTTTTTCATTATGCATTTTCATTGGTTCTAGAGGAGTCAGATCCTGCCTGCCTTACCTGTACTAGTAGCGAGGCTGTTCATTCAGTGTTCCTTCCTTCCTTTTGCATGGTAAAAAGCCCTTCTGAAATGCCTTCCTTCCTTCTCAGATATGACGTTGTCGTATCTGACAATCCACCTTCATGTGGTCAGTTCCAGAATTCAGTTCCCTGTATAAGCAGAGGTAGTCCTCACTTAATAACCCTAATTCGAACTTACAAGTCTGCTGCTTGTACAAGACTGTTGCTGTGACCAGGACTATACTCACTGGCTGGGAAGGGACAAAATTATTCAGTTTCACACCTTTGATTTTTCTATACTTCATAAGCACTCCCCCCTGACACCCCCACTTTTGCAACACTCAAATTCCTTCTTCCTCTCTTGTGCACATTGAAAGCAAAGCCATTGTGCTGCAGGGAGGGCGTGGCGGGGGGGTCCTGGGAGCCATGAGGATTGCCAGTAGTTAGGGAAGTATTGAAGGAAGGTAGGCCAAGACTGCCTTGTTGAGTCAGGCTTAACCAAGCTTCATTGGACAGCTTTTTCTTACATTGTTAGTAATTAATTAACTGAGCCTGGAGGCATCCTAGCAGTTTGTCATCCTGGCTTGCTAATGACAACTCTGTCAGGAATGTAAGGATACCTGGGGATCAGAAATGGAAAGGTGTGTTTCTTGTATAATATGCTGAAAGGGCTAGAATTCAGTAAGGGTTTGGTGTGGTCATTGTGGGTTTCAGACAGGAAGGATCAGGAGGATCAATTTTGCCGGTTGGGATCATTGTATTTTGGAACTGAATATTAAGACAATAAGTACTCAGCCAAATGGGTGGCTTTTCTTCCACCTAATACTGCTGTGGCTGTTGCCACGTGGAATCGTTTTGATGAATGCAATTTTACTGCGTAATGTTTCCGAGAGCCTCTGGTACAGACTTTTTTGTAATACAGCTTCAGGATGGAGCTGTCATTTTTTACCATCTCATTTAATAGATTGAAATGACTTTGGGTTAGTTAAATTGCTCTTTCTTACATCATCAGTGCCAGGTTTGCCTGAAATGTCAACACAATTGGTGAATTGATTGACTGGGGTCTTATAGATCAGGGGTCTCCAACCTTGGCAACTTTAAGAGTTGTAGACTTAAACTCTTCAACTCTGTAGACCCCTGTCATAGATTATAGGAGACTGCAGTTGGTCATTAAAAATTCAGGTTTCTCTGCAGATATGCAGCAGATTGTCTAAATTCAGCTGTGATTGTCACTGCATGCGTGTGATCAAGCGTCACTGGACTCTTTGGGTAAACACAAATATAAGGCCATCATTTCAGAGGTCCTTATAGTGACCTACTTCACTCATCTTACAAGATGTACGTTATTTTTAATGATTAGTTAGTAGGAATTTTCCTTGGAAAATTTTGTGGTGAGTGTTTTGTGAATGGCCTGTTGGCTAAAACAAGTTTAGAAAAGATATTTTGATCAGAATACCAAATGATCTCTAGTTAATATCTCACATTTGTATTTTGTATCTTGTCCTAATTTTAGGAACCATATCACATGTTCATGATGTGCTAATTGGGGGAGAGGCCATTCCTTTTAGGAGTCATAGAGAGAGATCTCCTCAAAACATGATATAGTCACTTGATAAGTTGATTTATATGAGCTCTGACCAGATGCTGAGGGTGTAGAGGGGCTGGCTCCTTTAGAAGACTGTCTCTACCACAACCACCAGGTAGAATAACTCCTCCCAACTAGGCCAAGTACTCTTAGTAAGTCAAGGAGACTGATGTGAGGAAGTTACCAACAGATACCATCTGAAGCCTCGTATCTTGTACAAATGACTCCACTACCTTTAGACTTTTCCTGAATAAAAAACAAAGATCAGAACTGGGTTTCAGGCGCTAGGTCTCATAAACTGAAATGGATCACTCGGACCCACGTACAAAAGGAATCTTACTGCTGCACTATTATTACCGCCCTTGGTTTCTGCTTGGCATCAGCTTCCTGCAATGTACAAAGTTGTGAAGAACTTCCCTGTCAGCTGAGCTGCCCTGTCTGAATGTGAAAAACAAGAATTGCATTTCAAAACTTCTTCCTTTACTTTTATTTTATATTGGGTGTAAATGTGTTTAGTGTTTAGAAGACTGCTGTAGTGATACAGACTAAGAAGCAAATGTGTTTTTTTTTAAGCAATGAGAATTTGTTTTGCAACTGTAGAGTGGAAGAAACACTGCTGGTTGAAATCTGTTTTCCCTGTTTCACAAAATAGGAAAAATAGGTAAAAGAAGCCATCTTTTTTCTACCTCATTCACTATGCTTGTTCTCAACGAAGTAAACACAAAGATAAAATATTGTTGATTTATAGGCTTGGTTTGAATCAATAGATTTTTGAAAATTAATTCACAGCACAGCTTAGAAATGTGTTTGCTTTTCCCAGTCAACAACGCTGGAAAACTGTAGGCAGGCGAAGGATATCAAAGCTTGGTTTTAAAAGGAATTTTATTTATTTTCACACTATCAGAAACACTCGTTAACAGGCTGGAAATAGAAGCATTTCAAAGTAATTTTGTATTTAGCTTTAGTTTTCATTTTTAATAAACCCCAACTGAAACTTGTATTATTTTTAAAAGGAAGTTGTTTCTAAAATAGGAAAAAATTAGGGACATCTTTGGGAATTCAGAGAGTTCCCGATTCCTTGTATTTATTTATTTCCGAGGAGAAAATACCTTATGTATTTTTTTGTATGTGAAATTCTGCATTGGTTTTGTGTAATTCCTAAATGCCACTATTTTAATAGTGATTTCGGGATTCTTTATTTTGAATGAAACACCTATCCTTGTGAAATATTTTGTACTTGCGGTGAAAAGAAATAAAAAGTATGTCTCCGGTAAACACTCTCCGTGCTGTTATCGCATTAACATCCTCAACAGATCATTCTTGTTTTAGAGCCATTCATTTAGTGACTGCTTGAAGTTAGAATGGCTCTGGAAAGTGACTTAGACGGTGGGTTTTCACGCAGCCACCACTGCAGCAATCAGGTGGGATCTCCGTTTGTAACCTTCCCAGATGGTTGCCAACCAGCAAAGTCAATGGAAGGAGCCAGATTCGCTTAATTTTTTATTTTATTTTATTTTATTTATATGCCGCCCTTCTCTGGAGACTCAGGGCGGCTTACAGTGCATTAAGCAATAGCCTTCATACTTTTGTATATTTATACAAAGTCAGCTTATTGCCCCCACAATCTGGGTCCTCATTTCACCTACCTTAGAAAGGATGGAAGGCTGAGTCAACCTTGAGCCTGGTGAGATTCGAACTCGCAGTAATTGCAGACAGCTGGGTGTTAAATGCTGCCTTTAGTAGTAGGCATTAGCCTGCTACGCCACTCAGGCTCCTTAATGACAGCGTGATTCGTTTAACAACTGTCGCAAAAAGGTAGACTGTCTACCGATGTGACAAATTGGAAAAAGAAGTCATAAGACTTAATTCATGTTTATTTGTTTTGTATGTTGTATTGTTGTATCTATGTTTGTTTGTTATTTTTAACCAATAATAAATAAATATAAATAAATATATACATATATATATATATTTATTTGTTTTCTGAGGTTTTCACGGGTATTTGTATGTAGGTCTTTGATTATTCGGGTTTTCTCCCGCATAAAATTCCAATTTTACGCGGGAGGAAACCCGAATAACCAAAGACCTACATACA
>WNWU01000035.1:12673101-12689249 GCA_012654045.1 Ptyas mucosa
TTCCCCAGCCAGCAAAGCTGGCTGGGGAATTCTGGGAGTTGGAGTCCTCCAGGCTTAAAGGGGCCAAGGTTGGAGACCCCTGTTCTATTGCCCCGAGCTTCCTAAATGGGACATTAAGATTGAACAGCATCTTTAATTAATTTATTTATTTAATTTTATTTAATTTTATTTTTTTATTTTATTTTATTTTTATTTATTTATTTATTTTATTTTATTTATTTTATTTATTATTTTATTTATTTATTTTTTATTTTATTTAATTTATTTTTATTTAATTTATTTAATTTATTTATTTATTTTATTTGTCAATAAATAAATAATAAGGATTTGGTAATAAGGATAAGCATGAATTGAATACATAAAATGAATACGCGTTAAAGGGAACATTAGGACAGGGACGGTAGGCACGCTGGTGCTCTTATGCACGCTCTTTACAGACCTCTTAGGAATGGGGTGAGGTCAACAGTAGACAGTCCAAGGTTAAAATTTGGGGGGGGGGGGGGGTGAGGAAGTAACCACGGAGTCAGGTAGTGCATTCCAGGCATTGACCACTCTGTTGCTGAGGTCGTATTTTCTGCGATCGAGTTTGGTGCAGTTTACCTTAAGTTTGTATCTATTGTGTGCTCGTGTGTTGTTGTGGTTGAAGCCATTGACAGGTAGGACATTGTGGCAGATGATTTTATGCACTACACTTAGGTCAGACCGAAGGCAGCGTAGTTCTAAGATGTCTAAGCCCAAAATTTCAAGTCAGGTGGCATAAGGGATTCTGTTGCGAGTGGAGGAGTGGAGGACTCTTCTTGTGAAATATTTCTGGACGCTCTCAATTGTATTAATGTCCGATATGCAGTGCAGGTTTCAGACAGATGAGCTGTATTTAAGAATTGGTCTAGAGAATTGGTCTAGAGAATTGGACCGAATTATCTCTAGAATTCTGAGATAATTCAGTTCTCCTCTTCCCCCTTGCAAATTATTTTGCTGATGATCCTGGTTAAAAGGATATGACACAGTTCTGCATAAAAAATGGTTTTTTCTTTTTTTTTATCTTTTTTTTCTTTCTTTCCTTTTTTTCTTTTCTTTTTTTTTTGTATCTTTTGTATTTTTATTTTTATTTTTGGTTTTTGCTTGTATTTTTGTATGTACATTTTTGGTTTCGTGTTTATTGAAAAATTAATAATTTTTTTTTAAAAAAATAATAAAAAAAATAAAAGGATAGGCTACCATTAGACACCCATGGAAAGAATGTGGCTTGCAAAGTTGCATGCGGTTCGTCGTTCTCCAGAACGGCGGAAGTTGCTTTCAGGCAGTTTTCAAAACCAGGATTTAAAGATGTACAATAAAAGGACTGGCCCCTGGTGTCGTGCAGTTTAGTCCTCGATTTACAACAGTTCCTTTAGTGACCGTTCAAAGTTACAACGGCACTGAAAAAATGACTTCACACTTACAACTTTTGCAGTATCCCCATGGTCATTGTCCTTTGGATGCTTGACAAGTAGTTCATATTTCTGATGGTTGCAGTGTCCCCGGGTCAAGTGATCCCCTTTTACGACTTTCTGACAAAGTGAATGGGGAAACCGGATTCACTCAACAATCATTTTACTAACTTAACAACTGCAGAGATTCACTTAACAACTGTGGCAAGAAATGGCGTAAAATGGGGCAAAACTCACTTAACAAATGTCTCACTTAGCAACAGATATTGTGGTTGTAAATCGAGGACTATCTGCATTTAATAATGGAACTAAACTCAGCCCATTGCTACAAGGTACAAGTACAAAATCCAGTTGTCTCTGATCATTTTGTTGTAGCTGTACATCTAGTCCCATTGCCTTTCTATGAAGGGTGAATATTAATGTGGAGTGTCCTTAAGCAGGTTTGGCCTATTCATATCCCTCTCTGTGATATGTGGGCATGAGTGAATATCTAAATCCAGATATGAAAAGTAGTAAGAAGTCCATAAACCATCTTGAAATCAAAGCGTTCTGATACCAGAATGGCTGTTCGGCCATATCATCAGGATTCAGACTTGCTTTAGATCCATTCCAACTGTGAAATGAAAGTCACTTCTTGTTTGGGATGCTTAAACATCAAAATATTCTGCATGCTTCTGGTTATATTTCTGGGATTGATCGGGTACAAAATGTTTTCAAATGCAAATACTCCTGCTGTGCTATTTATTAATTGCTTGGTACATATAGCTGAGTAAATACGTTTTCACACCTTGTGTAAACAGTTTGCAGGTCTTGCAGATGTGTCAATATCAGAAGACATCCCTGTAGAAGGAGAAATTACTGTTCCTGTGGGCTCCAATACCCCAGATGAAGACTTTTCCACATTAGATGAACCAGTAAAAGATACCGTCGTAAGTGCCTTGGTGAAGGGAAGAGATTTCCATCAGATTTCTCTTAGTGTTCTTGGCAATAAAGTGCAAAAAATAAGGTGTTCGAGGATATCAACATTGGATGATTTTGATAAATCGGTTTATTGTGACAATATTAATGAAGCCATTACAAAAGAGCTTCAGTTGCTTTGTGTCAGATTACCGTTATCCTGGTTACAGTTAATGTTTATGTTTTTTCTGCTATCTGCCTTAATTTGCTCTCTCATAAGCAATATCTATGTAATACAAAAATCATTTTCAAGCTCAGTAGAGTATTCCAAGAAATCTCAAGCCTGTTTGTCAGCTTTCAGAGTTGGGATTTCCTGGAATATTGTATTGAGTTTGAAGATGTGTTTGCATTATTGTTAATTACTGTAATTTAAAAGTAATTCATTTGAGGTATCTCTCCTTTTAATGAATCACTTAGTTTGCAGGGTTGAATGAGAAGCTGAGTAGTGAAATCCCCTTTGATCAAAATTGGAATCTGTAGGTTTAAATTAATTTTTTACCAGCACTAGAAACAGGAAATGAGAAATTCAGCTCAATCACTGCAATTAGCATTGCTATGACTTATGTACATGTATCTTATCTAAACTTGTTTTTGACTGAACTTTCATTGAATTTTTCAGATGCGGGATTTGAAAGCAGTTGGAAAGAAATTTGTCCATGTCATGTATCCCAAAAAGAGCAGCGCCCTCCTCAGAGACTGTAGGTGTCCGAAATAATGTTGAAAACCTTAAATTCTGTGAAAGCAGAATACTGCCTCAGAATAGAGTGTAACGCGAGAGGGAGGGAGAACTTTGAAATAGCCATTTGGGGTTGTCAATTTTGTGTTCCCTTGTAGAAATCATCTGTATGATTTATTTCTTTGCAGGGGATTTATGGGGTCCCTTAATCCTGTGTGTTTTACTTGCACTGTAAGTACTTATATTATTTTCCCCTCCCCCCACCCCCCTTAGTGCTCTAAAATTGTGTTTGTTCACTGGCAAAATATAAATGCAACACAGCAATTGTACATACTACAAATTCCAATGGAGCACCACTTCAAGAACCAAATGTATGAGCTTGGTTTAATAAACATGCATATGAATATTGAAATCTGTACATTGCATAAGAGGCTGCCCTTCATTTTTTTTTGTGCATTTTAATTACAGAATTTATAATCCACCTTTCCTTTATAAACCTACCCCACCAATTTTTAAGCTTTTTCTGTGCCTTAGGCCAAGGGATGGGACAGTCAAGTGGAGCAGGTTTTTATTCAGTACTTCTGACCCATATTTCTTGTCTGAGAAGGATACTCAGACCATCATAAAGAGAAATAAAAGAGTGGCACAACAGTAAATAAAGATTATTTCTTATAATGCCGTTGTCTGACCAGATTGCTAAAACATTCTTGGGTGTCTAGATACTTATCCCAGGATAGTCCATCTTAGCTGCCGTGGGTTGTCCCAGTTCTAGCCTATAGTCACTGATACGTTTTGAAACAGGAAAGAGAAACCCTAAAAAAATAAATCAGAAGAGAGGTATCAGATTTTTTCTCCTAATCCATTTCTCTTCTCTAGAATGCTTCAGGGAGGAGCGGCAGATAGCACAGAAGACAGAGGCCCTCAGTTTGCAGAAGTCTTTGTGATCATCTGGTTTGGAGCAGTTGTCATAACACTAAATTCCAAGCTCCTGGGAGGAACCATGTAAGAGACCTGGAGAGCCGTCCTTCTGGGGTGGGGGAAGAGTTTGACTTCCTGGGTGATTCTCCAGATGAGGATTGCTTTAATTCAAGGACAGACAGTTTTTTCCCTTAGGATGTTAAAGGCATACCTGACTGGGGCAATTTCTGGTGTGGAGAAGTAGGCTGTATTTATTCAGAATTTTTATCTTGAAGCCCTAAAGTATGGTGAGCCTTATTGAAAGTGAACAACACTATTGTTATTTAAAAGAGCAACAACAGATCCGTAGCATTCTCTTGAGAGCAGGGGCTCTGGAGGCCCAAAAGATAGAAGTTGGGGCATGCATGTGGCCTAAGGATCCTGCCCTGTTAACCAGAGTGCAGAGTGCTTTTAAACAGCCCATGTTATGTTTATTTAAACATCTTAATTTTTAAAACAGCCTTTAAGCATTTTCATCTTAAACATGTTTTCCTGCTACTAGCTTGATCAGCAAGGAGAAAGCGAAAACAATTGGCTTTGTGAAAGCTTTCTAAAATCTTTTAATGACAGGCGGGTGGATAGCAGACAGCTTGGGGCCCATTTTGTCTGGTGGTTCTCTTTTTCTCTCCCGTCTCTGCGCATGATCCTTTACCAAGACGTCTCTCTTTCTCGCCCAGATCTTTCTTCCAGAGCCTTTGTGTCCTGGGCTACTGCATCCTGCCCCTCACCGTGGCTCTTTTGGTCTGCAGGCTTATACTGATAGCAAACAGTGGAACCGCTGGCTTCATTGTGCGTCTTTTAGTCGTAATAACAATGTTTGGCTGGTCAACTCTAGGTAAGTTGGGAATGGAAAGCCATCAGAACTACCTCTGTACATGGGAACGAATTGGGTCATTCTTGAGTTCATCTGCATATCATATCTGTATTACAAGTTTTGTTTAAAAAAACAGGAGCAGCAGAAAATGAATTCACTAACACTGTATCATATGCAGTGTAGGAGGAGAGTCATGTTAATTTCCGGTAGCTAGAAAGAGGTCAGTAGTCCTGACTTAACGTTATTAAAGGGCACAAACTTTTGAGAGCTATAACTCACTTCATCAAATGCGTGAGGTGGATGGCTTAGATTGAGGTGTGGTGGAGGTGCAGAAAGGAGGGGAAGGGGCTTGGTTATGCAGATTACAGACAAGCCGTGTGGAGAGAAACAATAATCACAGAACACCAAGAAAGAAACCATATCTCCACAAAAACTGGCAGAGCCAGCTACTTTATATAGTGAGGCAGGAAATCCCACATTTGTTCATACTGATGATGTTATTTGGATGGGAAAAAAAATGTCTGCCAGGAGAACACCAAGAACTCCAGGACACACTTCATACAGAAGAATTAATGAACAGAAGTTTGACATGAGGACTCAAAATAAGGATAAAGTAATATCTGAGCATTTCTGCCTCCCAATATAGTCTTGAAGGTGTCTCAGAGCAGCCCTTTTTTTGGGGGGGGGGAGGAAAGGGGGCTATAAGACTTCTGATTTTTAACGCTGTTGTCCTTGGGATATCTTGAGGCTTTGTTTCCAAAAAGGCCCTTATCCTGGGCAGACTTGTTTCTTGGGATCAGGAATTCTATGGATTTTGGGACATATTTATATTTCCTGAGATGAGTAAATATGTTAATGTTAATTGAATAATAAAAGGAAATATTTACCCTACTTGTTTTCTATTAGTATCCATTAGGTTATCCGGATTATGATTTTATATACATATTTCCATCCTGTTTGACTAGTTTAATTTTAGAAGCACAATTCCTTTTGGGAAAAAAAAATTGTGAGTTTTTCAGTCTTAAACGAGTTATAGATCAGGGATGAACAGCTTTTTTGCGTGAGGTCTGCCTGGATGGCCAAGCTGGGCTGGACGGAGGCACAGAGCCATTTTTATCCAGTCTTTCCACCTTGTCTCCCTCAGGACGTCTCTGCTCTTTGCTCTTCTGTTTTCAAGCAGGATTGCAAGGAGAAAAGTTCAGGCTTTTTCCCCAACAACTGCTGCTTCTGACTGCAATTAGAATAGGTGAACCTGTGTTGTTGTTTTTTAATAGAAATTGAGATTTTTATTTTAATGGACTGGTACTTCCTCACTGGCATAAGAATAATCCGTATTGTTTTACATATCTTATTCTAAAAACATTTTTCTGTTTTTGTTTTGGGAAGCCAGGGTATCTACTGTCCGTATAACCCTGCCATTTCTGCATGATCTCTGGGTGGCTTCTCCAGGAACTTCGTTTTATTCCTATAGCCACTTTGTGAGGCAGGCTGGGCCAAGGGAAGGACTGGGCCCAGGTCTCCCTTCGCATTCTAAGGCTGAGGGGGGATTTCAATCTGGTTCTACTCAGTACTAATCCACCTTTAATCGGTACATCACACCGGTTTTCAAAATTAATTAAAATTGCACAAGAACTAATATTCCACTAAAAAGCTGAACAACCAGTCAGCTTATTTATTTGCAGCCTTTTTCTTTGGCTTTTGTAACGATGATCTCAGTTAGTCTAGTCACCAGCTAGAAAGCGGCTTCTGAGTTCAGGTCCTGCCTTAGTCCTGAAAGCCAGCTGGGTGACTTTCTCTCAGCCCAACCCGCCTTGCAGGGTTGTTATTGGGGGAACATAGGAGGGGGAAGGTGTGTTAGGTATGTTTGCTGCCTTGATTTATTTATTTATTTTTTATTTCCAATTTATATACCGCCCTTCTCCCTGAGGACTCAGGGCGGTGTACAGCCAGAAATAAAAACATAAAATGCAAATATTAAAACAATTAAAATATATATAAATTTGGCTCCAGAATTAAAACTAACAAACCAATTAATTAAAATTTAAAATTTCTTCTTAAGCCAGCCCGGCTTGTTGGAAAAAATGTGTTTTAAGGGCACGGCGGAAGGCACTGAAGTCATGAATTCTCCTAATCTCCGGGGGCAGCTGGTTCCAGAGAGTGGGTGCCCCCACAGAGAAGGCTCTCCCCCTGGGGGTCACCAGCCTACATTGTTTGGCTGATGGCACCCTGAGGAGGCCCTATTTATTTATAAAAATAATGATGCAAATAAATAAAAAATAAATGATTATTGCTTCCCAAGTTGCCAATTCCATGAGGGAGACAAGCTTAGATTTTGAGAAGTCAGGAATCCTCATGGTGAGGCTGCAAGCCAGGTGGGCCCAGCTTTCCTTCCTGGAGCACCAGCCTGAGAGCAGCCTTTCATCCATAGCCAGTGGAGGGGATGCCTTTCTACTTGCCCACCCCACCCCCAGCCAATCAGAGCAAGCTTTCCTGGGCCAGATCCACTCCAGATCCAAGCATCAGTTTGTACTGCCCCTTGGGAAGGGAAGAGCCAGGGGCTGGAAAGGAGCCATGGGTTTTGAGGGTATGGACGTGAGGCTGATTTTATTTGATGTGTTATATTCCTGGTGCCTATTTGTCCAACATGTGGTCTTCCTTGTTTCTTTTCCCAGCCTCTACGGCCTTCCTGGCAGACAGCCAACCCCCAAACCGCAAAGCTCTGGTCGTCTACCCCATTTTCCTTTTCTACTTTGTCATCAGTTGGATGATTCTTACCTTTACGCCGTAGCGAAGGCGCTTTCGGCAAAGACGGCAAAACCGAATGAAGGTGTTTTTGTTGCTTTCCAACGAAAACTTCTCTCTGTGGCTGACCTGCCCGCCTCTTGCTCTGTTTCTTCCGATATTTATAATGAACGTTGTGAAAAGGCCGGCAGGTTCCTTCACAAAAGGCCTCCAACTCCCTCACTCCTGTTCCTTTGAAGAGCACTACTGATGCCTCTCCCGACTGAGTTCTGTTTTCTACTGATTTTGTGTGAGCCTCCAGTAAGGAGAAAGGCTAGATGTAATTGTATCTTGGGCCATCAAGATAGTTGACAAAAGAAAATATTGACTATGTACAGTTATCTGATTTATCAGAAGGCCGCAGGTCTTCCTTAGGAGGATGCTGTCTTACAGTTTCAGAACATTTGATTTCTTGGGATGGGAAATGCTATCCAATTTCACTTACTGTCCAAAAACTAAAAGGAAAGGGTGCAAGAAAGAGGCGTTGTCTTTTTTTTTTTTTTTTTAGTTTTTTCATCCGTTTTTAGTTGTTCAAATTAGCGCGCTCTCTTCGCTCCCTGCGCATGGGTTCAGAAGGTCTTGTGGAAGAAGACAAGAATAAAGCCATTTGGCCCAGATCAGCCACAAGAGATCTTGGATCTCTCTTTAATGCAGGAGACAAGAAAATAAGTTGCACCAGAATAATCAGCAGCTACCGTTGAAGTGTAGAGATGCCGAGCGATTCTGGCACGGGAGGTCTTGATCCTGGAAACACGAAACACGAAGTTCAACTTCTGACCCTCCGAGTGGAGCCTGGTCATCAGTAAGGATTTCAGCTGCGTCAGACCAGGCATCCCGCTGGGTGTCTTGCAGGGATGGTCGGTCTTATAGAATGACTTGGGAAAAGGGCTGCAGGCTTCCTCTGTGAGTTCTCTGGCTTTTTCGTGATAAAATGAGGAAACTTATTTATGTAGCAAGGTGTGGCACAAGCTGTACTTTCTGGGTTCTGCACATTCACATCCATTGTGAAGCCTCTGGAAGAAGCTGCTCTTGAAATGGAATTCTTTGTTCTTGTCTAGCGAGATGTAGACGGTAGCTGACAGCTTACTGATACGCAGTTTTAATTCACACGGTGTAATACCTTATTTTGTATTATTATATTACCTGTTAAATTAAGTTTGTTTTCTTGCATACTTGTCGGGGTTTTGAAGAGTAAAAACTGTTCTATTATAATATATAAATTGCTTCTTTGTGTTTCTTACTGAAAATATCTGCAGTTTTTTCTTTACTATGGGTTTTACAGGCCCCATTTTTATTTTCCCCTAAAATTCCAGCTGTTGGGCTTTTGTTTCTCTCAAGTAAATAAAGTCTGGGATAAATGGCTTTGTTCTTCTTGCTTTGTTTGCCATCAAATGTAGAAAAGAGCAAGTTGATATGGAATATTATTTCTATTCAAATGTAAAGGTATCTGTGGGGAGATCTCTTTAAAGATATTTCTGCTTATAGCAACCTGAATTTAAATAATCTCTGTGTAAGGAAAGTTCTTTTTAAAATACTTGCTGGATCCTTTAAAATTAATCTTCCTTCTGAAATTTTTATTTCATATATCATTCTAATTGGACACAAATGTCAACTTTATCCTTCTCTGGATCAATATATGTTATTCCAGATTTGGCCTGGAAATAAAACTTTACATGGTAATTTAGAGGTGAGATGGGCAGCATATACATTTAACAAATAAACAGTTTTTCTTTTGAATCAGACTTAACTCACTCGTTTTGTGTGTGTGCTTACAAGGTAATTGAATAAGTTTGCTGAAAAGGAAATTTCTGGGTCAAAACCAGAGGTAAGGATCCTACTTTTTTTCTTTCTTTTTTTACAACAACAGCTTAAGCTGGTGTCAACTCTGAAGCTGGCTTGATTGAGGCCATCTTGGAGGCTTCAGTGTTGCCACACTGGAGCTGAGGGGTAGGGAGGGGGGAATAGAGATCGCTGGGGTTTTGTAGCCAGAACAAAACCGCTTCCCCTGAGAACCAAGGACATTCCCACAGCTGGCTGGAGAGAGGAGGAGTAAAGTTTCCAAGCAACCGAACAGCACTTTGATTGGACCATATAACTGATCATTTGGGAAAGGGGGAATAACGTTTACTTTTAATTAGGTGAAAACCATGGGAGCCTTTAGAGTCAGTTTTCACCAGTCTGTGCCAATATGAAATGTCCAATAAACCTGTTTTTTGAGGAACCTGCTTGCCTTGGAGTTCTGTTTGCTATGGATGTATTACTTGGAACCCTGACAGCCGGTTTGGTTGCTTGAAAATATTTCCATTCCTCATCTTTAGGACATCTTTCTAAAACATCTTTGGTTTTAGAAAGGGAAGCTGGTGTTGCTCTTCTGACTGGAATCCTAGCTTTTAAATGGAGTTGCATGGCAGAAGAATGTTGTTCCTCTGGATGAGAGATTTATTTATTTTATTTTATTTTATTTTATTAAATTTCTATACCGCCGTTCTCCCGAAGGACTCAGGGTACAGTGTACAGTGTACACCTCAGTGTACAGCCAGAAATAAAACCATGACAATATAAGAATTAAAAGCAATTTAAAACAAATTGGCCGAAAACTCTAATAAAACAACCCATTAAAATAGTAAAATGTTATTATTGTTTAGGCCAGCCCTGCTTGTTGGAATAATAATGTTTTTAGGGCGCAACAAAAGGTACGAAGGTCGGGAATCCTACGTATCTCCGGGGCAGCTCATTCCAGAAGGTAGGGGCCCCCACAGAGAAGGCTCTCCCCCTGGGGGTCATCAGCCGACATTGCCTAACCGACGGCACCCGGAAGAGCCCCTCTCTGTGGGAGCGTACCGGTCGATGGGAGGCTATTGGTGGCAGAAGGCGGTCTCATAGATACCCAGGTCCCAAGCCATGGGACCTGGGTATCCTAAGATATGGCTATAGGTGTTTGGTTTTATTTTTTTATTGAGATTATGCTATCTCTAAAAGTAGTCAATTAACCTGAAACAAAATAAGTTATTTGATATAGTTAATCCCACCCCTTTTGATAACATACGTCCTGTAATGAGGTGCAGGTTTTTACATGCTTGTTGCAACAGTTGTACCTTTTTTCTTATTTTTTTCTAACGTTTCACTAAGAAATTTGAAGTGTGATGTTAACTAGTCTGTATTGGCGATACGTTTCAGTTACTCTGATGAGACTTACAGAGTTTTTTAATTTACCTTTTGCTGGCTAAATAGCAGCCTGTCTTTTCTCCACTAACACAAATGCTTGTTTACAAGTAGTAAATTCTCTGCTCTGGAGACTGGTTTTGTAATAAATCCTCCCCCCCCCCCCAAATATTGAGGTTCAGAAAAGGAGCAATAAAGGTGCTCTTTTTTTCCTCTGTTGTGACCAACTGAGAAAATGTGGTTGGAAGCTGTCAGTAAAATGACCCAATGCCCCTCCAGAGTAAAGCACCAGCAGCTGATTTTGGTTCCTTTCTTCATGCCTAGGAGAGGATGCAGTGAAGTCCCGTAAATACAGCACATAATTTGTAAGAAGATCGCATCATCATCATCATGGAGTGGTGCAGTGGCCTAGAGGTCAACTCACAATCAGGAGATTGTGAGTTCGATCCTAGGTAGAGGCAGATATTTCTCTCTGTGGGCACAATGAGAATATATCTGCTGAACAAAACTCCGCATTGGTGACAGGAAGGGCATCCGGCCATTAAAATACTGCTAGATCCATTCAGTTGCACAGACTCCACCCCGCAAGGGATTATGGGGTCGTTAAATGAAGATGCTGCTGCTGATGATGATATTGTCATCATCATCATAATCACTGAAATTTGTAAGACCGCTTAAATTCGATGATGCATTCGATGACAATCCTACGGAATACTATTACAAAATTATAGAATGTTGATTGGTTTGGAAGTGATTGATATGGAAAGAAGGGCAACATTTGGGGGTTCCATACATTTTAGGGATGTTCTTAATAATCTGTCATGTCTACAAATTGCTCCCCATCTTGTGCTGCACACAGAAGAGGCCAATTGCTACCATTAATATTGGAGTTGTACAGAATAAAATTGCCAGTGTTTGTATTGGGGTAGGGCATAATACGTGTAAATTGTAGAATTGTTTTATAAATTAATATGCTGACAGGAATGTGGGGTGTAAATCTATATTATGTAGCTCACAAAAACTTTGAACTGTCACTTCCAATTCTTAAAATACCAAATTTTAAAATGTTATGCAAGCATCTAAATCTGTGGTATGAGAAGGCCCTTTGACCGGCTTGGAATTGAAAAGTTGCTGACATTTGCAGACTGCTTTTTAATAAAATACGGGCAATCCTCGACTTACGGCCACAATTGAGGACAAAATTTTTGTTGCTAAGTGAAACATTTGTTAAGTGAATTTTGTCTTTTTATGACTTTTTCGGCCACCGTTGTTAAGTGAATCTGATTTTGCTTGTCAGAAGGTTGCAAAAGGGGGGGTTAGGGATCATATGACCCTGGGAGGTTGCAGCCATCATAAATATGAACTAGTTGCCAAGCATCTGAATTTTGATTACATGACTGTGGGGATGCTGCCATGGTCATAAGTGTGAAAAATGGTCATAAGTCACTTTTTTTTCATTGTCATTGTAACTTTGTACAGTCACTAAATGAACTGTTGTAAGTCAAGGACTACCTGTAAACTCTACAGGTAGGAATGATGCATTTCTAAGAAATGTTGAAATTGCAGGTTGCTACATTTTAACACAGTGTCAGGTTTCGGCGTAATCTCAAATAAATTGCATTCTCAAACACAAAGTCTTTGATGAATCTCTCATTTATTAAAGAATTTACGATCCGACCTAAACTCATATGCAGCCAAAACTGATTCTCCGAAACCAAACCCCTCCCCTTCTGCCTCACAATATCTCAATGCCCATTGGCCATCTTAGGAGATTGCGATGGACTTTATAGTAGAGCTACCAAGGAGTGGTGGAAATACAGTGATCTGGACTGTAATAGACTTATTCTCCAAACAGGCGCACTTTATTCCTTGCAGCGGGCTGCCCTCAGCCCGCCAGTTATCCAAACTATTCGTGAAACACATCTACCGCCTGCATGGAGTCCCCAGAAGAATCATCTCCGACCGAGGGGTCCAGTTCACCGCAAAATTCTGGAGGGAGTTCCTGCGATCGATAGGGTCATCCCAAGGCCTCAGCTCGGCGTTTCACCTGAGCACCAATGGGGGGGCGGAGAGACTGAATGCTTTGATAGAACAATACTTAAGATGCTACGTCGACTATCAACAGTCAAATTGGGCAGACCTCCTATCTTTTGAGAGAGGTTGCATATAATAATGCCGTCCACAGTAGCATGGGATTAACTCCATTTAAAATAGTGAGTGGTATGGATTTCTTCCCCATGCCAGAGTACCCGAGGGAGCGCCCTTCCTCAGTCAGTTTGACCGACTGGATGGCATTGTTGAGGGAAACCTGGGAGAACGTTAAGAGGGCATTGGCCAAGGCGGCACAATCCTATAAGAAACAAGCAGACAAGCATCGAACTCCTCAAAGGCCATTCCGAGTAGGCGAGAAAGTCTACCTCTCCACCAAGTATTTGAGACTCAGGCTCCCGAGCAAAAAGTTGGGTCCGAAATTCATAGGACCGTTCCCTATAGTAAAAATAATCAACCCAGTTACAGTACAATTGCAGCTGCCCCGGCTCTTAGGGAAGATACACCCCGTTTTCCACAGCAGCCTTTTAAAACCAGTAGTGGGGTCACCTCTAAGGCCGGTACCATGTGACCCTCCCGGTTCCCTGGTCATTGGGGTCCAAACTCACTATAAGGTACAGCGATCCTCGATTCAAGGTGGCACTGGGCGCCTCCAATACTTAATTAAATAGAAAGGTTACCCTCTATCAGAGGCTTCCTGGGTGAGGAGCACAAACATCCAAGCTGACCGCCTTATAGCCAAATTCCATGCAGATCATCCTGGAAAACCGGGAGGGGGGGGTACACCCTCGGATGGGATAATGATGCTTAACTTGTTTTTTTTCCCCTGGCAGGCCGCCCTTGAGAAATGACGGGAGAGGGGCTGGATGTCAGCGAGTTAAGTTGCATTTTTTCATCGCTGCCATAATCAAAGAGAAAAGGGGGAAAAAAACCGGAGCGAGCAGTACAGTTTGAAATTTAGTGCTTGGCATTTGAGATATTGTCCCTCTCCCCCTTCCTTAATAGATAGGGTTACCCAGGTAATGAAGGAAGGGAGACATTCCTGTGATCTGAAGCAGTTGGCAGAAGAGACTGACTTGGAAGATGGCCAATGGGCATTGAGATATTGTGAGGCAGAATGGGAGGGGTTTGGTTTCGGAGAATCAGTTTTGGCTGCATATGAGTTTAGGTCGGATCGTAAATTCTTTAATAAATGAGAGATTCATCAAAGACTTTGTGTTTGAGAATGAAATTTATTTGAGATTACGCCGAAACCTGACACACAGAGGTGCAAGGACAGGTTTTGGATGAAACTGACATATATTTAATAAATTGTCAAACCTCGCCTTCTTTCATTGTCTTAATATAAAGTGCATCATTTTAGAGGTTTCTATATTATATACTAGAGGAATATATAGTATGAATAAATTATTTTTCAAAAACTATATACCAACAGAAGATAAAATAATCAGTAAAATTATGGAATGTGCAGAAATGGACAAACTTACAAAGGAAATACAGGAAAAGGAGTAAACAGACTATTATTTAGTATGGCAGAAATGGTATAACTAGTTGGAGAAGAAGAAAGGAAAAAAGGATATGGATATAAATGAGAAGATAAAAAATTATAGATAAGAAATTAAGTACCAATTAAGGAAAATAGTAAATTAAAGATGTAGATTAAGAAAATGCGAAGAGCTGATGTACTAGAAATATAGATACAAGAGATATATTAGAAAAAGATAGAGAAAAGGTATAAATATAAATACAGATTACCAATGCGATAAGTTTAAAAAGAAGATGTAAAGATTTGTTTTATGTTTACTTGTTTTGTATGTTTTGGTGTTGTTTATATGTTTGTTCGTACTTTTTAATAATAATAAAAAAATTTAAAACAAGAAAATAAAAAAAAACTAAACATGCATGTACAGTAAAATATTTTGAAAGCGCTTCAAGTGAGCTGCATAAAATATGGTTTATCTGAAATCGTTAGGAAACGCAGGCTTTGTCCATGCTAAACTTCCACGAACTGTAGAGGTTTGACCGCTATATAATATGGGCCTTTGGAAGTCGTTCCTTCTGTCTTAAAAAGCATTGAATGGCCCTATCTTGGATTTTTAAAAATCTTCCATTTGTCACATCGTTTATTTTTTTTTGTTCATGCTGTGAAATGACTGGTTTGATTTATTTGCATGCACCTTACATTTTAGAAAAAAGGCAAGACCTTCTAATTACATTACAAGGTAGCTAGGTTTGATCAATGGAAGTATGGAGTTATTAGTCCAGATGAAAACCAATTTGTGGAATGTATAAATTGTCAAATAGTCAGAGCCGAAGAAGCTTCTTGGATGAGAAGCGAAACCTCTTCTAGGAAAAGCTAGACAGTCCAGTTGCCTCTTGAAAAAAGCACCTTTGGGCTGAAATGGGCAAGGCAAGGATGGAAGATTTCCAGATGAGAGAGAAGCATTGTGCAGCTGATTGTATTCCCCGTTCGGCTGCTCTTGGGCCTGTGAACCAGACAGTCAAGCATCTGTTCACTCAGAAAGTTGGGAAAAAAATCTCTTGAGTTTAGGCTGTCTGGACTATGAATGCTATATTTGCACCGCAGTGTACAAATGTTCTGTTGTATATAAACTTCCATTTTTAACTGCAATAAAAGTAACAATGTCATTAATTGCATTTAGAATTGTCAGTCAAGTCAAGGCTCCTGTGGAATAAAGGGTTAAGAGTCATAAAAGCTAAGATTTATTGCCAAACCTAGCCTGACATTTGTGCTCTTATTTTTTGGGGGGTATTTGAGGATCGTTTGATCATACAGAAGACAATGGCTGAGGTGCCTAATTTAATGTGTGTGTGCTTTGGACTGGAGTGTGTAAATAGCCACATTGAGTTCAGTGCACCAAGTTGGGCATTTCTGTGTGTCCCTGTTACGTGTGCATCTGGGCACATTTACTCATAAACAGACTCTGCTGATATTAACTGAACTTATTGGAAGAAAAATCCCATCTGGTTCGAAGTCAGGAGAAAGACACCGAAAATAAAACAGAGGCTGATTAGAAAGGAGGACTCTGTTTATTTATATGCCAGAAACTTCAATGATAGCAGCAAATGATTCTGGGGTGGCTGACCCCTTGGTTTAGGAATGGGTTTAGGATTCTGAGATGCTCCAGAGGGTTGTGCAATGCAATGAGCCTTGTGTCTTTTGCTGTTCTAATGGTGGTGGTTTTTTTTTTTAATTTAATTTATATGCCACCCTTCTCCAGAGATTCAGGGCGGCTTACAATGCATTGAGCAATAGCCTTCATACTTTTGTATGTTTATACAAAGTCAGCTTATTGCCCCC
>WNWU01000035.1:12689649-12707501 GCA_012654045.1 Ptyas mucosa
ACCAAGGTTGAGAAACACTGCTTTTAATCAAATGTCATGTTTTGCTCAGGATGTCCTGTTTTCATCTGGGCTTGTTGAATTTGATAGTGGCAAAACGTGGGCCTGTTGGCCTGGATATCTTGGCTTCCTCCCACAAGCAAGCACAATTTTCCCCCTTTCCTTTCTGATGGGTATCAGGTCAGGGTTTTAACAGCTCTGAAATATTTGGAAGCTGCCTCTGAGTCCGGTGGCCTCTTGGAAGGGGGCCAATGTGAAGACGCCACCTCTGGCCAACGGTTCATCTGTTGTGCGTGGGGAGGTTAAAAATAAACATTCCCTTTGCAAACGGTTGAGTCTTTAAATCTGTCTCTTTAATGAACAAGTCAGTCTCTAGGATCTTTTCTCACTCTTCAAATGGTAACCCAGTGATGCTCAAGGGAAAGACTGTAATTTCAAATGTGTGAAGTGGAGGCAGGCGTTTTAGCCTTTGTAGGCTAAAGTTGTAGCCTTTGGAACAGGGGTGGGGAATGTTCATGCAAAACAAAGACAGGAAAAAAAGACACCAGCGTTCTCAAAATTCCTAGAAAGACGACTGGGGATGCTGAAAACAACTGAAGAATTGGCCCAACATCCAGAATACAAGGTAAAATGGAGGTCAATAGCAATAGCACTTAGACTTCTATACCGCTTCACAATGCTTTACAGCGGTTTTCAGAGCCAGCCTCTTGCCCCCAACAATCTGGGCCTTCATTTTACCGACCTTGGAAGGATGGAAGGCTGAGTGAACTTTGAATCTGGTGAAATTTGAATTGCTAAATTGCAGGCAGCCGGCAGGCAGCAGAAGTAGCTTGCAGTACTGTACTCTGACCACTGTGCCACCAAAGGTTCTTCCAAGCCTCACTCTTTGCTTTGAGGCCACAGTTCCCTCTCCAGTTTAGAACCGTTCCCTTCCCTTCCCAAGCTATTCCCTTCTTACACACCCAGGTTGCCATATGGCCGTGATGGCGAATCTATGGCACGCAGGTGGCACGCGGAGCCACATTGGTGGGCACACGAGCTCAGCTCCGCCAGCTGATTTTTGGGTCTTCTGGGCCCATCAGAAGTAGGGAAACAGGCTGTTTCCGGCTTCCAGAGGGCCTCTGGGTGAGTGGGAAAGGCCGTTTCCGCCCTCCCCAGGCTCCTAGAAAGGCTCTGGAGTCTGGGGAGAGCAAAAAACGGACCTACTGGGCCCATGTGCCATCGCATGCCAAAAACGGAGAGGTCACATGCGTATGCATAGGGGGGTGGGGCACATACAATTATGAGTGTGGGCACGTGCGCATGCGACCCCCCCACACTCCCCTACCTTTGGCACTTGATGGCAAAAAGGTTAGCCATCATTGCCATATGAGCTCACTTTAATGTTTTTTTCACTCTTTCAATGTCGCATTCAAGGCCTACAAGTGAAGCCCAACCCGACCCTCATCCAAGTCACAAGAAAACTCGGCCTTCCTTTCCTCTCTCCCCTCCATGGGTGGCTGAGACAAGGCTTCCCACCCTTACTTATGCCCCCAAAATGTTCCAGGCGCCAGGTCCACACGGGCCTTGAATGCTCTCCCATGTGGACTACCATACCACATATAACCCAGATCGTCCTCTTCCCATCAGGGGTGGGTGTTAAATTTTTTTACTGCCGGTTCTGTGGGCGTGGCTTATTTTGTGGGCGTGGCTTGGTGGGGGATAATGTGACTGGGTGGGCATGGCCAACTTTTTTTCCATTACTCTTAAAAGCATTTTTTCTACAACCTTAAGAAGTTGTAGAAAAAATGTTTTTAAAAGCCTCTGACGATCCCAGCTGAACCGCGCAATCATCAGCGGCTTTTTTTTTTTTACATTTAAAAGCATTTTTTCGGCCGAAGAGGTTATAGAAAAAATGCTTTTAAAAATTAAAAAAAAAAAGCTCTGATGAGGTGGGTGAGATAAGCGAGTGGCAACTGGGCCGGGGACCAGTTCAGGGGTGTGGCCAGCCAATGTTATTACTGGTTCTCCAAACTACTAGAAATTTTTACTACCGGTTCGTGCGAACCGGGAGCAACCCACCACTGCTCCCCATCCTCCTAGCCCCCCAACTCCACTAGCCCACTCTTCCCACCTGCTTTTTGGGTGGCTCTTCCAGCCAATGGAAGATTACAGGCTCTGCTGCTGACTTTGGTGTGTTTCAAAGCTGGAGCATTGCGTTAGTTGGGACGCTGTGCTTGCCCTTCACATAAACAGGGAGAATCAAGTCCTGCAGCTGTTTCTGGGAAAGTGGTGAAGAGATTATTATGAAAGTCAACCGCGGTGGATCAGTTATGCGGAAAAGGGAGGGGGCCTGGAAGGAAAAGACACCCCAAATATTGTCTCAGATATGAAAGGAACAAACTGCACAGGGTCCCTGATTCACGGCTGAACTAGCAAAATGGCTCCTTGAGCAAGGGAACGGTGAGGCGTCTGCAGCTGTCAGCCGTTGATCACGAGGCTGTGTGCCTAGGAGATCGGCAGAAATTGCACTGTGCCCTTTGTTGTTGTGTTCCTTGGAGCAGGGGTTGTTGTTTCAAAAAGCCACCGCCTCTCTGGTGCCTCTACATCAGTGTTTCTCAACCTTGGAAGCTTGAAGATGGGTGGATTTCAACTCCCAGAATCCCCCAGCCAGCACTGCTGGCTGGGGGATTCTGGGAGTTGAAGTCCACCCATCTTCAAGCTTCCAAGGTTGAGAAACACTGCTCTACATGGAACAACAGCCTTTGGGGAAGCCCCTGCCTGCTCTCCTGTGCCTCTGAGGGGTCTGATGGATGACCGGAGACCAGCTTTTGGTCTCCTGTGTATTTTTGAGGGGGGGGGTTGCTTCTGTTTAAATTAAATGCTTGTCAGTTCTTTCTTTCTTTCCTCTCTCCCTCCCTGCATTTCACAAAGATTTTCAGCAGAAATTCAGAGCGAAGCCACTGATTGCTGCCCCTGCATGACTTAGGGTTCAATTTTTATAGAGAGTCCGACTGCTGTTAGTAAATAAGATATATTCTGGCTCCAGATTACTCTCTGGCTCTGTGTGCACAAGGTACCACGTTAGATTAAACAGGAGTGTGAAAGTTGTGGTTCTCCAAGGTCCCTTCCAACTCTGTTTTGCTGAAATTCTTGGCCTAGAGATGATGATGATGATTGGTGGCTCAGTAGACTAAGGCAGTAGACTAAGGCAGTAATTAACATCCACTTACATCTGCTGCCTGCAATTACTGCAAGTTCAAATCCCACCAGGCTCAAGGTTGACTCAGTCTTCCATCCTTTCTAGGGTAGGTAAAATGAGGACCCAGTTTGTGGGGGCAATAAGCTGACTTTGTATAAATATACAAAAGTATGAAGGCTATTGCTTAACACATTGTAAGTCACCCTGAGTCTCCAGAGAAGGGCAGCATATAAATCAAATGTAATAATAATAATAATTATTATTATTATTATTATTATTATTATTATTATTATTACTATTACTATTATTATTACTATTATTATTAATTGAATTTTTATACCGCCCTTCTCCTGAAGGACTCAGGGCGGTGAACAGCCAGGATTAAAATACATACAATATGAAAATTAAAACAATTTAAAAAATAATTAAATCAATTTGGCTTCCCCAATTTAAAACCCCTTACCCATAAAATTAACCAATTAAAAATTTTAAGCCAGTCCCACTTGCTGAAATAAGAAAGTCTTCAGAGCCCAGCGGAAAGTACGGAGGTCTGGGATCAGTCGTATCCCTGGGGGTAGCTCGTTCCAGAGGGCAGGTGCCCCCACAGAGAAGGTTCTCCCCCTGGGGGTCGCCAGTCGACATTGCTTGACCGACGGCACCCTGAGGAGACCCTCTCTGAGGGAGCGTATTGGCCGGTGGAAGGTTATCGGTGGCAGAAGATGGTCTCGTAGATACCCAGGCCCTAAGCCATGGAGCGCTTTAAAGATGAGAGCCAGTACCTTGAAGCGCACCCGGAAGACCACCGATGTCACTGAATGCTTATGGAAATATTTATATAGTATTTGTTTTTACAAAGATTGCTTCATTTTAGGTGTGAATAGTGTGTCAAAGCCCAGCTTGGAGTGCACTTTGTATACGGCATCTATTGTGCAGGATTGTGTAAGCATCTGATCTTGGTGACTATGTCCAAGGACCCGAACCAGATGCTACACAACATTGCACAATATATGTTGACATGGCCCCTAACTACACTCTCTGGGTTCAAGAATATCTAGGGGTAAATTTTATAAAGATTGTCCTTAGGAATGAGCCTCGATCGCAGGGGTTTCAGGTCCTATTTGCTGAAGCTCGGCTTTAAGTGCTTCAGCTGGTGCCAATCCATTATGGAGTAGATTGATCCCGAATCTACCTCCATAGAGCAAGGAGTCCCTTCCACGTGCACGGTCACGTGGTATTTGGTGGCGCTGTGGTCGTGAGTGTGAGCGATGGTCGTCTGGTGGACTGCTCCGTTCTTGGCGAACTCGTTCTCTCGTCGTCTGGGTTGGTACGAGGACCGTCTAGATGACCTCTGGTAATCTTTGCGATTTTTGCGCAGACGGTGGGTGGATGGTTCTGGGGCTGGATCCTCGGCTCTGCAGGCTTCTGCGATGTGACCCCTCTTGTGGCAGCGTCTGCAGGTCGCATCTCTCCACCGGCATTTGGCCCTGGCATGGTCTCCTCAGCAGCTGGCGCATCGCTCCCCCCGGTCGCCATTTTGAGCGGTTTCCTGCCTTGGGGGGTCTGGAGACCTTGTGGACGGCCATTTCCTCTTCCGAGTCGGATCCAGCAGTCGATTCATCGGTGGAAGTTTGGGGAGCCCTTTGGATGTTGTGGACTGCTTTGACTTTCATCATTGCGGCTGCCGCTTTCTCTGACATTTCCGCAGCCATGGCTTCCTCGACGACTTCCTTTAGTGTTATCTTCTTTTGGCTCAGGAATTTCTTCTGGAGAGCCACGTCCTTCATGCCAAATACAATGCGGTCTCTGATGGCATTGTCCACATTGTCAAATTCGCAATTGGCTGCGATTTGACGCAATTGGCTGCTACAAAGTCTCTGATCAGCTTTCCGTCCCGCTGGTTCCCGTTGGAGCATAGTGCTCTTGTAGCACTTCTTGGAGATCGGCCCAAGACATTTCTTCGATGTCCCTCGGTGCCACGAGGTCGATGGCCATCTCCAGGACTTCGGAATCGCAGTGGGCCAGGAAGAGGGCTCTCTTGCGGTCATTGTTTAAGTCCTGGTAGTTGTTTCCTTGCAGGAACTGGCGAAACCGGACCATGTATGATTTCCATTTCTCCTTCTCGGGGTTGAATGTGGCTAGCGAAACTAGCGGAGCTTGCGATGTTGCCATGACTTTGGTGGCTTGGTTCTAGTGACTAGTCAGCTCAGTGACTAGCTCTTTTGTCGGTTGGCGCTGTGCCACGAGGTTCGTCGCTGTGGTTTTTTGTGTCCTTCATCGCCAGTGTTAGATCAGGTGCAGAGAAAGAATACGCAACCAGCATTGGTCCGTTCAGCACTTTATTTCAGCTCAGAATAAAGACGAATGGCTGTGCTGCCGGAGCTCTTTTATAGCACTCCGGCAGACTCAGCCGTCCAGTGACAGCAGTTTATTTTTCCTGCCGATGGATTAGCCAATCACTGGTGGATGTCCTTATAAGGACAAAACAAGAACAGGTGTCAGATTCATACTTTTAGCTCCTGATGATGTCCTGGAAGGAGACAGTCAACCAGGCATGGATGGTTAGTCACCATCTCCAGCACAGGATGATAGAAGAGCCTGAGTGGCGCAGCAGACTAATGCTACTGCTACTGTTAAAAGTAGTATTTAGCTTCCAGCTGCCTGCAATTACTGCAAGTTCAATTCTCACCAGGCTCAAGGTTGACTCAGCCTTCCATCCTTTCTAAGGTAGGTAAAATGAGGACCCGGTTTGTGGGAGCAATAAGCTGACTTTGTATAAAATATACAAAAGTATGAAGGCTATTGCTTAACGCATTGTAAGCCATCCTGAGTCTCTGGAGAAGGGCGGCATATAAATCAAAATAAAATAAAATAAAAATAAATAAATAGTTCAGAGACTCTGTCGTCGAAATCCTGACAAAATAGCTAGAGCTCCCTCATAGGATCTCTAGAATCATAAAATCTGTTTGGAGTCTCACCTGCTGGAATTCTCCAACCTGGCCGGGCTTTGGGGAGCTTGACAGAATTCATCTAGAAGCCTCTTCCTCATTCTGACTGGAGAAAAAGAGCGAGAAAGGCGGATTGTGGTGCCTCTTCTTTACCTCCTAAGACTCTCAATCTCTAGGCAGGAAGGGAGCTCCCTAATGGCTTATGGGGAAAGTAAAGTCACCATAATAGAACATTCCTAAAATGCTTCTCTGAAGGCCCAAGAGACTCTTGCTGAGCAGGAAGACTCAAAGGCATCTGGAGACCTTCAACTCTTTTTCTTGGGGGCATCTCCGGAGTCTTGGTGAGACTTGCTGCCAAGTCTGGCACCATTTGCCTCCTTGGCCTTTCTGCCCTTTGTCATCAGGGCCAACTTCACTACCTCGGAGGTGCCTCTCCATCAGTTGCCTATCACCTTATGGCTCAAGTCATAACATTGTAGCCTGTTCATTTTCCCCTTTCCCTTCTGTGGCAGCTTTTACAGAATGCTATAGAATAGTAGAGTTAGAAGGGACCTTGGAGGTCTTCTAGTCCAACCCCCAACTTAATCAGGAGACACTATGCCATCCCAGACAATGTTATCTGTTAATGTGAAAAGAGAGATATGTTTTCAACAGATAGATTGTCTGAGTGCTTCACGCCCTTGGAGTTTGCCTCCTAGTGCAGATGTTGGGTCTCTTTTATGTTAGCATGGAAGTCTGCAGAGGGAGGCAAGTGATGTCATGCACACACACATGTTTGGAAGTGCTACATACGAGCAGGGTTCAGTCAGCTGACAGCAACATGAATCAGTGGGTGCAAGTGCTGCTTGTAAGAAAGCCTAATGAAAGCTTGGGTGTCATAGACCCTGGACAGGCATCTCTCAATTATAACTTTATTGGTTTTCCTACACATTGTAAAGGATCGAGTTAGAAAATCCATGTGACCCTTTCCAATTCTACAATTTCTATTGCACTTTTATTCTTTATCAGCAGCCTACAGCAAAAGAGAAACCCACAATACCTTTCTCCTAAAACGATGAAATTTAACAGAATGTAAAAGGCAAACTAGTAAAATAAAAGGTTTGTAACAAACTGTAGATAAACAGTAAAGCAAGATTCTAAGGTTCAGTGATGTTCAGTTTAGTTGGGTCATGAAATGTCTGGGAGAAAACCACCAAGCTCAGAGAGCACCGAGGACCCCACAGTTCCACCCTCAGCTACAAATATTCCCTTCTATTTGTCCTTCTTATTTATTCCACTGGAAGGTGAAAAGTCATGAGTGGAGAAGTGGGAGGAGGATGTGTGTGCATTAGATCTGGATGTGTTTGCTTTCCAGCCTGGGATTTTCCCCCTCAGCTGCAGCCTGTTGCCTCTGCTGAATGAAGGGAAGCTCCACTATTTGCCAGAATCAAAACAAAAACCAATTTGGTTTCTGAGAATTTGGAGCCCCAACTGCCACGTCACGTGTCCCATGACCAGAGGGGATCTACAGATGGGTTAACCCATGTGTTCTCTGTGGATGAATCATCTGCAGATTACGGTTAGAAATAGTGCTTCCTCCCTTCATGTGCCCCCCCCCCCATCTCCAGATGGGCCTTGGCAGCATCTAAGGGGAGGTACAGAAAGGGAGGTCCTGGAAGGGCAGGAGATTGGCTGGGTGGAAAAAGATGGGACAAATGATATGGTGCCTTTGCTCAGAAGGATCCCCAAAACACAGAACAACCTCCTGTCTTCAACAGAGGGATAGCATCAAGACCACAGGAAGTATTAGTATGTTTTATACTGCCATGGTACGGCCCCATTTGGAATCCTATGTCCAGTTCTGATCACCATGATACAAAAAAAGATGTTGGCTGGCTCTATAGGCAAAAGGGGAAGTGCAAATCTTAGGTGTTTGTCTGATCTAATCTTGTCTTGCCTAATTGTTTATCTGGAGTTTCTGTTGGACCCAGTCTTGGTGTAAAGCAGTGTTGGGAAACCCTGGTCTTTGCGCACGCATGTGCACCAGAAGACCAGGTGGCCAGAGCACATGTGCATGCTGGAAATTGGAAGAGCAGCTGCCTGGTGCACATGCGTGCGCTGGGAACATGATCTTCCAGTTTCCAGCACACACATGCGCACCAGCCAGCTGGTCTTCGCATGCACACCAGAAACTGGAAGACCAGGTGGCCAGTGCACATGCACGCACTGGAAACTGGAAGAGCAGCTGCCTGGTGCTAATGCACGTGCCATGAAGATGGTCTTCCAATTTCTGGCACATCCATGCACACCAGCCAGAAACTGGAAGACCAGGTGGCCAATGCACATGCGTGCCTTGCAGCTGCTCTTCCGGTTTTCGGCTCTCCTGTGCACATGAAGACCAGCTGGCCAGTGCACCGGAACCCAGAAGAACAACGGGCGGTGGCTCATGTACCTGGAGAGATGGCTCTGCGTGCCACTTCCAGCACACATGCCATAAGTTCCCCATCACAGGTGTAGAAGTTAAGGCACCAGGTGGAAACTGGGAAATGATGCGTTCTAGTGACGCCTTAGGCACAAAGCCAGCTGGGTGACCTCGGGCCAGTCACTCTCCTTGCCCTAGGAATGGCAAAGCCCTTCTGAGAGCCCTTGCCAAGGGAACTGCAGAGACCTGGAATTAAAAACGGACTCACTACGCCTCTCCCATCTGACTGGAGGCTCCTGCCAGGGTCTCTCTCAAAGCCAGGCTCTCTGGCATTTTCAGGATGTTTGTTCACCCAGACCTTTGCCTGACCCAGGAACGCTGCTCACCCTTGAGTAGAAAATGCTTCCAGACAGAAGGAGGCCATTTCGCTTCTGTTCTCCTGTCTGTGAAGAAAGATGAAGAAACCTGGGGGAGGTTATAAATGGAAGGTGATGTCAGCTGAGAGTGGTCTGGTTTTATAAAATGGGGAGAAGCAGGCAAAGCATTTTCTTCCTTTGGCAGCTAATGGAAAACAGTCTTCGTGAGAAGAAGGCTACTTCCTATGCAAATGCATTTCCTCTTTTCAGTTTTAGTTTTGCAACGGGGAACTTTGCCCGGTCACTTCAGTCAAAGCTCCACTACCTGGCATGCAGGAGAAGGCCTCCTGTGGGTGGCACCAGAGAAGGGAACAGGAAGGGGGCTATATTTGGGGGAAATGGCCGGAACAGATCTCATCTAGTTTTGAAATGTTAATTTACGGCACTGGAAACAGGAGATGGGTGGTGTTTCTAACACAGGCCTTTCCGCAGTCCCAAGATGAGTCCACACTGGTTTTGCGCTCTGATTCAGGTGACTCTGAGGATACAGCTACTCTCCGAGTGCTAATGATCGGCTGATGGCAAAGAATATCGATCCTTCCTTTCCCCACCACTCAGTTAGAACTGAAGAAGCTTCCTGGATGAGGAGTAAAACGTTTTCAAAGGAAAAAAACCCAAGGAAGTCCAGTTGCCTTTTTTTGGGGGGGGGGAGGGAAGCACTTTTGGGACAGCCATGAGCTGGATGATTGAGAATTTCCACAGCCGTATCTATGGGAAAGCCCGTTGTCTGGGGAAAGTTCCTTCTTTTAGCTCTTTGTCTCCAAGCTTCTGCTAAAAGCTGCATTGGCCAATACTTTCTAGCTCACTCACCCACCCACCCAGCCAGCAGCAGGGACTGGAAACATTTGGACAGCAGTCATCATTAGCTCGTATTTCACTTTTTATCATGTGATCACGCATGCATGCGCAGGTGTACACGTGCCCACACTTGTGTGAGTTGCTGCTATCAGCCAGTCCAGGCTTGCCCAGGCTGCAAATTCCGAATGTCCCCCCACCGCCCGGGTCTCTCCTAATCCAGCTGTTCATCGGGCTGGCTGAGTCTGGCCAGAGCAGGCAGGCTTCCTTCTGCCTAGAGCAGTGATGGCTAACTTTTCTGCCGTCGCGTGCCAAAAGGGGGGGGGCACGGGAGGGTCACACATGCGCGTGCCCATACCCATAATTCAATGCCCCCTGCCCCCCGTGCATGCGACCCCACCATGCTCCCACTGCTTTTGGCACACGTTGGCAAGGTGGACCCGGTAAGTCCGTTTTTCACCCTCCCCAGGCTCCAGAAGCTTTCTTGGAGCCTGGGGAGGGCAAAAACAGCCTCCCCACCCCGAGCCCCTCTGGAGGCAAGAAATGGCCTGTTTCCCGACTTCTGGTGGGCCCTGAAGGTTCAAAAATCAGTTAGCCGGCAAGCCCATGCGCACTGGAGCTAAGCTAGGGCAACACTCGCGTGCCCACTGATATGGCTTCTTGTGCCACCTGTGGCACGCGTGCCATAAGTTCGCCATCACGGGCCTAGAGACTCTCATTCCACACAGCCCATTTCTGTAACAGAAGCGTGGCTGTGACCCACTGGGGGCCTTTCAGAGTTTGTGCCTGGGAAACGGTCCTTCCTGCCCCTGCTTTGCTCCCCTCCAGGGGAAACGCTTTTCCCATGTGGGTATTTTTCAAGTGGGATTTCCCTGCCTGCTACACAGAGAAGAACGGATGTCTGTGTTGTTTGGTAGACATTTGAACAACAACACCAGGCATCGTTTTATACCCAAATTCTTAAAAAATGGCTGAGTTCAAATCAGTTTATTACAGCCTTAAAGCCAGATACAAGAAAACTCATATCAATCAAGAGTCCCTTGGGAGTTGGGCGGCATACAAATATGATTAATTAAATTAAATTAAATTAAATCTTTATTTGAAAAAAAAATGGTTCAAAATTGTCGTTCAGTCAGCTTCCCACAAAGAGGAGTCCAGAAAGTGGCCTTCCAACAGCGCCTGATCCCATTTCAATTCCTGAAATAACCAAAATTCCCACCAACCCACTCACATTCTTTCAGCCTCTCTAATTTTCAGTGTATTGTGCCTTTTGCCAAAAATTATATGTTTAAATACAAATCTGATCATTTGCTTAGAGGGGACCTATTCAGAGGCAAAAGCATCATTCCTTCCTCGTTTTGTTTAAAATCTGTGATGCGATGTCCGCATTTTGGTATTGGATCTTTTTCACAATAGTTTTAACCACCGGTCAGATATTCTGCCTCTATGATCCTTCCGTCCTTTGGGCTACACTTAGCAGGCTGTCACTGCTGAACAAGCACCAAGGACTCCCTCATAATACCAGTTTTTATAGGGGATGCACGCATAGGAAGCTACAGCACGACTTCAGAAGTGCATCTTTTAAACTTGATGAATATTATCCAGTGTTTATGTCAAAAGCCAAAGCGGCTGCATTGACCACAAGGGGGACTACTCCAAATTCTTTTTTGAGGACAGCTCAAGTTTTTCAGAAAAAATGATTTGCATCTCAGAGCAAGAAAAGGGGAAAACAAACGTGGCTGGTTAAATCTTAGATGCCGCGTGTGGCATCCTGCAGACCCACAGATGGATTTGGTCAAGATTCCACCTAGAAATAAGGAGGAATTTTCTGACAGGGAGAACAATCAACCGATGGAACAGAAGTTGCCTTCGGAAGTTGTGGGAGCTTCATCACTGCAGGCTTTCAAGAAGAGACTGGACTGCCATCTGTCAGAAATGGTGTAAGGTCTCCTACTTGGGTGGGGGGTTGGACTAGATGATCTACAAGGTCCCTTCCAACTCTTGTTATTCTGTTCTTTTCTGTTAACCTGTTAAAAGCACGGGAGCAGTCTTGGCACCAAGTGTCTTCCTACAGTTTGGGGGACAGGAGAAACAGACCTGCCCAGCTGGTTTCATAAATGGGAAATCAGATCTGTAAGACGTAGGGAATCCTGAGCGAGAAAGGGGCACTTTTTCTAAGAGGCTGCCTTGAAAGGCAGGACATAAATTTGATCAATAAAGAAGCTGGGGAAAATAATGAGGTGGGGGGTGTAAGGTTACCTTAAGGCAGGATCCTTTTGGCTTCCTATGTGTCAGTTTAGAAGGAAGACTAAACTGTGGGTCCTTCTTGCCCCTGTGATATAAATCCTTCCTGGAAACCTTTTTTCTGCCATGTCCATCTGATATTGGCTTCATCACCTCACAACCTGCACCTGGATCAAGTTGAAGTCATTCTTGGCTGACGGGGGCTAAAGAAGTGTCCCTTCCCTTAGGATGGGGGTGGGAGGAGGCAGGATCCACTAAAGCAGGGCTCTCCAACCTTGGCAACTTTAAGACTTGTGGATTTTAAGACTTGTGGGCTCTGGGAGCTGAAGTCCACAAGTCTTAAAGTTGCCAAGGTTGGAGAACCCTGCACTAAACCCTTCTTGGCTGCCTTGGCATGGGAAGCCTTCCATCTGGGCTCTCCCTTAACTGCCAGGTTTCTGGGCCAGCCCCAGAAAAGCCCCAACCAGGTGTGGAAGCCCAGCTGGCAGGAGGAGGGTTACATGGTCCAGCAGCAGAAGGGAGCCAAGTTGGACAATGGCTCCTGGGCCTTCTGTTCTTCCCGCTGGTCAGAATCCACCTGGAGCCTGACAGGCAGAGGCCTCCTCCCTCCTTTCACCTCCTGGCTGGAGTTCTGCAGGTTCAACCACCTCTCAAAGAGTTTATTTATTTATTTATTTATTGGTTCGATTTATATGTCGCCCTTCTCCGGAGACTCAGGGCAGCTTACAATGCGTTAAGCAATAACCTTCATACTTTGGCATATACCTGCTTAGTAGGGCTTTCGGTCCCCCCGAAAAAGCGGTGTTCTTTTTTATACAAAGTCAGCTTATTGCCCCCACAATCCGGGTCCTCATTTTACCTACCTCGGAAGGATGGAAGGCTGAGTCAACCTTGAGCCTGGTGAGAATTGAACTCGCAGTAATTGGAGGCAGCTGGCAGCTGAGTACTACTTTAACAGTAGTTTAGTCCACTGCGCCACCAGGCTCAGCTCAGTCTAAACTGAGAGGCTTGAGCAGGGGCTGGACTAGAGGACCTCCAAGGTCCCTTCCAACTCTGGTACTTAGGGGCAGAAGGGCACAATTGGGGCGGCGCATCCAGGCTCTCCAGCCAGGGCTCGGGAAAGCTGACCGGGGTCAGAGGGAGAGATCCGCCGAGTCCGCCCTGCGCCCTGAAAGCTCTTCGCGGCTCTCAGTCCGGCCAACCGCGCAGGGTCGCTGTGGAGAGGCCGGCGGGCTGAGGGGCCCGAGCGAGCGGGCGGGGCGGGGCGGGGCGGGGCGGAGGCGGCCTCATCCGGCCGGCCACCTGCCCGCAGAGCCGCTCACTCGCTCGGACGAGGGACGACGGGCGGCAGCGGCTGCTCTGCGCGGCTGGCGGCTCCTGCCGGGACGGGGGGCCACGGCGGGACGCAGCCTCGGGGTAAGAGACGGCGGCGGGGCGGCCTTGGTGGGTTGCAGCGCTGGAGGGGCCGGGATTCCCTTCTCCCGCGGGCTTCCCGCGGCTCCGGCGGGCGGCGGCTGCGAGGAGCTTGGGGGCTGGCGGGGCTGGAGCCAGAGCCACCGAGGACTCTCCTCTTGCGCGGAACCTCCGGCTCGCCGGGCGGAGGATGCCGCGCAGCCCCGCTTGGGAGCCCCGGCGGCTGGGCAGCAGCGCTCGGCTCTCCCGTTTCCTGGCGCGGGGAGGCGGCGGGCGGAGCGCAGGGCCGTCCGGGCCGCCGGCTGGAGGGGGCAGCGGGGCCGCCGCCGGGACTGTGCGGGGCCGGGGCGTCCGCTGCTCGGCTCGGTGCGCGAGGAGCGGAAGCTGAGCCTCTCTTCTCCTGGCCGGCCAGCTGCTGCCTTCGCGGGGACCCGCGCTGCCCGGGGCAGGGACAGGGGCGGCCGTCCCGGAGGAGAGCCAGGCGGGAGCGCTTGCCCGCCCGTCTCCAGCTGAGGTCCGGCTGGCGGCAGGGACCGCTCGGCCGTCGAGGAGCCCCTTGCGACGCCTCCGACGGCCAGGCTCCCCAGTGGGCTCTTGTGGCCTGGAGTGCCGCAGGCTCTCTGCCCCGGCTGGAGACCTCGCTCTGCCCGTCTCTTGCCCTGGGCAGGCAGGAGCTGTGGCGGGCGCGCCCTGGACGGGGCTCCCTGCCTAGGAATGTCGGGGGCTGCTGTGCTGGGGGGGCTCTTGGGCCCCTTCGGGACTCTGCTGGGCTGGCCGAAAGGTCTCCCCGATGGGAAGGCAGATCAGGGCAGCCGGTGGTTGTGGTTGTGGCTGCTTTTGTGTGTGTTGGATCCGGTCTCAATGGCATATTTGGAGGGTGAGCTCGTGCTGATCCCGCCTGACTGACTCGGGCACAGAACATCAACCCACCCCCAGATGTCCCAGTCGCAGTTTTATTTAATCTGTAACTTCCCCCGATGATCTGCGCTTCTCGTCCTTTCTAAGACTTGCTTTACAGGGGAATGTCAGCCTTTACTAGCTTACGTTGGGTCGCTGCCTGACTAATTTCTCCTTTCCTGTTCAACATTTTGATCTGCTGGCAAGTATCTATGTGGCTAAGGCTGCGCGTGCTGCGAGGGCGGCGGAGGGAGTGCATGGAAAAATAGAAAGATAAGAATATGAGTAGCTTCTTTGCTGGGAGGGGCGTCTTGCTGAGTTCCTAAAACGGTGGCCCGCAGGGCTTCTCATTGCCTTAATAGAGCTTGAAAAGGGAGACTGAGCTCCCCCCCCCCCCAATGTTCCTTCAGAGCACCTCGTGGTTGGCTGAGCAGCCTGGGCGAAAGTGAAGTTTTAAAAAAAAGAAAGTGAAGGGAAAGCCTTGTGGATTCTGGCTACCTTCAGAGCCAACTGGCATTTGGGCAGGTGAGACTCTCCTGCATGGGCTGCTGGGGGGGGGGGGCAGTGGTGAAAGAAGCATGGCAGGCCTGGGCTCAGGGCTTCCTTCCAACTGACCTGCCTTTCCCACGCTGCCTTCTCCCCACTGCCAGCTGCCAAGAGACCAGCCTGTTGGCAAAGCCTCAGCCGAGCCTGGGGGAACAGCTTTGGTCATCCGCTCAGGAGGGTCTTTGCCAGTCGGAGCATCTGCTGAGCCCGGGAGGTCTGTGGTGGAAGGCCGGGCCCTTTCAGGGCAGGAGACATGGCGCCAAGCACCACTGCTTCTCCTTAGCTTTCCAAGCTCGCCCTCCTTAAACACAATTTCACGTGTCGCCTTTCTTTAACTTGGCGCCTTTTTAAGGATTTCTAACTCTCGCGAATGAATGAAGAGAAATTTATGGGTCCCAGGATAATGTTGCAAGATCCAACCTGGGCCGGGCACCGAGACTAGAGATTTACTCTTCTTAACTCTGCCCAGCCGTGATTTTGTTTGGCTTCTCCTGCACAATTCCTTCATGCGTTAGTTTTCGTATTTGATCCTCACTATTTCTGCATGTCCCAACTACCTCAATATGTGTCTTTCATAGAGATCATTCAACCCTGTATTTGGTTCGCACTTGTTCAGGTCCATTCATATTTGATCCTGCCTCTTCTAGTTTCACCACTCACCTTTCCTAGCCCATTCCCTCCCATTGCACCCAGCTTATGTTCATGCTGCTCCTAATGTAAACCTTATTTCCTTATAACCCAGAGGGCAGAAGAAGCATACTTTTACTGATAGCCATTTTGCAGTTCGAAAACAAGCATTGATTTCTTGCAAGAGACTACACGGTAGCCGCTAGCTTTGTATGATCATTAACATTTCTCCATGTATTTCCTCATCTTTAGTAAACATTCGCAATTTATCTTCCTGCTTCAGTTTGTCACCGTTTATTTGTAACTTGTAAGTTATTAGTTACATTTTCCCGGTCGGGTAACCCAGTCCATGACACTGTAATTTTCAGGACTATTCACTTTGTTGAATCATATGATCTGTCTAACATGTTCTACAAATCATTTGGCTCCTCTTTCTTATTATTGTTTTATTATTCTTTTATTAGCTGACTACAAAAACCAAAGGAAAAGAATATACAGCACTTCTAAAAAAAGAAAGCTTAAAAAAGAAACCTAAATATATAGAGCATTTACTATATACTCCCAGATATACAAACATAAAGTTGTAGAGTGAATGTTTCAATGAATGGAAGCCTTCATTCATTCTCATCCATAAGTAATCTATATTGATAAGTTATTGATTTTTAAATTGTCGGTGTCATCCGTTCTGAATTCTGAGAACTGAATATTTGGGGCCATACGTTTGTCTTTCCTATGCTGAACAATAGATCTTAGAGCTGGAAATAAGGTCCATAAAATCTGCTTCCTTTTTTTCATGCAATAGGAATTTATTTCTGTGTTTATTGTTGTACCAAGATTGATTATTATCCCGCTCAGCATACATTGTGAAACTTTTCATTTATCTTCACTGGGATCATATCTATTAAAATATTTGTGATTTTAATTTGTATTTGAGTTTCAGAAGTTTATGAATGTTTTGGTGTATTTCTTTCTAGCACTTTTGAATTTTTTTGCATAACCACCACATAAAAGGTTCCTTCTTTGTCAAGATATTTCCAACTTTTGGCTTTTCAACCAACAACACAGCATCTTTGTATACAAAAATATATGTATTTTTAAGTCACCAACTAAGACCTCTAACAACAGTGAAAGTGTTCTTTATACACTAACCATAAATGTGTCCATCATTGTTTCCCTTCCTCCTTCCCTCCCCTTCAGTCAGAACTCTTCCAGAGCCCCCCAGGCGCACTTCACACGTCATCTGCCTTCACTCTCTTGTTTTGCATTCACTTTCAGTTTGCACAGGGAACAATCATCCCACACCAAGGCAAGCCTCATCACACCCTTTTGGCAAATTGCACAGTTATTCCCCAAGCAAACCACAAGCATATTTTAGCATATAATACACTATCTATACCTGCAGCCCGTCATTTTTCAACATTCTCCAGTATTTATGATTTCCTTTCTATTAATTTTTTTCTTGAACGCTGACATTTATAGTGTTTGCCTCATATATCTGCTCTGCCAAATTCTGACTCCTTAGAGTATTTCTTTATTGTATCCCAAATAGTTTAATCGCTTTAATTTTTAATTCAGTTTTCTGTGTTGGAGTATTCTTGTTCAGCCCTCTTCCCATTTTCGAAACGTATTTTAATTTCCATCAATAACTAAGACCATCTGTTGACCTCTCCCTAAGCTTTTCCAGATTTTGGTGGAGCCAGGATGGCTTTCACATTTGCTGCTGGAATTGGGTCAGCTTGTTCCCACTCATTTTGGATTATTTTATAAGGAATTTTTTTCTGGGGAGGGGGACGGCTTCCTCAAGCTTGCTTTTGTCTTGCCTGGCCAGTTATGGGGAACAGCAGGGATGTTTCAAGGATATAGAGGAAGACGGTCTTTTTCTCTTTCCAGGCTGTGGTCTTTCACGCTGGCTCTGTGGGAGCTCCTCATCCATGGAAGAGGTGGTTTTCCAAAGGAGGAATGGGAAAAGGAAAAGAAAATCATAGTAATCCTCGACCAAGAGCTTGGCCCCAATGCATGGGGGAAGAGTTGAGTCTTCCAAAAGGCCAGCAGGGTAGACACCATCCATGTCTCCAGGGAGGGTGTCCCATAGGGCAGAGAAGGCCCTACGCTTTCTGGGCCCTCCTCCACGTGCCATCTGCCCACTCTGCCAGATCTAGTAAGACAAGCAGAAGCCAGCAGGGAGAGTCGATCCTGTGAGTAGCCCAGCCTCTTGGCATGAAGGGTTTAAAGTTGACAACCAGCACCTTAAATTGTGCTTGGAGTGTCTTGGGAGCCAGCGTGGGTCTTACGTGGGTGTACCAGCTAATCTTATTCTCATGGTTCCTTGATAAAAGAATTGTGGAAGGAATGGCCAGCCACCATCCTCCTTGCAGCTCTGAGGCTAACTG
>WNWU01000035.1:12728291-12740968 GCA_012654045.1 Ptyas mucosa
TTCTGGGAGTTGAAGTCCACCCATCTTCAAGCTTCCAAGGTTGAGAAGCACTGTCTTAGGGTCTGTCTTGTTTTTAGTGATTCATCCCAGAGTTATAAACAGTCGGATCAAATCTCACCGGCTCAAGGTTGACTCAGCCTTCCATCCTTCCGAGGTGGGCAAAATGAGGACCCAGATTATTGGGGGCAATATGCTATTTAGTATACTGTCTTTGGTGTAAGCCGCCCAGAGTCCTCGGAGAGTGGGTGGCATAGAAATATGAATAATAAAATAAATAAAAAATAAAAATAAAGTAGCTTTTTTGGGGGGGGAGGGTGTCTGTGGCAACTTTGAATAGTCATAAGTCGAGGACTGCCTGTAGCCAAGAGGATATTCAACTGAATCTTTGCTTGCTAACCTGCAATTAACACCGTTATTTTTGCCCTGCTCTCCTTCCCTTGTTTTCCGTGAGATACCCTTGGCAGACGCAAAGAATTGTAAACAGTTTGCAGCCGCATCGCTCCCTCACCCTTCCTTGGCTTTCTTTCAGGCTCCGAGGCTCAGGAAGGTCCTGTATGGGGGCAGCCACTGGATCCCCTCACTATCCACAACTCCGTGAAGGTAGGAAGCCCTTCTGGGGTCCCAAGGGGGATAGGGAGAGTCAGTACTCTTCACACAGTGGGCATGTTGGTCACTTTGCAGAAAACAGTCACGTCTGTGATTAAAGTAGCCAGATGACCTTTCTTTGTCCCTTAGATCAGAGGTCTCTGAGCTTGGCAACTTTAAGACTTGTGGACTTTAACTCCCAGAATTCCTCAGCCAGCATGGCATTCTTCCTCTTCCACACAGTCCTGATAAAAACCCATCTCCTTTTACTTCCATAACCTCTATTAATTGTAGGAGTTCGAGGCCAGAATGAAAAAGGAAATACTGTATGGATGTGAAATGGAAAGTCTTAACTTCCATTCAGGTCTCGCAACAATTCTTTAAAGATTTGGAAATACCAATGCATTCAGTAACTGCTTTTAATTGCTAGTTCTGCTTCAGTGATTTTTATCTACCTCGCCACGGCTTTGTTGCTAAGAAATGCGTTGCGATGATTCTAAGGCGTTGTCTGTTCTGTGCCTGCTTCCTTCCCTTGCTCTGTGTCTTAGGGACATAACTCGAGCACCCTTGCTAAACTCCACAGAGGTTAACCTGCTCTGCAAAACTTCCACGGCTCTTCCTCTCAGCTGTTTTGCATTCCTCAAGTTTTCCCTTCAGGCAATCCTCTGGCCTGAGATTTTACAGGATGTTTAAGGAATGCCGGCATATCCTGTCTCTCTGAGAGTTGAGGGGGGGCTCCAGGCTGGCGCAGTTTAGCTGGCTGGACATGGATAGAGAAAGCTCTGCAAGGCCGTGACTTATGTGTGCAAAATATCAGCAACTCAGGCACTGCCGTCGTAAGAATGGGACGCACTTCCAAAAAAATAGCTGGGGATCAAGACTTGTCTGATGTTTTCAAGGCTGGTTCCAATTCAGCTTCTGCTCTCTATTCAGACAAAGAAGAAAAATAGTGTGAGCTCCAGTCTTGTGGACGATATATGGAACTCAGTTGGATTTACTTCCTAGCCTAACTTCACTCAGGGGTTGGATTGTGTGCGGCAAATGCCAAGAAACTCTTTTGTCGTGTGCTTTCACAGAGCTGAGAGAAGGGTAATATCCTGACAGGTACTTTCTGGTTATTCTGGTAGTGATGTTCTATCAATTCACCATGAGCACGGAATTAGCGAATTCTGAATCCTCTGCTGGGAATATATGGTATTCAGCCGGTTGGGACTGGTTTGGGCGAACTGGTAGTGGCGAGCTGCAGGTGGGGCCCATGCAGATGGGGCCCACCCACCCTGGCGCTATGCCATCTTATTTAGCCACATATTCTAAGCCGCACACATGCGTGCAAACAAGCTGCGCACACAAGCAAAGCGCATGCACGGAAGGCCATGTGCATGCACGGAATGGCTCCCCCCCTCGAGAGAAGCGAGTGAGCACGTGCGCGCTCTCACATTTTTGGTATGTGGCGAACCGGTGGTAAAATTATGTGAAACCTACCTCTGGAATACATTATAAGAGCGAAGAAGATTGTAAAGTCCAAACTTAGTGGAGGAAATACCATCAAGGCAATGAACACTTGGGCAATTCCAGGTGGCTGGAATAATGGACTGGCCCTAAGCAGAATTAAAAGACCAGGATAGGAAGACCAGAAAAATAATGACAATGGATTATGTCCTTCATCCCCACAGTGACATTGACAGACTCTATTTAGCAAGGAAAATGGCTGGGCATGGAATGTTGCAAGTACAGTACGTCATATAGTTGAAGAAGAAAAAAGGACATAGGAAGGAAGGACAAAGGAAGAGTGTCTGAAGGACAATGAAGAAGATGCACTGAAGCTAGTAGGCATACTGAGTACTCAAGAGACCAAGAAGTCAATTGCAAAAGACAGCTTTGCATCCTGCCTTTAACCTTACCTGATGATACCTCTTAACACTGTCAAACAACATTTGCCTATCCCAGGTCTTTGGGAAGCACTCGATAGGTTGACAAAAATGCCAGATCCAATGTAACCACCTGGCTGACTGCATGGCCAATCATAATCCTGCTTTTCCAAAGGAATGAAACTCTGGCCTTTTTTTTTTAAATGTCTTCCACTTTCATTGTTGTTGATGATGATGATTTCATCATAGAATCATGGGGCTGGAAGGGATCTCAGAGGTCTTCTAGTCCACCCCCCCTGCTTAAGGCAGGAGTCTTATGCCATCCCAATCAAATGATTGTCCAGTCTGTTTTTTGAAACCTCCAGTGATGAAGCACTCAGAACCTCAGGAGGCAAGTTATTCTTTCTTTTATATTTATATTTTTTTCTTTCCTACATGAGCTTGTCCCATGTATATTGGACTTTCCTTCTGGTTTTTCTCTGCAGCATCCCTGTGCAGCATGTAGGCTGAGCTGAGTATAATTGAACCCAAATTAACAGTGACCTTCCATGACTGAGGTTGGACTTTAGCCTGAATCTCCCTGTTCCTTGTCCAGCACCCAAATTATATTGCATTGGTCTTTATGATGATTGCTCCTCTATGCAACTGCATTGTGCCGAAACCATGGCTTGGATCCTTGATAATCTTCTCTCCAGCTTCAGGGGACCTCCAAATAGGTTTGTCTGGCTTCTCTCCAGAAGAATGGGAGGCAGTCCTGGACTGGATATGTATTCCACTGCAGGATCGCCTCCCATTCTTCTTCTAAAAAAAAAATGGCATTGGCATAGGTGTATGTTACTGTATAGGCCACCCAACAAAGCTGAAGAAATAGATGAACTTTTTGCTAAACAGTTAACCGATGTATGTAGGAAACACACCACAGTAGTAATGGGGGATTTTAACTATCCTGACATCAACTGGGAGACAAATTCTGTATCAAGTGGAAGATCAAACAGGTTCCTGATGAGCCTAGCTGTCAATTTTGTCATCCAAAAGGTAGAGGGGGCAAGTGGAAGGTCATTTATACTGGATTTAATTCTTACTTATAGAGAAGAAATAGAGGGGACTGAAGCAGCAGAAACTTCGGAGAGAGTGGCCATGTTGTATTGGAATTCAGTATAATGCAAACAGTAGAACATAATCAAACTAATGTTTTAGACTTTAAAGGGCTGATTTCAACAAACTTATAGAGCTTAGAAAAGATTGCATGGATGAAAACCTTAAAGGGGAAAACAATTCAAAAAGCTTGGGAAACTCTGAAAAATGTGATTATAAAACCCCAGTCTACCACAATACCACTGAAAAAGAAAAATAAGCGATTCAAGAAGAAACCAGCATGGTTGCATAAAGAACTCTCTGAGAAATTGAAAGACAAAAAGGATAAGTATAAAAAACTGAAAGAAGGACACATAATTAAGGCAGAGTATCAGCATATAGCCAAACCTACAAAAACGAAATCAGGAAAGCTAAGGCTCAGAATGAACTAAGACTCGCAACAAATGTAAAAAATAATAATTAAAAAAACCCATTTTCTTTCAACATATAAAAAACAACGAAAAGTCAATGGGAGAAGATGGCAAGGATGGGCTGCTCAATTCATTCTTTGCATCTGTCTTCATACAAAAGGAAAAAATAGCCAAAGCTACCCAAAACAGATCTGTTAAAGACAGTCTAGAAATACTAGGTAAAATAGGCAAGAAAATTGGTAAGACAGCACTATCCACTCTAGACCAGTTCAAACCTCCAGGACTTGATGGATTAGATCCCAGAGTCCTGAAGGAATTGGCAGATGTGAACTCGGAACCATTAAATAATATCTTTCAAAGATCCTGGAGACCCAAGAAACTACCAGAGGACTGGAAAAGAGCTGATGTGGTTCCTATCTTCAAAAAAGGGGGGAAATGGACAATCAGCCTGACATCAATACCTGGAGAATCCTGGAAAAGATAATCATGCAACAGAACTGTGAACACCTACAAGCAAATAAAGTTATAACCAAAAGCCAACATGGGTTTGTCAAAAAAAATCGTGTCAAATAAATCTTATTTCATTCTTTGACAAAGTGACTCAACTAATGGCCCAGTGAAAGAGACTAAGCCTTCCTTTGTCTAAAATGGTATAGAATCTCCTGCTTGGACTGGAGAACCTCAGGGGTCTCTTCCAACTCTATTATTCTGTTCTGTTCTTCTTTCTATGATCATGTGTTTCCATCCCATCAAGCCCAAAGAAAGTTTGGAATGGTAGGATCTGCCGATCTGGGCAGGGGGTTGAACTAGAAGACCTCCAAGGTCCCTGCCAACCCTATTATTCTATGTTCTGTATTCTATGTTCTATGTTCCGTTAGCTTCACTGCAGTGTAGCATCCACAGGAAGACTGTCCTTCCTGCTACCCTCTTGTTTTCCTCTTGCTTCCATTTGGATTATTGGCTTCCTCAAGAAATTCTATCCTGCTGCCCCACATTGCAGCCCAGAGAGGAGGCCGTGGCTTCTGCTGGAGGAACTTCACTCCTTTGCTTTGAGCCAGACAGTCACAGCCAAGGAGCAAATTTCGACACAAAGAAACCACACCGTCTGATCATGGAATTTTACCACTTCTGATCTAGATCCTGTTCGAAGGACACAACTGAGTTTCTCTTCTTGAATTTCCTTCTTCTGTTCCTGCTTCTATGGCATGCTGCTTTTGCTTCCTCTGGATTATTGTTTGAAAGCCAAATGAACAACGCTCTACTTTGCCAAGACCCACTAATAGTTATATTCCAGGCTATTTAGGGACAGACGAGGAAAACCCTTCTTTCGTGATCATTTGGCAAAAGGTTTGTACTTATGCAGACTTGTTTTCTATGGGATGTCGGGTGGCTTTAAAAATGAGATGAAAAATAAAAAAGATTGAATGAAAAACTTCAAAGTGCTTTCGAGAGAGAATTTGAGTGAAAGTAGCACTGAAATTTGTCAAAGATAAATGTGAATGGTCAAATATTCAGGTGTAGCATCCCGGATTCCCTATTTGGTGATCATATTTCCAGAAAGGATCTTGGAATTGGAATTGACCACAAGCAGAGTATCAGTAGTGCAATGGGGCCACAGACAAGGCCAGTGCAGTTGAAGGTTTCCCCGAATACAGGATGCAATTGCTGCCATTTATTCTGCTCTAAGTAGACTCCCCTCTTTCAAGTGCTGAGTCCTGCTGGGGGCACCAGAGAAACAAGATCCAGAAATTGGAACAGATGCAGCAAAAGGTTGCAAGGGTGATAAGCAAACTAGTAATTAAGTCTTGCAACGAAAGACTGAGGGAATGTGTACCTTGTATGTGTACCTTGAGGCTGTGATTGTCCCATTTCAATATCCGAGGAAGCTCTCCAGAGACAATGACTAGATCTTGTTCTCCACCTTCCAAAGTGCAGGAAGCATGATGACTTCGGAAAGAGTGGTGGGGTTCTTTTTGTGTGTGGGGGGGGGGAGGACATCCATCTATCTGGGGTGCTTTAGTTTGGACTCGTGCCCTGAGCAGAGAATTGGCTTGGTGAAGGCACTGTTGAAAGATATGCAAAGAAAAAGGAACTGGGAAATCACTCCTGGTTCTCTTGCTGAAACATAGAAATATGTTCCCAGATGGATATTCTCAGGACTGAGAGATTGCTCAGCCACTTAGCATCAATCTGATGAAAAAGAGCAGCCTCTGCGAAGATCAGACCACCTGCCCCTTTTCCTGGGAAAAGATGCTTTGGCCCCATCCTTTCCAACCTCTGTATGCCACTCTGGGTGGGAGAACCTTTGGAATATGTTATCAAATTTCTGGTGGTAAGATTGGTGTCTGCTGAGTCTCCTTATTCCCAGGGTGAGGTTCAGTGGCGGTATGTTGCAGATTTGCTGATGGTTCCTTTAAAGAAGAATTCTAAACAAAAACGCAGTAAGCGTGAATGGTAGAGCAAGCTGGCTGAGAAGGAAGACAACAATGAATGAAACCAAGTAGTAGTATCCCTTTAGTATTCTTCCCTCCCGTTAATGCAATTAATCTGGCACAAAACAATTATAGTCCCCCTGGGTAGTGTAAGATACAAACTTGGATCGTAAATTTGAGAAGGCTTTAACTTTCCCTCCACCAGAATGCAGTGAGGCCACTTTCCAGCTCTGGCCAGGCGCCAGACATTTTGGTACCAGAGCGCTCAGGTCATCGCTCTATTTTTCCAGCATTGTGGACATTCTAGTGGCAAGTTCACAAAAAAAAGTGCTGTTGATTTTGCAGAATAAATGCTTGCATTTATATGATAGTAAAACTCTCATTATGTTTATCTGTTTATGTGTTTGTACTCTCAAGTTAGCCCAAACAGCACATTATATCGCAACAAATTTTGAATCGACTTGCCTAAAATCTGCTCACTTCAAGAGTGGCTTTGTGGTTGACTCAGCCATCCCACGGTGGTTACAGCGGACGGCCTCGATTCTGGCCCAGCCTTCATGCTGGTGGTTTTTTTTTCCAAAAAGTTTTTTATTTTATTTTTTTCAAACATACAAATTACATCTTTTCGGAACAGAGCTTTGATCCGGTCATCAATTTGTTCAATTTTTTGCCATTTTTAACCAAAAAAAATATTATATTCTATTTTGCCATAACACTTATTTCTTAATCTTAAATCACATATTTCAACTAATACCATCTTAGAAAAAGTTTACTCATATTTACTTGATCAATATAATTACCCTTCTATTAACCCACCTTAAATCTTAATTCAAGTAATACCTCATAATCCATTTCACAATTCTTACCCTAAATCCTCACTATTAACAATACAGTTCAAACATGTTTATATTCCAAAATTATTTCCATTTCTAAAACTTCCTTACATTTATTTATTAATTCATGTAATGCTCATGAAATCTTTATTCCATTATTACTTTATCAAATTTAAATCTTATCACTGATCTTAAAAATATAGCAATTTAACATTTAAACATAGATCTTAATTCCAATAATGCAATTTACTACAATTTCCCAATTATTTGTGCTGCCTCCACGGTTGAGCCTTTCCTTCCTTTTGCAAAGTTTCTAGAAAGTTGGATTAGTTTTGCCCCTTGAGGAAAACGGTGATAATTGGAATTATGGTGGTTGCTTTTCCTGATTTGTTGTTTTCCGCCAGTTGCGCTCATTTATTGCCCTTTTCCCCCCCTTATTCCAGGTTAATATTGATTTTGATTGGATTTGATTAGAGCAAAAAGCGAGGCCATAATTTAAAATAGGAATCATAAAGGTCAGGTCAGTGGACCTGGATGCAGAGGGTTTTACCAAGTCCTGGGGCTTTTGCTCATGAAAACCGAGACGGCTTGCGGTCCAAGTGATCCTTTCAGCTGAGCCGAGTGGCTGGGAAGGGCAGCAGCCTCCTCTGCATCTGGGGCTTAGGAAGCCTTTGCTGGCACCAGATGAAAAGGCCTGGCAGTGACGCCAGGAGTGGCTTGAAGCTTCTGGCTCTGGAGGGTGAGAGGCCCACGAGCTGGCATCTCCTTATGGGGGGGAGGGAGACATGAAGCCAGCCCACCCCAAGGGGATGAGCCTGCTTTCCTCAAGTGTGTGTGTGTGAGAGAGAGATTGTGTGTGTTGTAGAGCCTTGCGTGCTTCCTTGATCACCAGCTGTTTGCGTGTCAAGTGACAATGGCCTAAAACAAGGGCTGCTTGTTTTTAAATAGCATGACCAACCTCACAAATGCCGCCGGGGCTGAACAGCCGAGTGAAATGGATCTCTGCTTTGCTTGCAGGAGGCTCATGACTCTGAACTCGATGAAGCTGGAAGTCCACTTTCAGCAGAAACCGGTAAGCTGCAAGCTGTAAGTTGCAAGGGTTGGGATGGGGCCGGGAATGCAGCCCATGTCCTGGGAAGAGCTGGACACAGGCTTAGTCCAGAGGGGAGCGCGCTGGCTGGTCCTTCCCACCATCCCCTGGCTGCCCCCTCCCCGGGTCCTGTCCAAATGCCCTTTGAGCTGACACGGACGCTTTCCTAGAGCAACCCCTGGGGAGCTCAGCTGGAGAGTCCAGGCTTCAGTTCTTGAGACCCTGGGAAAGAGAAGTCCAGGAGTGGACCCAGAAACTAAAGCTGTAGTTACTTAGATAACTTACATCATGCCTTTTCACTGACAAATATAGTTCCCTGTACACACTTTGTACTTAATTTCACCTGAATCAATCAATTTCCTGAGATTGCACACTACAGTAGGTTGAAACAAACATGCTGGGGACCATGACTCAAAGCCCCTCTAATTAAGATAAGTGCTAACCAAGTTTAATATTCAAATGAATGTTTTAGCTCGGTCTTTTTTTTTTTTTTGGAAAAAAGTTTTTTTTTAATTTTTAAAAACATAAACATAAAATACATCTTTTCAGAACGAAGCTTTGATCCGGTCATAGATTTGTACCATTACTAACACCTTTTTAAAAGAATTTTTTTCACATTTCCACAAATTACCATCATATAAAATATAGAGAAGAAGAAAAGAAAAAAGAAGAAAAAAATTTAGTTAAATGTATTCTTAAAAATATTCAAATCATTACAATTGTTATCAATGTTTAAACAATATTTTAACTATTACTCCCAAAATCACATCTTCATTTTTACTATTTATCCCAACATATTGTTTTACATTTTCAAATAACACAACTTAATATTTTACTCAATTATTTCCCTAAATTCTATCTATTTAACAGTACCATTATCCAAAAACCTGTTACTTAAATCTTTAAATCCTAGCATAATATCGTTTCAATTTTCTTTTCTTTTTGTTTAGATGAATGTGTTCTTACAAATATTCAAATCATTACAATTATTGTCAATGTTTAAACAATATTTTAGCTGTTACTCCCAACATATCATCTTCATTTAGCTTGGTCTTTAACTATCCAGGTAAAGACGGTTATATAAATACAGCAAGTGTGGCAAAGAATTCATAAAAATGCTCAAGTCAAAAGAAGCCAGTTCAGTCAGCCTAAAAATTATCTAGAAAAAGGAGCAACCCGCGAGAATAAAACCATCAAAGAAAGAGACAGAAAGGTTAGGGTTAAGGTAAAAAAAATAGAATAACAGGATCGGAAGGGACTTTGTGGTTTTTTTTTAGTTTGAAGCACAATCGGAGATCAACCATCTTTCTAGAAACCTCTCCCAATTCAAGGATTGCCAAATTCTCACAAGATTCATGTATTTTTAATTTGTAGTTATTAAAATTTAATCCGAGCTTCCGTGTTGCCAGAAAAGTACATGAACATCCAACATCTGTCTTTGTTCTGAATCACGATCGAGAAGGTTTGAGATCACTTTTAGGGAAAGAAAAACTAAAATGGATATGAATAATTAAAATATTAGGTGTTCTGCCCTTTCAAAAGCATCGTCAGTTTAGTTGGACTTTCAGTAATTACTCTGAAGAGTCTCTCACACTTTGAATGAATGGTAAGGGATGGACTGGGTAATCCAGGGGTGTCAAACTCAATTTCATTGAGGGCCGTATCAGGGTTGTGTTTTACCTCAGGGGGCCTGGGTGGGCGTGGCCAGAGTGGACGTGGCCAGCTTGACATCACTCGTGTCAGGGGTGTCTATGGTGGACCTGAATGCTTTGCCAGCGAAAACGGGCTCGCAATCTCCGTTTTTGGCTGGGGCGGCCTCCTGCAACCCTCTGCCAGTGAAAACGAAGCTCGGGAGGGCCGAGGGTTGCAGGAGGCCATCCCAGCCAAAAACGGAGATTGCGAGCCCGTTTTCGCTGGCAGAGGCAGCGTAGGCCAATTGTTCACTGTTTCCATGGCGGCCCCACGAGCCAGTTCTAAGCACCCCGCAAGCCGGATTCGGCCAGCGGGCCTTGAGTTGGACACCCCTGGGGTAATCCAATGTACAACTCTTCTGGATTAGTTCTTTGAATCAATTGTCCCCCCATCTAGCGGAGGTCATAAAATGATACTTCTGACTATGCACAGAGGTCGCACGGTTCCTTTAAGAGCCAGCCTCTTCCTACCCAGTTGTCCAATGACTCTGATTTCTGTGCTTGATCTAGAATGAAGACTTGGATGATGAAGACTTCTGTGCTCTTGGTGAACGATGGGCCTCCCAAAGAAACGGCAGAAGGTGGTCCCAATCTGACTCAAAGGAACATCTTGGAGAGAGCTTGCAGAGAGATGCCGCAATGAGGAAGTTTTCCAGCCAGGAAAGTGTCCTCACAGACCTCAGTGCTGACTTGGAGGCCATTTCACTCCACAGCACGAGCAGCACTGGTGGGACCTTGGCTCTTGTGGCTGTGGCACCCCATTCGTTATCCACTCAGAACTCCCCAACTTTAACCAACTCTCCTGACAGCTTGAGTAACCATTCTCCAGCAGCCCAGTCTCCAAATGAAACCAGCAAGGAAAAACCCAAGAAACGTCAGACACGGAGTTTCCTCAAAAGAATCGAATCTCTGAGAAAGAAAGACAAGGAGAAATTGGACTCCGCTAAAGCTCCAGATGGGGATAGAACTCACCTCATGTCTGGTTGGAACTCCTCAAAGGACGCCGGGGAACCTGTCTCTGGGACGCAGGTTGTAGTAGGAAATGAAAAGCCACATTCTTTCTACAGCACTAAGACAATTTCAACAGGTGGTCGGACTAACCAGGCTCTGGCCTCAGTTAAGAGCAAGCTGCAACGTGAGCCCAAATATGGTAGTATTTATTTAGAGGATTATGAAACGAGTCCGAACAAGAAATGGGATGCCAGAATGTGGGATCACCAAATTGCATTTAAAAGAGATTATTTATTCCACATCCCAGGGGATTACAAACCAGGCACTTTCCCCAAATCTCTCTCCATCGAAAGCTTGTGTCCTTTGGAGAGTGGCTGTTTGGCAGACTGGAAATCGACCCCCAAAGCCTCCAGCCCTTTAGCAGGTGGCACTGGCATCAGCTGTGGTGTCCATGTGGGCAACTCTTCCCATGCCCTGGAACACCGACCAAGGAGGCCTTCGAGCACTTCCACAGATAGCCGCACCAGCCTCTACGATAACGTTCCTGACTTTGGCAGTGGAGACGATCTTTTTGATCTGGACCAGGAAATGATCTATGAAAACCTAGATGACATCCTGCAGCATGTTTGGGGTCTCCAGCAAAAAATAGAGCTCTGGTCAAAGGCAGTGAAGTTGGACATGGAAGATGAAACTATTGGGGTGGAGGAAAGGGAAGAAACAGATTCTGTAGAGGAGCCCACCAACCTGAACTTGGAGAACCACTCCATGTCTGACATTGGTACCTCTACCAGCGACTTTGAGAGCACGGCCAACTCTCTGAATGAGACTGAGGAGCCCGAAATGAGGGAACGCAGAGACTCTGGCGTGGGGGCATCGCTTACAAGACCTTGCAGGTAAGTCTGGGAAGAGTTTGGACCAAAGGCAACTCTTTTGGGGTAGTTGGGAATCTCATGATCGAAAGTCCATCTGAATGCTGCTCAGGGTTGTGATGGAATTGTATAGCCTATGCCTTTAATAAAGAGCAATAATAATTTCAGATTGTTTCTCTCCTAGTCCACCCCACCCCCCAAAGATGGAAAAAGTTACTGGGTCTACCTGTCCCTGTTCAGAATTGGGATCGAAGCCCCTCATTCCCATTCGATGGCCGTTGATGAAGATGCCCCAGTGCTATCTTTTGGGGCATTCTTCTCTCCAGTTTGTTCTGCAAATTCTTGCAGGATATACTGTCTGTTCTCAGGGCAGAAATTGTAGTTTTCGATACCCTAAGAAATTCCGCAAATTTCTTTCGGGTGAAGTTGAACGTTGGCAATACGTTTAGCATTACATGTAAAACGAAAACTATTATCTACAGTTCAGTGTCATGAAAGATCAATAATTAGACTTTAGGAATTTTGTGAGATTTAAATCATTTTACAAAAATGATTTACAATGGGGCTTAGTTATTTATTGATGGATTAGAGCTTTGTCCCAATCTGAAGGCATCTTGAATAAATGTCCTTTCTAGTTTTATTCCAGCAACATCCCTGTGAGGTAGGCTGTGCTGAAAGAGAGAGATAGCTGCCATGGCACCAAAGGCACTTCCCAGCCTAAGCTCAATCTTTACCCACTGCACAATGCCAGTGGGTAATTGGCAGCATTTGAGGCTGGAGTTTGTTTGTTTGTTTGTTTGTTTATCTCTATCTATCTATCTATCTATCTATCTATCTATCTATCTATCTATCT
>WNWU01000035.1:12740978-12755375 GCA_012654045.1 Ptyas mucosa
TCTATCTATCTATCTATCTATCTATCTATCTATCTATCTATCTATCTATTAGTTCAATTTATATGCCGCTCTTCTCTGGAGACTCAGGGCGGCTTACAATGCTTTTAAGCAATAGCCTTCATACTTTTGTATATACCTGCTTAGTAGGGCTTTTTGCCCCCCCCCCCAGCGGTGTTCTTTTTTATACAAAGTCAGCTTATTGCCCCCACAATCCGGGTCCTCATTTTACCTACCTGGGAAGGATGGAAGGTTGAGTCAACCTTGAGCCTGGTGAGATTTGAACTTGCAGTAATTGCAGGCAGCTGGTGCTAGTTAAGAGCACTTTAGTCTGCTGCGCCACCAAGGCTCTTGAGTTGAGTTGGGATGCTTGTGGGGACCTAAGACTAGGAAAAGGAAGGCATTTCTGGATCCAAGACTCGGACTTTGAATGGACTGCCCCAGGCTGGTCCAAGGAGAAAGGATCCAAGGCAATAACTAAACTGGGTATGATCCCATTTTAATTCAGTTAAAACCAAATGAAAATAGTGATATGATTAGTCCTCAAATATTGACTTAAAAACTTGCTCTCTTTTCACTTTAAAAATATAGTTCAAAATCAAATGTTGGCCGGCTATGGAGGCTTTGCCACGTAGGGGAGGGGAAGTTTGTGGCTCTAGAGATCAGGCTGCATTGGGGGCTGCAATATCTGCTAACCTTTTCAGATGCAAGAGACATTCAGGCATTCAGAAGTAAAGAAGAAGGCGATAGCCCAGGTTTCTTCTTTCCAAATGCAGAAGTCACATTACAATTGTTGAAAGAGGAGGGAATCAAGAACCACGGTTGAATTGCCCTCCCCACTAGATCCTGATTTATCTTCTCTTCACCTACAACCAAAGCACTCCATTTCTGCAGTTTATTCGCAAGGAACGGCCATCCAGAGTGCACGTGGTTGATCTCATCCTCTCCCTTTGATCAAGGGAGGCTGTGCGTTCTCCGCCGCAGTGTCTCTCGGTGCCTTCAGAGAGGGTCAGCCTGCCATATAATCCCAGTTCTCCCTCTAAATCTGTTCAGGAATGGACCTGTTGAGCAATGGACAATGAACATGGTTACTAGCCTCTTAGAGGCAGAATAATTCACCAAACTTTCATTTGAGTTTGAAAAAAACCCACCAAGATTTGAAACATTTGATAGCTGTTTTCCACCTATAAAAATAATATTTTTCCTAACTTGTTTTCTAAACCAAGCTAGAAAAATTTGGCAATTTAACAAATGCTTAATTAATCAGTAGGTTATAGCAAAGGTACTAGGAGGCTGAGTGCTTCCAGCTACCCCTACTGTAGTTTGTTCTTTTCCTCCTTGTGGCATATTATTCAAGTTGAATGACAGCAGAAGACCTCTAGAAGGGTTCTTGCCCCTTGCATCCCTGGCTCACAAGGAAGTCAGATTTGAGCGACAGGCTTTCTGATTTGAATTCTTGGCCACATCACCTTTATTCCATTCTGGTTAATTTTTTATTGCATTTAATTTTAAAACGAGAAGCTCTGGTCTTAAAATTGCACTCAGGCAGGACCAGATGTGCAGGAAGAGACCTTAGGCTCTGCTTCCTGCCTGGGACAGGATGTTAGGCTCTCGAATCAGAGGCTGCTTATCCTGAGCAAGACAGGTAAGGCGCCCTCCAGGTCTCTGTCCTGGCTTCTGCTCCAGGACATTACAGGGTGGAAATTCTTCATTAAGGGCAAAATCACCCGCTTCCATTCCAGCTGGCTATGTCAAGTCATCCCACAGATCTGTGAATTACCTAATTTACTCGTGATGGGCAAGGCGACATGAGTTCCCAGCCACACCCAGCCTTGCATAGACCAGTATGTGGTATTGGGCAAGCACTTCTTTATGGCTAACCACAAATTACACAGAGTTCCCTCGGGAGTCCTTCTGCTCCGATATCCACTTTGACTCTCCACAGAAAGACACGATCTGAGAGACATGGAGCTGTATCTGCATGGAGGGAAACATGCAGTGGGTCCCTCAAGGTTCTCTCTTAGGTCCTCAACAGTCCTCAACATCTTCATCAATGATTTAAGTGGGAGATAGAAGGAATACTCATCAAACTTGCAGACGACATCAAGCTGGTGAGGAATAGCCAACACTTTAGGCCAAAGATCCAGAAGGATCTTGACAGATTTGAGCACTGGATCCTATCCAACAAAATGCAGTTCCGTGGTGAGAAAAGAGAGGTTTGATACAGTGGTGGGTTCCTACCGGTTCGTCCCGATTTGCACGAATTGGTAGCGGCGGCGGCGGGAGGCTCCGCCCACCTGCCCAGATGTCATAACGGACTGTCTGTGCATGCGCAGAAGTGCTGTGCACACGGTCACATTTGCAAACCGGTAGCGAAGGTAAGCGGAACCCACCACTGGCTTGATACTTAGGCAAGGAAAGCCGAAAGCAGAGGTACAGAATAGGTGGTGCCTGGCTCAACAGCAGTAGCTGAGAGGGAGCTAGGCATCCTAGTAGGCCACCATTTGAGCCAGCAGTGTATTGCAACTGCAAAGAAGGAAATGCGTCCTTCAGAGGAAGCATTAAAATTCAGGCTGGGTGTTTGGTGCCCTCTAGTGAGTTGCCATTACCATAGGAAACGGCATTACAATAGCGATGACAGAAAAGTGGCCTCCGTCTGGGCTTTCTTCCAATCGGAGGGTGGGAAGAGCCGCTTGGAGAGCAGGTCCAGCCCTCCCGTTCCGCTCCACCCAAAGGTTTCCTGGACCAAGGAAGGAGACACCTCCATGTTGTGATAGGTTGGGAGAGGGGGGAAAAATTAAAAAGGAAAAGAAAGGAAAAGAAACAAAAGAATCACAGAAAGAAACAATTCAAAAGAGACAAATAGGAACATTTTGAATAAGTTAACATTTTAAATCCACATATCTAATAATATCCTTTTCCCCCTCTTCTTGTATGCCCCTTTTTATTGCATCAGAAAATCTAAAGAGTAGGTTACGGGGACACTTGAATTCTTCCAGAATTCTGTGTTAGTGGGTCTCCTCCTTTAATTCTAAACTTTAATTCCAAACTTTAATTCTTTCTGGTTGCTTCTAGTAACCGGCCTTCCAGCTCTTCTTTTATTATGTTTTTCGCTCATAGAATCAGAGAATAACAGAGTTTGAAGGGGCCTTGGAGGTCTTCTAGTCCAACGCCTTGCTGAAGCGAAAGCAAGGCTGCTGGCACATATTTAAATGGTTTTCCACCAGGACTCCTCTTACATCTGTTGGGCCAGGTACCACCTACTCCATACCTGTACATTTGGTTTTTCCTGCCCATGTGTAGGGCCTTACTTTTCTCACTACTGAGCTCCATATTGTTGGATAGGGCTCGATGCTCAAGTCTGTAAAGGTCCATCGGAATCTTGAGTCTGTCTTCCAAAATTCCCCCCAGCTTGGTGGCATCTGCAAATTTGATGAGTTCCACTACTATTCCCTCATCTAAATCCTATACAAAGATGTTGAAGAGTACAGAACTTCGGGGTCCCCCACTGCATGCTTCCCTCCATGTAGATGTAGGGTTAAGTTAGGGTTAGGGTTTGTAAGAAGTTAGCACCCATCCCTTTCCTAGAAGAATGAAATATTTTGGGAAATATTAAAAAGGCAGAATATTATGTTTCCCTGGATGAGAAATGGAGAAGCATGTTTTAAACACAAAGCAGCTCCCACCTTCCTGCCCCCCCCCTTTTGTCAATGGGCCAGAGGCAGAAACCCAATCTTTGTCAATGGACCATCATCTGCAACACAATGAAACCCATCTAGGATGAAACTCACCACATGGCACCTGGGAAGATTACATCAGCCAGCAAGGCTAGCTAAGACCCCCACCCCCTGGGAGTCTGACAACCAATCAGGATACTCTTCCTGGGCCCCAGGAAGTTCAAAGCCAGAGAGAGCATAAAACTCGAAAACTCGCTGAATCTGCCCTTTTTCTGTTCAGGAACTCAAGCCATGTGAACCTGTCCACCATGAAACCATCTTTCCAAGCAGTCTCCATGTTTCCAGTGTCTTTTTCCCCACTTGGAGCAGAACCCAGAAGGATATTTCTTCCTACAACTTCTTCCAGTCCTGAATTTTCTTTTGCCAATTGGGCCCACAGTACTTGCTGATGTCATCGATCTATCTTGTTTTAGGTCTCTTGTGGATGCTTTTGATCCAGTGGGATCCATTCTATGACCACCTTGGTCCACCTGCCCTCAGTTCCTCTTGCTCTGTGACCAGCCCATTTCCATTTCAATTCTTTGACTCTTGATGGCATCGTCTACTTCTGTTTGTTCTCTAATCCATGTACAGGTCTTTCTATCTCGTCTTTTTGTTTTTGTTTTTTTTTTTATTGAAAAAGTTTTACAAATACAAATTTTCCCCCCCTTTCCCCCCCTTCCCAAACATTATAAAAATCAGGTTTATAACAATACAATACCCTACAAAAACCCTCCCTAACCCTCCCCCACCACCCCTTTCCCTCTCCTCCCCCTTGACTTCCCCTATATGCAATACTAAGAATACCAAACAATATCTATGTTATCATCCCTTCCATATCTTTTTCTCTATTCACTTACATTTACTAGTACAATCATCAATCCCCCTCAGCTGAAAGCTACATGATATTTTCTAGTCTGATATTTATTCTGTATATATTCAATCCACTTTTTCCATTCCTGTATATACTTCTCATGCATCTGATCTTTTAAAAAGGCTGAAATCTTCGCCATTTCTGCAAATCCAGCCATCTTCTGAATCCATTGGTCCACAGTCGGTAAGGTATCACTCCTCCAATATTGGGCAATCAGCAACCTAGCTGCAGTCACCATATACAAAATCAATTTTGTTTCACCCAGTGTAAAATCTTTAACTATACCCAGTAAAAATAATTGCGGAGAAAATTGTATTTTTTTCCTCAAAACATTTTGCATTACCCACCAAATTTTTATCCAAAAAGCCCTCACTTTCCTGCAAGTCCACCAGATATGATAATATGTAGCATCTAAACATTCACACCTCCAACATTTTGGTTGAACATTAGGGTACATACAAGACAGTTTCTTGGGATCTAAGTGCCATCTATAAAACATTTTATAAAAATTTTCTCGCAAATTTTGTGACTGTGTAAATTTAACATTCTGAACCCATATTTTTTCCCATGTTTCCATCATGACTGGTTGAGCAAAATTCTGTGCCCATTTAATCATACAATCTTTAACTAACTCATTTTCTGAATCCCTTTCTAACAAAACATTATAAACTCTCTTAATATGCATTGGACCTATCTCTTTTATCTGTCTAACCAATTCTACTTCGTATTCCATTAAACCAGTTTGTTGATCTTCTTTCCATCTCATCTGTAGTTGATTGTACTGCAACCAAGTCAAAGAAGTCCCTTCTTCCAACAGCATATCCAAAGTCTTCAACCGCCATCTGCCCCCTTCAGGATAAAGTAACTCTTTATATAAAACCCCCCCGAGTGACTTAATATTTGTATTCCACATGGTATCAGCAAGGTCCAGCCAGAACGGAATCTTATAGTCCCATTTGATTCGGTGCTTCTTCCAGATTCTCATCAAGGCATTTCTAAGTAGATGACTGTTAAACACTTTATCCACTTTATTGTCATAAAATAAATATTCATGCCATCCCCAAACAAGGTCATGACTTTCTATGTTCAACAATCCAGTCTTAGTTTTTCCAAACCAATCACTTATTTGTATCAGTGCAGCTACTTCGTAATATAGTCGAAGGTTTGGAAGTCTAAGACCACCCCTCTCCCGAGTATCTTGCATTATTTTCAGTTTGACTCTTGGCTTTTTTTCATTCCAGACAAATTTATTAACTCCTTTTTGCCATTCTTGCAGTGGTTTATCTGACTTAAGCACCGGTATCATTTGAAATAAAAAAATAAATCTCGGTAAAACATTCATTTTTACTGCTGATATTCTTCCAAGTAAAGATAACTGCAGTTTCTTCCAAGTTTGCATGTCTTTTTGTATCTTTTGCCACAGAACCTCATAATTATTTTGAAACAGTTTTATATTTGAGTCTGCGATTTGTACTCCTAAATATTTGACCTTTGAAACAATTTCGAAACCTGCCACTCTTTCAAGTTCCTTTTTCTTACTCTCAGTCCAATTTTTAACGATCATTTTGGGGTTTTTTTGGTTCAATCTAAAACCAGATACCATGCCATAATCTTCTATAATATCCTTCATCTGGATTATTGACTTCATCGGCTGTGATAGGGTAACAACCAGATCATCTGCAAATGCCCTAGTTCTATAGTCCTCTTGCCTTATAACTATTCCATTCAAAGATTTCGAGTCCCGTATTGCGTTCAGTAAGACTTCTAGAGTTAAAATAAATAATAATGGGGATAGTGGACAACCTTGTCTTGTGCCTTTTTGCATATTAAAATTTGATGTTAGACATCCATTAATAATAAGTTGTGCAGATTGCTCATGATAAATCGCTCCAATCGCTTGTATAAATCGCTCCCCCACATCCATTTTTTCCAAAGTCTTAATTATAAAATTCCAGTCAACTCGATCAAAGGCTTTTTCCGCATCCAAAAAAACCAGCGTTGCAGAGATCTGTTTATTCTTATCTAGATAGTCCAATAGATCTATAATTTGCCTGACATTCTCCTTCATATATCTGCCTTCAATAAATCCCGCTTGGTCATGATGAATCACCTTTTGAATAACTGGCATCAATCTGTTGGCCAATACTTTTGCAAAGATTGTGTAATCTGTATTTAAAAGAGATATTGGTCTATAATTTTTTGGTTTCTTAAGACCTGATTCTTCTTTTGGTATCAGTGAGACAAAGGCTGTTTTCCACGAGGAAGGTATCTTACCTCCTAATTGTATATTACAAAACAAGTCTTTAAGATGTTCAATCATTTCCTCTTGTAAAGTTTTATAATAAACTGCAATTAGGCCATCCGTCCCTGGAGCTTTAGCTGTTTTCAGTTGTTTTATAGCAAAACTAATCTCCTCAACTGTTATTAATTGTTCCAGATTTTCCTTTTGAACTGATCAAATCTTTGATACTCTCTTTTCGTCTAAGTATTTATCTATAGAACTGTTCTGTATATTATCTTTAGCATATAATTTGGTATAATAATCCAAAAAGGCCTTTTTGATTGATTCTTGTTGGTATACTTCTTTACCATCATACTCAGTACTATCAATAATTCTTGTAGTTGCTTGTTTCCTCAGTGTATAAGCCTTTCTATCTCATCTTGAGCATGGCTCTTTCCATGGCTCTTTGCGACCCTCGTAGCTTTTGTATGGATTGTGAGGTTAGTGTCCATATCCACTGGCAGATGTTAGAGCAGGTAGCCACACAGTGATAGAAAGCTTTTCTCTTCAGGCATAGGGAGAGGTTGTCCTTGAAAATTATGCTTAGCTTGCCGAATGCCTGCCAACCACATTCAATACACCCTTCAATTTCCTTTATTGTTTTCCTTCATTGTATCACCAAGAATGCAGTATTGTAGCCTAATTCTGCTGACTGCTGGCTGCCAGCAGTTCACCAGTTCGATTCTCACCAGCTCAACATTGACTTAGCTTTCCATCCTTCTGAGGTGGGTAAAATGAGGACCCAGATTGTTGGGGGCAAGAAGAGGCTGACTCTGTAAACTGCTTAGAGATGGCTGTGAAAGCACTGTGGAGCGGTATATAAGTGTAACTGCTAAGTGCTATTGCTAAGCAAATATACTGTATCTGCTCATTAGATAAATAAACAACTGCTTTTCTCCTCCTTGTCCCACCGCAGGAAACTCCGCTGGCACAGTTTCCAGAACTCCCACCGGCCCAGCTTAAATTCGGCCTCCTTAGAGATCAACCACCAGTCAGCAGCTCAGCTCAGCCTCCTCCAGAAGTGCTCTCTTCTCCGCCTCACAGCCATCGTGGAGAAGTTCTCCATTCCTCACAAGCAGTCCTGGGCCTGGTAAGTCCATGAGCACAGGAGGGTATCCAGGCCACAGTGGGAGGGTCAGCAACCAGTTGCCTCTCCTTAGGAGCTGAGGGGCAACTGGAGGGGGGGGGGGGTAGGGGAGTTGAAGAAAAGCAGGACCTCGATGGCATTGACGTGTCCTCCTTCTGTGGGGCGGCTTCTGTTCCATACATTTTGGGCTCTCTCTTCTGTGTGAGGCTGCCTGTGGTTCAAGGTGGCTCATAGAATTCCCAAGTTAGAAGGCACCTCAGAGGTCTTCTGGTCTGACTCCCTCCTTGAAACAGGATTAACTGAACAATTTTAAACAGTTCCAGCTATGATTTGAAGCCCTGCATCTCACGAGACAACCTATTCCATTGATTTTTATAGTCAATATACTCTTCATAATATGTAAATCAGTGGTTAAATGTAAAATTTGTTATTACCGGTTCTGTGAGCGTGGCTTGGGGGGGGGGGGTTAATATGACTGAGTGGGCATGGCCAACTTTTTTTTGTTAACTTTTAAAACCATTTTTTCTACAACCTCTTCGGTTGAAGAGATTGTTTAAAAAATGCTTGTAAAGCCTCTGACGATCCCAGCTGACTTGCCTGATCGGCAGAGGCTTTCTTTTCCCTTTAAAAACTTTTTTTCTATAACCTCTTCGGCCAAAGAGGTTGTAGAAAAAATGCTTTTAAAAGCCTTTGATGATCCCAGCTGAGCCGTGCAATCATCAGAGGCTTTTTTTATTTTTAAAAGCATTTTTTGGCCCAAGAGGTTGTAGAAAAAATGCTTTAAAAAAAAAGCCTCTGATGATTGCGCGGCTCAGCTGGACAATGTGGGGAGGGGCAGGGATTTTTGCGACCGGTTCTCCGAACTACCCGCCTCCATTGCTACCGGATCGGGTGATCCGGTCTGAACTGGGAGCATTTCACTCCTGATGTAAATCTACTTCTCTATAGTGTCAACTATTGGTTCTCTGGGCAAATACAAGTCAATTCCCTCCTTATTCTAAAGATTTGCTACAAACTCTCCTTTCACTTATCTTTGTGTAGATTAAACAGACCCAGATCTTTTAACAACTCCTCCTAAAATGCGGTTTCCACTTTGGCTGCCCTTCTCTGAACTGGTTCCAGTTGGTCAGGGTCCTTTTTAGAGCAGAGCACACAATCGACCAGTTGTTGCACAGAAGTCATTTGACTCTTTCAGATCTTGACCCAGGGAATTACTAAACTCTGATCTCATGATGCACCAGATGGAGGGGCTAGTGTGTCACGTGGGCAAGAAAACTCTGACCACCAAGGGTTAACGCCACACAGCGCCAGAACTGCCTGAGGCCCAATTGCTCTCTTTTGGTTGGAGATGATCATTTCTCTATTCCACCAGCGGGAAATGGAGAACCTTGTGTGGTCCTGCCAAAACAGGACTTCTCCAGGACTCATTTCCTTAATTAAGATGGGTGGCATAGAAATTTGATAAATAAATAAATAAATAAATAAAAGAGGAATGAGGCAATATTTCTCTATGCCAATGGGCAGGACTGATTAACATTTATTAGAAAACTTTAGTTACTGAAAGCAAAGGATCATGTACTTTTGCCACACACCAATACTATATGTAGCTTTGGATAATTTTCAATAAAGAAATGAACGTATTTGTTTTTGACCAATTTATTTAACTGGGTTCTATATATTTCATTTTAAGACTTACGTGCAAAATGTATCCCATCTGGGGTCGTAATTCTGCAGAATTGGGGCTCCACTGAAGCCGGGTCATTATTTGAAATAAGTATGATTCCAATTATAGAATAGAATAACAGAGTTGGAAGGGACCTTGGAGGTCTTCTAGTCCAACCCCCTGCCCAGGCAGGAAACCCTACACCACTTCAGACAAATGGTTATCCAACGTCTTCTTAAAAACTTCCAGTGTTGGAGCATTCGCAACTTCTGGAGGCAATTTGTTCCACTGGTTAGTTGTTCTAACCGTCAGGAAATTTCTCCTTAGTTCTAAGTTGCTTAGGTGGGCAATAAATTTAAACAGATAGCATTGGAAATGTTTTAAGCACTACACCTTGGCAATTTTAAGACCTGGACTTCAGCTCTCAGAATTCCCCAGCTAGATCTTGCCTCCTAAATCACACTCTCTTCTCTGACAGGACTGTTCCCAAGTTCATGAAGAGGAGCAAGCTCCCAAACTACAGGGGCAAGATGGTCTTTGGAGTCCCCTTGATTGTCAGTGTCCAAAGGACGGGACAGCCCCTGCCCCAGAGCATTCAGCAGGCTATGCGCTACATCCGAAGCCGATGCTTGGACCAGGTAAGGAAAAATTCACACCCTCATTTCTCGCTGGGTCTAAGACAACCCAGGGGGGAAGGAAGACACGAGGAGATGGATGAAATGAATTTGAATATTAGTAGCTCGGGTTGGTAGTTAGGTTGTTGGTTTGAGCTCCAAGCTTGGCAATTTGGTTGCAAACATTGTGTCACCATTCGAGGAGACATCATCAGTGCGCTTTGAATTGTGCTCGTCTGTCAGAACACTGGTCTTTAAATACCTTTTTTGTGTGTGTGTGTGATGCAAATTGGTGTGGATGTTGTTTGTTTGGCTACTTCTGAGTCATGGTCTGACTTCAGACTGCTTGATTGGCTGGCTATTGTTGCCAGGGCATGGTCTTTGGTTTTAAGTACCGTCTGTGTGATGTAAATTATTTCAGCTACTTTTGAGTTGTGATCTCAATGGTGGATGCCTTTTTTTGTATAAAATGCTCTCTTCAGCTTCAGAGTTGGTGCAGTTCTTTCGTTCTCAGTGATTAGTAGATTGGATCGATGTCAATATGTCTGTTTATTGACTTGTTGGTGGAAAACCAGGCTTCAAGGAGTTCTCTTTCGCTCCTTGACTTTGCCTGGGTTACCACTGCGGTCCCGGTTAGATCAAATTTGTGTCATTTTGAGTCTTCGTGGACGGACGTGAGAGATATTGTAGTGCAGAGGTGTCAAACTCGATTTCGTTGAGGGCCGCAACAGGGTTGTGTTTGACCAGGGGGGAGCATGGGGGCGTGGCCAGCTCAATGTCACTCATGTCGGGGGCACCTGTGGTAGCCTAGGCAGGGCTGGGGGAATCCATTGTCTCCAGCAGAGGAAGGCAAAACCAGAGCAGCCTTCCCAAGTGCTAAGGCAGGACTTTCCTCCCTCCCTCCCTTCTTTTTCCTTCCCTCTTCCTTCTCCTTTTTTTTCCTTCTCCTCTTTCCTTCTTTTTCCTTCCTTGCTCTCTTCCCATCTTCCCATCTTTTTCGTTGTCTTTCCCTTTCTCCTTTCCTGTCCCTTCTTGGATGCTGAAATGCAAAAGGGGGAACATTTCTCCTTTTGTTTTGCTTTGCCTTTAGGTTGAGGAGACAGAGGAAGGCCTGATCCTGTGATAATGGGGCACAAGCTCCCATACTGTAGAGGAGCAGAGGTGGGTGGGAGAACAGAGCCGAGACTTGCTGATGCATCATCTGAATCGACTGAGATTTATAGATGATCCCGTCTGAAAGCTAATTGCCCAGACTGGGCCGAAGCATTGTTAAATGGGAAGTTGGAAAGAGAGCAGGAGGCCGAAGAAATACAACTCTCTGGCATTGTTGATATACAAGTGGGTTTTTTTTTTCCCCTGATGGGATTCACTTTTAATTTCCTTGGCATTTCTTCCTTCTTAAGGCCTGCAGACAGTGCTAAATAGTCCTCAACCTATGACCACAATTGAGCACGAGATTTTTGTTGCTAAGCGAGAGGGTTGTAGGGTGGCTATTGCCCCATTTTGTGAACTTTCTTGCCACCGGTGTTGGGTGGATTGCTTCAGGTGTTGGATGGTGATGCGGTTGTTGAGTGAATCTCAACTTTGACTTATCAAAAGGTTGCAAGGGAAGATTGTGTGACCCCGGGACACTGCAATTGTCATGGATGTGAACCCGTTGCTGGGCATCCAGGTTTTGATTGCGTGACCACAGGGATGCTGTGCAGTTTGTGGGTATGAGAACCGGTCATGGATCACTTTTTTCAGTGCCCTTGTGGCTTTGAACACTCACTAAACAAACTGTTGTAAGTCAAGGACTACCTATAATGCACTGCTGATGTAAATGTATCCCCAGTATGAAAATTGGTTCTCTTCATACAGGTGCTGGATTCTCTAGCCTGAGTTTAAGACTAGAATCATTGAGTTAAAATTACAAGGAAGTAGATTCAGGACTGATAGGAGAGACCCAACCTAGAATTAAGGAGAAATTTCCTGACTGGAACAATTCATCAGTGGAATGACTTGTTTTAGGTTGCTTCTCTCCTTGATTAATTTTCTTCCATTGCTTCTTGTCTGGCCTTCTTATCCTTGGAAAATAGTTGACATTCCCCATCCTTTGTGGCAGCTCCTCAAATATTGGAACACAGCTATCATGTCACCCCTAGTCGTTTTTTTCACTAGATTGAACATACCCAATTCTTACAACTGTCCTTCATATGTTCTACCCTCCAACTCTTGTTTTTGTTGCTTTTTTCTGCACTCTTTCCAGAATCTCAACATCTTTTTTATATTGTGGTCACCAAGACTGGATGCAGTGTTCCAAGTGTGGTCTTACTAAAGCTTTATAAACTGGTATTAAGACTTCACATGATCTCGATTCTATCCCTCTGTTAATGCAAGCTAGGATTGCATTGGCTTTTGGGGCAACTGAAGCACACTGCTGGCTCACATTTAAGTGATTGTCCACTAAAACTCCCTCTAGCAGTTATTGCTGTTGAGCCAGGTCCAGCTATTCTGTACCTGTACATTTGGTTTTTTTGTGGACAATCACTAAAACATGAGTCAACAGTGTGTGGCAGCAACTCCATCACTGCAGGTTTTTAAGAAGAGACTGGACAGCCACTTGTCAGAAATGGGTCTCCTGCTTGAGCAGAGGGATGGATTAGAAGACCTCCAAGGTCCTTTCTATTTTCTCTCCCTTTGAATTTAATTTTATTCAATAGAATTGAGTGTTTAAATCTTTCAAGATCCTTCTGGATCTTGAGCCTATCTTCTGGGGTCTTGGCTATTCCTGCCACTAGTTGGCAGAGCTTTGGACTCACCTCAAGTCCAAAGCTCTGCCTTCCCTTCTGAGGTGAAGCTGCCATTTAATCAGCTGGGGCTTCTAACTTGGAGCACATTGGTTGAATTGCAGATATTCTGTGTTTCCAGTCTGTGGTGGCATCCTGTGCTCAGAAGCTCTTACATCCAGAGTCATCCACCTACCTGATATCTCTTTTCTGCACAGGTTGGCATTTTTCGCAAATCTGGTGTAAAGTCCCGGATCCAGAACCTCAGGCAGATGAGTGAAGCCTCTCCTGATTATGTGAATTACGAAGGGCAATCAGCCTATGATGTGGCTGACCTGTTGAAGCAGTACTTCCGTGATCTGCCAGAGCCGGTCTTCACCGGAAAGCTCACAGATACATTTCTGCAGATATACCAGTGTGAGTAGGGTTGGGGGTGGGTGGGGGTGGGTGGAGGAGGAGGAGACCCATGATTTGAAACTTTAGCTGAACTTTAACTCCTGTTCTGCAGCTCTGGTGCTGCTGGTTTTACTGCACCACCAGTTGGGGAAAGCATGGTCATCCCCAGATGGGTTCAGTGGATGAGTTTTTCCCACCTCACTAGAACTCACTGTTGATCTGTTGGTTGAATATCCAAATGTATTAAGAATTGGAAACAGCTTTTTTTTTATTTTATTATACTCAGTAGGAGGAAAGATCTGCCAATAAACTGGGCACAATCTCAGAAACCAGAGATAGAAGCGGAAATGGAATTTATTCTCATGGGGAGGGATGGGAAGTCCTCTGTCCCATCTGATCTGAAGAGCAGAGCAGGACTGAGTAGGGCTGGGATGGACCATTTTGCCTCTAGTCCAATGTGATGCTAGCAAGTTCCTGCTGCTGTTAGTATTTAGTCCCACACAGCGCAGGTACTGATTTCTGTTTCCTGAACTTTCCAGTTGTGCCCAAAGAGCAGAGGCTGCAAGCTGTCCAGGCCGCCATCATGTTAATGCCAGATGAGAACCGGGAGGTTTTGCAGACGTTGCTCTATTTTCTCAGCGATGTTGCCTCTTCTGAGGAGAACCAGATGACGGTGGGAAACCTGGCCGTGTGCTTAGCCCCCTCCATTTTTCACCTCAACGTCTCCAAGAAAGAGAGCACTTCTCCAAGGTGAGGTGATATCTCCCAGCTGCAGGTAGGACCTGATGCTTAAACCCCAAGTGAATGGCACTTTAGAGTTTGCAGAGAGTCACTACTTCAGAACTGCAGCAAGGTGTCCGTTTTTGTTCTTTTAAATAGATTTTTATCAAAGTTTTACAAAACACAAAAAAAAGGAGGAAAGGAGGAAGAGAAGGGGGGAGGGAGAGAGAGAGGAAGGAAGGAAGGAAGGAGGGAGGGAGGGAGGGAGGAAGGGAGGGGGG
>WNWU01000035.1:12760879-12776575 GCA_012654045.1 Ptyas mucosa
GGGGGGGGGGGGGGGGGGGGGGGGCAGGGATTTTTGCTACGGGTTCTCCGAACCACCCGCCTCCATCGCTACTAGATCGGATGATCCGGTCCGAACCAGGAGCATTTCACCCCTGCTCCTTACATTGTACTTGACTTTTGAACAAATTTAGCTCTGGCAATAATTCTAGCCTTTCTCAGATTCTGTCTGTCCTCTGGGCCGAAAGCAAGCCACCTGGCTTCTCCGCAGGGCCTGCCTGTTCTTGCCCCGAGGATCCCAGCAGCTCTCTCATCAGTTGCTTCCTTGGGTAGCCTCTTGAGACTGGAAGGAGCAGACAACTTTAGCCTTACCTGAGCCAAGATCCCTTTTCTAGGTCGTGGCGGACAAACCTACCCCGTGGGAGTTGCCTCCTGGTCTCCTTCTCTTTGGAGCATCAGAAGTTGCCACTGGAAGCTGGAGTCAGGGCCACGGTGCTCACCTCCCAGTACCTGATGGAGCCTTGTGGAACAGGACACTCCAGGATGACACACATCTGTCAAACTGATCTCCGGTAAGAATTCAAGCCAGCTGTCCCACATTTAATGGCAGGCAGGTGGGCATCCCTTTGACCTCTACCCCCATAAAAGAGTTTGGCTTAGCCAAACTCTTGCTTAGCCAAGATAATTTCTCAGTCCAAAGGGTGACAATCTCATTGTAGGTCTAACAGGACTTCTACAAGCTGCTGCTATCCAGACGTGCTGGTTTCAGTGCCGTAATTCCTGTACTGGCTAGCTATGATTGAAGTTGAGGGTTGAGAGCAACAGATGAGGGAATATTGTTTACACCACAGAGACAGAAAATACCTTCAGCTAAACCTGTTGCTTTTCAGTCCAATCTTTTTTTTAAAAAAATTGATTTATATGCCGCCCTTCTCCGGAGACTCAGGGCGGCTTACAATGCGTTAAGCAATAGCCTTCATACTTTTGTATATTTATACAAAGTCAGCTTATTGCCCCCACAATCTGGGTCCTCATTTTATCTACCTTAGAAAGGATGGAAGGCTGAGTCAACCTTGAGCCTGGTGAGATTAGAACTTGCAGTAATTGCAGGCAGCTGATCTTAATAACAGTGCTTTAGTCTGCCACGCCACCAGGCTCAATCTTGAAATACAGGGAAATCTTGCTGGGCACAGATATTTCCCCAAGATAACCTATTCAAAGCAAGGCCAGGATTTTGCAACTTAATTTAATTGTGGCAAAGTTAGATTTCCTCTTTTAGTATTTTGTTTCTGCTTGTGTGGTAAAGGATAAAACCTAACCTCCCTCCTCCCACTGCCGCAGATTGCTTCTGAGGTTCCAGATGATTGAGTCTGTTTGGGTTCTGGATCCCATTTATGCTTGCTCAAAGGGAGCTCTTGGCCTGAGTGTTGAGACTCTAGAAAGGGTGCAGAGAAAAGCAACAAAGAAGATCAGAGAGCTAGAGGCTGAAACATGAAGAATGGCTGCAGGAGTTTATTCTAGTGAAAAGAAGGTCTAGGGGAGACAGGATAGCAGTGTTCCAATATCTAAGGTATTGCCACAGAGAGGAGGGGGTCAAGCTATTTTTCAAGGCACCAGAACGCAGGACAAGAAGCAATGGGTAGAAACTAATCAAGGAGAGAAGCAACCTAGAAATAAGGAGACATTTCCTGACAGTTAGAAAAATTAATCGGGGGAATGGCTTGCCTTCAGAAGTCGTGGCTACTCCATTCCTGGAGGCTTTTAAAAGAGATTGGACAGTATAGTGCAGTGTTTCTCAACCTTGGAAGCTTGAAGATGGGTGGACTTCAACTCCCAGAATCCCCCAGCCAGCGCTGCTGGCTGGGGGATTCTGGGTATTGAAGTCCACCCATCTTCAAGCTACCAAGGTTGAGAAACACTGGTATAGTGATGTTCTGTCCCCGTCCCACACACGCACACCAACGGACGTCCAAGAGTTAAAAACCAAACCAGCCGACAAGAATTTCCTTTTGATAACAGAAATTGGCAGCAACCTAGTGGCTGCCTGCCAAGAGTCTTTACTCACGAAGGGAGGTTCTCTCCTCTTTCGTACATCAAAGTAAATCTACAACAGTTACAGGGTAATCAAGTCCAGTCCACAAATTAATTCCAGCAAAGCATATAGCAAGAGTCCGGCAATGGAGAATGGCGTGGTAGCTTTCAGCTTTGTTCGTCACAAGGCTTGACTGGCCACCACACCCTCTTTTATACCCTGTGGGGTGTGGTCCAATGACTCAGCTTAATCCCTGGCACGCCTCCTCCTTTGTTGCGCGCGCTTATCTCTGCGCTGCTGTCGGGGGTCCAGCCAAGCCTCATTCCCGTCACTGTCCAGCTGCGGCTGCTCGGAAGTGCCTGGCTCCTGGCCTATCTCTTGGCCTTCAGAGGACACCGGAGGCATTGCCAGAGAGGAGGGTCCTGGAGAGGGAGGCCTTGCCAACTTCTCTCCTTCCCTTTTGGAGTCTTCTCCCTCAGATAAGACAGGCTTGGGGGGCGGAGCCACAACAAGTGTCTCCTGTTTGAGCAGGGGGCTGGACTAGAAGATCTCCAAGATCCTTTCCATCTCTATTATTCTGTTGCTAATTCCCTGCTTTTTACATTACTAGAGGGAGGTCTCCAGACTGGTACAACAAGGTCTTTGGTCATCTGTGTGCTATGGAGCTGGTCAGGATTCGTGATTCTTTCCCAGTGTTCAATCAGTGTGGACCAGAAACCAAGATCTGAAGGATGCCACCCGATGGGTAGACTTCAAGTTGGAATGCTGTTGGAGCAGAATGTTGGAACTGATCCTTTGTTTCATGGAGTGCATCCTCCACCCTTTAATTTTCCCTTTGCTTCTTTGTTTCAAGGAATATGAGATCCAAGTCTTCCTAACAAGCAAGTTCCTGTGTTATGTTTCAGCAACATGATCCGGAGGTTAAGCTTTGTGCTAGGGGTTGCTTCTCCATAATTTATCTCCAGGGTGAGAAGAATTCTTTCAACGCCGTTTACTAAAAGACACAATTGTGAAGAAGCTCCTGAGCTCCTGCCTGTTTTGGGGTTCTCAGTTTGCCTCTGGTTATCGTGAGGACAAGATGTTCGATAATCTGGTCTGATCCTGCAAAACTTCTCACGATCTTCTGGGGAGTCTATCAATGCACCCAACTCAGGGAAAGCCAGCTTTGAAAGCCCTTTAAAGCAGGGGTGTCAAAGCAAAGGCCCGCAGGCCGGTTCTGGCCCATGGGGTGCTTAGACCTCCCCAACGGGGCCGCCCTGGAAATAGCGAAGGACCTGCCTGCAGTGCCTCTGCCAGAGAACACCTGATGCAGCCTTGAATGAAATTGAGTTTGACACCCCTGGTTTAAAGGCTTTGTCTGCTTTGCTAAGGGCTGTCCTCAGATGTAGCAGGTACGGTGTTTTGGGGTCAGGAACTACCATCCCAAATCCTAGCCACTTTCCTGCAGCCTTTGAAAAATATCCTCAACTGGTTTGAAAGGGTTGGGAATTGGGGAATCGGTATTAGGCCCCGTCTCAGCACAAAATACAGGTTAGTCCTCAAGTTACAACTGTCCACTTAGTGACTGTAGGTAGAGGACTACCTGTACCTCTTTGCGGCTTTTTAATTGCAATCACTGTTTCCTTAGCAGGTATGTGTACCTGTGCGGTGCAATACCTGGGAAGATCCAGGGGAAGAGTAGCAGAGGTGGAATGAAGTCAAAGATGGTGGGCTGTTCTCATGTTTAAGCATGAAGTGGTCTTGGAGAAAGGAAAGGGGAGCTGTGTGTGTCAGAGGCACTTCAGTGGGCGAGAAGTTTTTAATACTGCACTTGACGCAGAAAGGGGGATAGATCAGAGCACGTGTACGAAAAAGAGCCAGAGGTTGCATCTTGGGCATAATGCCCATGAGGTCTTCATTGCTGCTGTGAGCCTCTTTTCATCCTGACTTCCGTCTCTTCAGCGGTTTAAGGCCAAAAGGGATTGAAATTTATTCCAGGCCTTTGTCCTCTTTCGCTTAAGTGGAGGGAACATTCTTTTTTCCAGGAGTCTAATCTGTCGGCTAATGAGGATTCCCCAGTAATTATAAGAATCAAGACAATGGAGAAAAAGTTGGGAATTCCCAGACTCCCTGCTTCTTTTTCCTTCAGCATAATTTAAGGTTCCGTCCAGGTACCTGGATGAAGGCTTGCAGGTTGCTAAGCCGTGCAAAATCTTTGGGTCTTAAGACCATCCCAGGGAATTGAGGGAAACCTCTACTCTTTCGTAGCTCACATTTCATTTGAGGCTGACTGTTTTGGGGAGACGGCAGTCAGCCTTTGATGCTACGGTTGGCAAAGAGAAGGGTTAGGCAAGATTAGCCTTTCTGTCTACGATCTTGTTCATCTCGAGTGTTTGAGGACCTCCGTCCTTACGGTGGGAAGTAGGACAAAGGGAAAGGGATGGCACTGGAACCACAGAATTCCCTGGGCTGCAGGAGGAAGACGGAGAGCTTTCTTCGGGCTGGCCCCTCCGCTTCCCAGACTCAGCATGGCTGTCACATTAAACTCACCCTGCGTAGGAGCACTCGTACAGGCCTGCATTTGGAGAATTTCACCACGAAGGAAGTGAAAGCCAAGTCAAGCCAAGAATTAAAGCAATTGCTTTGGAAATGACCTCCAAAGAAGGAAGGCAGAGAGCATTCTGCAGTGTATGGAAAAGGTGTGTTCTGTGTTTTTGGGATCCTCCTGAGCAACGGCACCATATCATTTCTCCAATAAGCCAATCTTGTGATCTGCCAGGACCTCCTTTTCTGTACTTCCTCTTAGATGCTGCCAAGGCCTATGGTAGGGGGGGGGACACATAAAGGGAGGAAACAGTACTTTTAACAGTAATCTGCAAATAATTCAGCAGAAAATACTGACCACACCAGTCAATCCATCTTTAGATCCCCTCTGGTCATATGAGTGAAATGGCAGCTTGGGCAGCTCCAAATTCTCAGAAACAAAACCAGTCAAAGAAAAGGCTGAGAACAACCTGCCCTTCTTCATCCATCCATTCCGCATCCAAGGTCACCCTCAGAATTGGATGAAGCTCAGGAGGATGAATTCCCAAATGCTCAGAAGCTGCTAATTGGTGGTCTGGAAGGGGAAGGAAGAGCCTTCGACCTCTAAACGCTACATGAGAAGCCACCTAAGATCTCCCAAACTCAGCACGCCATACCAGAAAGGCCACAGAAAGCCAGAAACATCCTCTTGCATCTCCTATCTTCTGGCTGTCCTCAGAGTTATGTAGGTCAGGGGTCTCCAACTGTGGCAACTTTAAGACTTGTGGACTTCAACTCCCAAAGCTGGCTGAGGAACTGGGAGTTGAAGACCACAAGTCTTAAAGTTGCCAAGGTTGGAGACCCCTGATGTAGAGGACTGACTTGAGATCCAGAATTCCCCATCGCCATTTTGATCCTCTAATTGTTCCAAATGTACAGTTTGACCTTGGTTAATACTGGCCTGTAAGAATGTCGGTTTGTTTTTTAACCAGGGAGCCAGTTGAACAGACGGCCTTCCAACTGGAAGCAAGAAAACCTAATCTGTTAGAAATGTAGCTGGGTGTTTCAGAGCTGATTCAGTGATTCTTGCCAGCTTCCTTCTGGTAAGAGCTTGAGTGGTTTATATGGTTAATTATTTACGGGACTATTATTTTTTAATCATCATAAATGATATTTTTCCTAACTAACTGTAAATATTGTATAGTTGAAATATTAATTTAATATATAAAGAGTGTGAGAGCCTGTGAAATGGATGTACTCTCAGTAAAACTGTTTTATATTTAATGAACATTTTGTACAATTCTGCAGACGGTTGACTGGAGAGAGGTTTCTCCTCTATTTGTATGACAAATAAAGACTAACAATTCCCAACAATTGGTTCAGAGACCATCTACCAAATCCTGAAGTGAGTCGCCTGTGATTTTGTTTTTCATCTGACAATAGAGGGACACTTTGGATTTTAATTATATTTGGGGTTAAGTATCAGTATCAGAACTGTGAAAACCAAAAAGTTCATTTATTTTTCAAAATTTGCTAATTGTTATTAAATTCATCAAGACAAATTCTGAACGATTCCTGAAGGCCATGACGGCAGAGTCAACAAAATTGACCAAAGTGTGGGCCAAAATGCTGTTGAGTCTATTAAAGTTACTCTTAAGGTACAGAGATCTCAGATGCCTAAAGAAATGTCCTTGAAAGGACATTTGAACCTGATTTATCAGTCAAATGTCTTGGGGTGATTGCACATAGCGCTTATCTTTTATATGATAATAGGGGTGATGTGGTAGATCAGCAGATAAGGCAGTGGGCTTGTCAGATGGAAAGCCAGCAGCCCAGGTTCGAGACTTGAGCTTCATGTGTGACGGGGTGAGCTCCCATCCTCACCTTAGCTCCTGCCCATCCAGCAATTCGAAAGCATGCAAACACCGGTAGATAAATAGGTACCACTTCAGTGGGAAGTTAACAGTGCTCCATGACATCATATTGGCCACATGACCACAGAAATGTCTTCAGACAGCACTGGCTCAGTGGCTTTGAAATGGAAAGGAGCACCACCCCAGAGTTGGCAACTACTAGTGAAGTAAAATTCACAGGGATCCCTTTTTTACCTTTGTAGGACAACAGACAACCTGTGCCCTATTGGCTCATCATTTCAGAGATATTTTCTTATCTAAATAGAGCAATAAAATGACCTGGGTTGAGTACTATAGAATTACAGAATAACAAGAGTTGAAAGAGCCTTGGAGGTCCTCTTGTCCAACTTTCTCCTCAAGTGGGAGACTGTAGTCCTTCATTCCAGTCATTCCAGACAAATGACTGTTTAATCTCTTCTTAAAACCTCCAACGATGGAGTCCCCACAATTTCTGGAGGCAAGACGTTCCATTGATTAATTGTTCTCAGTGTCAGGAAATTTCCCCTTAATTCTAGGTTAGATCTCTAACAAACTTCCACCCATTATTTCTTGATGTGCCCAGAGGTGCTTTGGAGAATATTTTAATCCTCTCTTCTCTATGATAGGCCTCAAATATTGGAAGACTGCTATAATGTCACCCCTAATCCTACTCTTTGTTATAGACATACCTGGTTCCAGCAACCATTCATTGTTTTAGCCCCCTGTCCCGTAATCATCTTTCTTGCTCTTCTCTGCACTCTTTCTAGAATCTCAACATCTTTTTTGTATCGTGGTGACCGAGACTGGATGAAGTATTCCTTATGTGGTCTCACCAATGCAGTGGCATTATCATTTCCTATAATCTTGATACTATCTGTCAGGATCTCCATCGTCGGCCTGGTGCTTTGCTGGGGTCCTGCCATCAAACAGGAAAGGATGGGGGAGGCATTTGTGGCAATCCACATCTGTGTATCTAATGGTGGGAATTGGGGAGGGGGAGGTGACGTGAATTTGTACCAATTACACTGGGCATCTTCAAGGCCACTTGCCTTGGGTGTGAAATTCCAGCAGCCTAAACAACCCAGAGTTGGCCATAACATTGTGGTGATCCTGGATTGGGCAGCATTGGGGGAGAAGGACATTGGGGGAGAGGGATGGGGAACATTGGGTTTGGCTCTTTGTATTGATGAGTGGAAACTTCAGATCCCACCTCACCCTCCTGGAACCAACAGCTTTAGTAAAAGCTCTTTTCACTTCAATCAATTGGAGTTGAGAGTCTGCTTTCCTAAATTATTGTTTTGGGGCATTTGGGGCAGGTCTGACACTATCTTAACAATGCAGCCTAGGACTGCCTTTGCTTTTCTGGCAGTCACAGCACACTTCTGGCTCATATTTAAGTAATTGTCCACTAGGACTCCTAGATTCTTCTCACAGTTGTTGCTGTTGAGCCAGTCACCACTTATTCTGTACCTGTGCATTTGGTTTTTCTTGCCTCTGTGTAAAACCTACCATTTACCATTGAATTGCATTTTGTTGGATAGGGCCCAGTGTTCAGGTCTGGCAAGATCCTTGCCAATACTTTGAGCCAAAAATGTGCTACAGAAATGTGCCAATACGATGAGCCAGAAATGTGCTACAGCTACCAAAAAAGCCAATACAGTTCTGGGCTGCACCAACAGAAGGATAGTTTCATGGTCACGAGAAATGATAGTACTGCTTTATATTACACTGGTGAGGTCACACTTGGGATACCGCATCCAGTTTTGTTCACTGTGGTGCTTAAAAGATGCTGAGCTTCTGGAAAGTGCAGAAAAGATTATAAGGGGACTGGAGGCTAAACTACAATGAACGTTGCAGTAACTGGGTGTGTCTAGTCTAAGGAAGAGAAGGTGATACAATAGCAGTCTTCTAGTATTTGAGAAGGGGGTCATAGAGAAGAGGGGGTCAACAACTTGTTCTCCAAAGCACCTGAAGGCAGGACAAGAAGCAATGGATGAAAATTAATCAAGGAGAGAAGCAACCTAGCACTAAGGAAAAATTTCCTGACAGCGAGAGCAATAAGCCAGTGGAACAGCTTGCCTTCAGAGGTTGTGGGTGCTCCATCACTGGAGCTTTTAAAGAAAAAAAATGGACAATACTTGTCTGGAATTGTGTAGGGGCTCCTGCTTGAGCAGAGGGTTGGACTAGAAGATCTCCGATGTCCCTTCCAACTTTGTTATTCTATCTTCTATGTATTTAGGTAATGGGTGAAAAAATGGCACCTGTTTTCTCCGAAGAAAACCTATTATATTTGCTGAGGCAGACTGGCAAATCAACTAGGCCTTTTGAAAAGAGCACGTCTCTTTCAGAGGACAATTTTAGACTTGAGAACAAATTATATACTGTAATGAAGATGACAGACATAATAATGCAACTCTTATGAGAAATCCCTCCAAATGGTTTTTGAAATAGAAAAGTCTTTGAAAACAGCAGTAGTTTGCCTGCTCCTGACATGGTTGACCCTGGAGCATTTTTCCTATTTGGGCCTCCAGCCGCTGTTCCACCAGCTACATCTGAGAAGGGGTGCCTGTAGTGAAGGCTTTGCACAAATAGAAATAGAAATAGAAATAGAAAAACAGAGTTGGAAGGGACCTTGGAGGTCTTCTAGTCCAACCCCCTGCCCAGGCAGGAAACCCTACACCACTTCAGACAAATGGTTATCCAACATCTTCTTAAAAATTTCCAGTGTTGGAGCATTCACGACTTCTGCAGGCAAGTTGTTCCACTGATTAATTGTTCTAACTGTCAGGAAATTTCTCCTTACTTCTAAGTTGCTTCTCTCCTTGATTAGTTTCCACCCATTGCTTCTTGTTCTACCCTCAGGTGCTTTGAAGAATAGTTTGACTCCCTCTTCTTTGTGGCAGCCCCTGAGATATTGGAACACAGCTATCATGTCTCCCTTAGTCCTTCTTTTCATTAAACTAGACATACCAAATTCCTGCAATCGTTCTTCATATGTTTTAGCCTCCAGTCCCCTAATCAACTTCGTTGCTCTTCTCTGCACTCTTTCTAGAGTCTCAACATCTTTTTTACATCATGGTGACCAAAATTGGATGCAATATTCCAAGCGTGGCCTTACCAAGGCATTATAAAGTAGTATTAACACTTCACGTGATCTTGATTCTATCCCTCTGTTTATGCAGCCCAGAACTGTGTTGGCTTTTTTGGCAGCTGCTGCACAATGATGGCTCATATCTAAATGGTTGTCCACTAGGACTCCAAGATCCCTCTCACAGTTACTACTATTGAGCAAGGTACCACATAGACGGTACCTGTGCATTTTATTTTTCTTCCCTAAATGTAGAACCTTGCTTTTTTCACAGTTGAATTTAATTTTGTTAGATAGCGCCCAATGTTCAAGTCTGTCAAGATCCTTCTGTTCCGAATCAGCCCTGGACCAGCCTAAGATCTCAGAGTCAGGTGAGGCAGTCCCATCTAGAGCTCACTGCAGTAATCAAGCCATGAGATGATCAGGAGCCCCTGACCCAGGAAAGGATGCAACTGGTGTACCAGACACAGAGGTCTTCCTGGGCACTGCTGCCATCTGCTGCCCAAGCAGGAGCTGTAAATCCAGGAAAACCCACAAATTGCATACCACCCTTGAATGGGAAAGTGCATCCTGCTGCATGGTCAAAGTTGGAATATCCCCAGTTTTGGGTGATCCAAACAGTCGTAGGATTGAGTTGGTTAGTTCCTCCCATCCAAACCTGCATGACCTCCAGGCCCTGGAACAGAACCTCCCACACTCACTTGGTTGGTCTGGAGTCAAAGGATGTAATTGGCTATCATCGGGATCCTGTTGATTCCAAAACCCAGACTGGCAGATGACTTCACCCAATGGCTTCATGTAGATGTTGAAGCAGCAGCAGCCCATACAGGAAGGGCCAAGGAAGATTCAGGAACTGAGTAGAACATAGAATAACAAGATTGGCAGGGACCTTGGAAGTCTTCTAATCCAGCCCCCTGCTGAAGCAAGAGATCCTATACCAAATGAAGGTAAATATATGGTAAACATCCCAGGAATATATTGCAGGATCCAATCTGGGTCGGTTGTCGGGACCAGAGGTTTAGCCTTCCAAGCTTTCAGACTCATGCTGGAGTCCATCTTCAGGGAACTCCTCTCTAGCTGAGTGTGAGCTTTGGGTTGTTCAGTTGCTGGTATTATTATGGTGCCTGTTGTATGTGGCTTTTTAGATGTTGATTGGGGTGATGATAGCTGGCTATTAGGTCACTGGCAATTGTTTGTTTCTGCTGCGAAGCTCTCACTTCCTAAGTACTTACTTACTTACTTATTTACTTATTGGTTCGATTTATATGCTGCCCTTCTCTGGACACTCAGGGCGGCTTACAATGCGTTAAGCAATAGCCTTCATGCTTTTGTATATACCTGCTTAGTAGGGCTTTCGCCCCCCCCCCCCCCCTGCCAAGCGGTGTTCTTTTTAATACAAAGTCAGTTTATTGCCCCCATAATCCGGGTCCTCATTTTACCTACCTCGGAAGGATGGAAGGCTGAGTCAACCTTGAGCCTGGTGAGATTTGAACTCGCAGTAATTGCAGGCAGCTGGCAGCTAAGTGCTACTTAACAGCACTTTAGTCCGCTGCACCACTAAGGCAACTTGATAAGCTGGTGGTAAATCAGCACTCCTGTTGTCTGACAAGGGGCCTATTTCCCAGGTTTCAATCACTTCCCTGCCTGTTATTGTGTCTGTTTGTCCAGCAATCTTAGTAGCTGCATGTATGTCCTTGTTCATTGCAGTGAGGCTACCAATGAGTTCGGGTCTCCTATTTCAGACAAATGGCTGTCTAATCTCTTCTTACAAACCTCCAGTGTTGGAGCCCCCACAACTTCTGAAGGCAAGCCACTCCACTGACCAATTGTTCTCACTGATAGGAAATTGCTCCTTCATTCCAAGTGGCTTCTCTCCTTGATAAGTTTCCATCCATTGCTCCTTGTTTTGCCCTCTGGTGCTTTGGTCTGGTGCTTTGGAAATTAGGTTGACTCCCTCTTCTTTGTGACAGCCCTCAAATATTGGAAGATTGCTATCATGTCTTCCAATATGGGTAGCTTCCCCCATTTGGCTCTGTTCATCACTTCTCAAGAGACCTTGAAGGAAGATCCACCAGTGGAACAGTCCTTCCCATCAATCACCTACACATCTCAATCCTGTAGAGTTTGATCAAGACCACTGAAATCTTTCCACGAGGAGTTGAGTACACCTTAAATGCTGCTCCCTCTTCTAATTTTGGGGTTTTATTGTCATGGAGTTTTTGCATTGCTCCTTAGTAGGGAAAAATACTCTTTTTCTAGCAAATATTCTGCAATCTGTTCCCAGCAATGCCTGCGGAGACTCCTGGTGACAATCCAAGGTTACATTTGGAGAAGCAAACTGGCTACTCTGGATACGCTCAGTCAGTCTGCAATTCCACCTTCACCTCAGCTGCCTTCTTCCTTCCAGTTTTGATGAAGAAACCTCACTGAGTGGATATTACCTGGCAAGGCAAGCCAGCTGGGAGCAGAAGGGGGATTTTGTGTTCAAGGTGAGGTGAAGCTTCCACTAAACGGCACAGGAGGGCAGCAGAGTCTGAGAACTGGGACAAAAGAGAGCCAAGCGTGGAATAAAGGACTGTGACAACACCTTGATGATTGGGATGCTTGAGGTGGCACTGCCACGGAAGACCCTCCAAGAGTACCAGAACACACACCCAATAAAGCTAACCTAAGCCACTTCTGGCATGCAAAGAGAACTCAATCTGCTTCAAGTTTTCAATCTGAGAGCAAAAGGAATATGATTTGGGCTGCTTCAAGACTTAATTTGAAAAAAAACAAACTCTCCATAACTATAAAGTGGAAGCCTCAAAATGCTACCAGCTACTTCATTTTTGGCACAGGGTTATCCATGGAAAAATCCCAAAAGAGAAGATGATGGCTCCAACTATGTGATCCAAGTTGCCACCTTGACTTTTTGTACCCCTTTCTAGAGCTGCCCTGAAGGGAGTAATCTTTTTACAGGATTGTAACCATGTCAACTTTCATGTGGATGTCTTCCAGAGTTTCACTGCATTGAACTTTGGAAATAATTTCCAATAAATAAGGAGCAAGTTTGAAGGAAGGACAATGCAGCAACCTTCCAACTGCCCATTAAGAGCCTCACTGTGCCCTAAGGGTCTCTCAGGGCCCAGCCAGACAGTCGAAAAGGATGCTAGCATAAATTGTGCTGCCCTCATTGCCAATCCTGGTTCCCTGTAGAGGTCAAATGAAGGAAGGGATCATTGGATTCCTTAGGCTTCATTTTCCTCCCAGCAATTGTCACCTGCAGGTGGGAAAATGGCCTTTGCATACAATGGGCAAAATCAGGTGAGCAGAAGAGGGTGCTTGAACCAGAGGATTTAGCTGTGGTCCGGATGGCAGGACCAGACCATGGAAGCCCACCATGAGGAAAGGAGAGAATCACATCCAGCAGGTCAGAAGTGGCCTTTGCCTCCCAGTTTAACGCCTTTGCCCCCAACAGCGTTTGAGCTTCTATGCAGGCTTCCCGCAGCTGGATTGCTGGCAGCACTCTTTAAAGGGGAATCTGTCAGTCTGGAGAAAACCTGTATTTAGGAAAGGCAACAGCCAGGGTGTCCTCAGGTCCACTTAAACAAGTCAGCAGTGGCAGCGTGATGAAAATTCCACCTTTGGCAATGATTTCAAGAGCAGTTTTTCCCTGATTTGTTTTGGAGATATGAAGGCAACGTATTTCATTGGTTTGTGATTCACAGCACTGTGTTCAGGTCAGTAAACAAGTTAAATGTATTGTGTAAACCCAGCCATTCTGGACCACAAAGCAGCCTGTTTTCTACTCATCATTAATTAGTTTGTAGAAAGTGTGTCTCACCATACATTGTAAATCAGGTCTGGGGTGTATTTATACCAACAACATCTGACTCTGGGCTAATCTTTCTGTGTCACTTTCTTCTGCAGCGACTTCCTGGCAAGCTTTATGATCATTAAGTCTGCTTATCATTGCATGAAATACTTGCCTTTCTCTCCCAGGTCTTCAGCCAGAGGCAGGAGCATTTGAGCAACAGTGTTTTTCCTGGAAATTACTTCTGAATCTCCAGGTGACTTCAAACCAGAGAATTGTAAACAGCACAGAATGGCACTCCATAGTCCATTTCAGTGGTTGGCTGGGCCTAGGTTTGCTCCCCCCCCCTCCCCTTGCAGAGAATATAATTAAAATAGGGCATCTGATAAGATTTAGAAAGGGAGAATGCTTTTCCAGATTATTTTTTATATGAAGCTGGATTTATTATGGAAGCTGGAACAATTCATCAATGGAATGACTCGCCTTCAGAAGTTGTGGGGGCTCCAACACTGGAGGTTTTTCCTGCTTGAGGAGGGGGTTGGACTACAAGACCACCAAGCTCCCTTCCAACTGTTATTCTGTTCCGCTGTCTTTGCCAAACCTGAGGATTTGGGGACAGTGGCGTCACAGTGGTTAGAATGCAGGCTAATTCTGCTGACTGCCAATTACCAGCAGTTTGGCAGTTTATTCAATTAGAACAATTAATAAGTGGAACAACTTGCCTGCAGAAGTTGTGAATGCTCCAACACTGGAAATTTTTAAGAAGATGTTGGATAACCATTTGTCTGAAGTGGGGTAGGGTTTCCTGTCTGGGCAGGGGGTTGGACTAGAAGACCTCCAAGGTCCCCTCCAACCCTGTTTTTCTATTCTATTCTATTCTATTCTATTCTATTCTATTCTATTCTATTCTATTCTATTCTATTCTATTCTATTCTGTTCTGTTCTGTTCTATTCTATTCTATTCTATTCTATTCTATTCTATTCTACACTCTACTCTACTCTACTCCACTCCACTCCACTCCACTCCACTCCACTCCACTCCACTCCACTCCACTCCATTCCATTCCATTCCATTCCATTCCATTCCATTCCATTCTATTCTAGTGGTCAGTAAAATGAGGATTCAGATAGTTATTTATTTATTATTCATATTTCTATGCCGCTCGCTCTCTGAGGACTCTGGGCGGCTTACACCAAAGACAGTATACTAAATAGCATATTTCCGCAACAATCTGGGTCCTCATTTTACACACCTCGGAAGGATGGAAGGCTGAGTCAACCTTGAGCCGGTGAGATTTGATCCGCTGATCTGCTGAACTAGCAGTCAGGTGAAGTAGCTGCAGTACTGCACCCTAACCACTGCGCCACCTCGGCTCCTAGTTGGTGACAATACGCTGACTCTGTAAACCACTTAGAGAGGGCTGTAAAGCACTGTGAAGCGGTACATAAGTCTAAGTGCTATACTGCTATTTGTTGGAAGGGGAAGCAAATCAGCAAGATAATAGATGTGGGGATACCAGGGGATGGTAGAAGAGATGGCAAAGAATTGGAGAAGCTCACAAAGTATTAAGATCTGGAAACTGAAGTTGAAAATCATGGCATAAACCATGATAAAATAGTGGTGATCCTGGTAGTTATCAGCACAGTTGAGCGCCTTACCCCAAAATCCTGCATGTTGACAAAATTCCCATTGGCCAGTTACAAAAGGTCACACTGCTGAGTTCCACACATATACTATGCATATATTACAACAATACTTGGTTCTTAGGAAGAACCTGATATTTATGAAGACCAACACCAGCTGAAGAATTGGCAACTATCACTTCACATTGTTGTGATATAGAATAATAGGTATTGTAGACAAAAATGCCAAATCCAGTCTAAACTTCTGGCTGACTGTGCAACTACCCATTATAGTACCAATAGTAATAGGGGCCTTGGGTGCAATCCCAAAACAACTGCGGTATCTGCGAGACCACCTTCTGCCGCCAATAGCCTCCCACCGGCCGGTTCACTCGCACAGAGAGGGCCTCCTTAGGGTGCCATCGGCCAGACAATGCCGACTGGCGACCCCCAGGGGGAGAGCCTTCTCTGTGGCAGCGCCTGCCCTCTGGAACGACCTACTCCCTGAGATACGCACAATATCAGACCTCCAGACTTTTCGTCGGGCCCTGAAAACACACTTATTCCATCTAGCTGGGCTGGGCTGATCCCATCCTCTCAGTTTTAACTGAATTTGGTTTTAATTGGGTTGTTTTAAATTGTTGGGCCGAAATTGTTTAATGTTTTTTAAATTGTTTTTAAATTTTATATGTTATGTTTTATCTCGGCTGTGCACCGCCCTGAGTCCCGCAGGAGAAGGGCGGTATAAAAATTTAATAAATAAATAGATAAATAGATAAATAGATAAATAGATAAATAGATAAATA
>WNWU01000035.1:12776585-12793133 GCA_012654045.1 Ptyas mucosa
ATAAATAGATAAATAGATAAATAGATAAATAGATAAATAGATAAATAAACAAACTGGAGCAGCACTGGAACACCATCGGAATTGACAAATTTGCTGTCAGTCAATTGCAAAAGGCAGCTTTACTCAGAACAGCTGACATCCTGCAATCAAATATTCACATCCCTTGGAAAGAACTTAATAGATAGACAAAATACCAAATCCAGCCTGAACATCTGATTTTCTATGTGAAGAACATATAAATTGAATTTATATACTGCCTAACTCCCAGTGACTCTGGATTCAGAATGGGCACCCAGACACGGTTCCTGTATTAAATGCAACTCTGGTAAGTAAAAATCATATGAGAAGAATAAAAACAAAGTAGAGCCTTTTTTGCAAACTGAACCAATGAAACAGCAAAAGATCTGCAGAGTTTTATCTTAATCTGAAGTTGCTTTATTTAGGAAAGGATACCAGCTTCAGTAGCAAAAGCCACAGTCACAGTGTAAGTTCTCTGAATGAAATTTATGCCATGAGGAGATCAGGTGGAATGATCCGAAAGGATCCAGTTCTGCTCAGAGGCAGAGGAATGTGGAGAAGGAAGCTTGGGGGGGTCGGGGGGGGGATCTCCCTGGTGGGTTGAAGTAATATTTCTGCAGACCGAAGATCTGTGCCTCTGTTTCATCCCTTCTTTTGGCCATGTCAGCATGAAGGGATTCTGCACTTTGTGACATCACAACTGTTCATGGGAGGGTCAGCCTTTCACACCTGATCTCCACCATGGCTTTGTGAAGCCATGTTCCTTTGTGAACTATCCAGGCTTCTCAAAGCCATCCATCTTGGCTGAAGAAGTGGACATTTCTGATCCAGAAATACCCTTCTGATCTGCAGCACAATGACTAGGCCAACTTCCTTGGAAGGGAGGCTGTCTGCTTTCACAGTGTAGAAACAGCATGTTTCTAGTCCTCTGTATGATGTTTGCACAGAGTTCTATTCTTTGGGAAGGTGCACATTAAGGCTCTTCATTTTCCTTCCTCTGCAATCTTTTGCTCTGATCAAGTCCCATCCCTCGGGATTTGGGGAACTGGTGTCTTCAGCCGTACAAAGAATGGCCGAAGGCAGAAGAGTGGGGCTTCCTTTGCTACAGCTGAAATTTTGATGGGCGAGCACGTGGTCCCAATCCAGAACAAGTTCCTCTGAACTAGGGCTATCCGCTGAGGAGGGTAAAAATATTCAAGATGGTGGTGACTATGATGGAGGGATCAATGCTCTGCCCGTGTTTTAAGGGTGCTGCATATATGATGCACTTAAAAACCAGGTGGAGCTTTGATTGCACCATGATGGTTACCATATGTTGTGGCCTGTATGCGGCCTGTGCGGCTGGTGGCTGATTCGGACAGCAAGGAGGCTGGTGTGGTGCTGCACCAGCAGCCTGTGCAGCTGGCACTCAAGTTGAACAATGAGGAGGCTGGAGAAGATGTGGTGCCAGAGGCAGGGATTCAGAACCTCCAGAAGCTCCGTTAAGTGAAGAGGATGAAGAGGAGGAGCCTCTTCTCGATGCACAGGCACGCAGAGCTGCCAAAAGACAGGAGTGGCTCCTCAGGAGGAGGTCTCCTCAAGAGTAAGGCTTGGGGTTAATTGGCCACTCCCATGGCCTATTTAAGGAGGAACGCCGACTGAAGCACGTTGTAGGGAACAACTTTAGTTCACTCTACTTCACGTCTGGATCTTAGTTCTCTGCAAATTACTTGTGGGCTTTCTGCCAACCATACTAAGATTAAGATTATTTATTCTTTGGATTCTTGCAGGCTGTTAAGAAAGTTAATTAACAGCCTTTGTTGGAAAAAAACCCTGATTTTATTTTAGTAAACTAAGGTTTGTACAGACTTTGTGTGTGCTGCGTTCTTTGGGGCCCGTTGCTGGGGCAGAACACCATCTTGAATTTTTTACTAACCCCCTCCCCACCCCCACCCCATCCAACACTGAACAAAAAGAGGGTTTTGGAGGAGTCAGAACATGTTAGCAAGAGAAAAACACAGGAAGGAATGTGTGCTGATTGAGGCAATCTTGAAGGGCTTGGTTCTCAGTACGTTTTATCAAAATTGCTATGGCAACTTAACGGCTCTGTTTCTTTTTATTAAGACAATAACTCTTTCTTGAGGATTGTAATAGGAGAAGGATGGAGAAGTAACATGAGTTTTGTTAAAGCGAACTATAAATATCGAGGCTTACATCACCCATTGCCTATGCATACGTATGACCGCATCGTTTTCTCCTCCTTTCCTGCAATGTATAAATTGTGAGTGTGTCCTTTTGTCTGTGGCAGGTTTTCCCCAGGGAATTCCTCCAGGGCACGCGGAGTAAATGAATTCTGCAGTGAGCCATGACTATTGGTTGTGGGGTCCTGCATTTGATTCCACAAGACCCCTTTCCTGTGGCTGCTTTTCCACAAGCGCCACCAAATTTAAGTATCGCATCATAAGTGCTATCACTTTGAGGTTGAAATCATTGCTCAAAACATACCCCCTCCCAAGTGGGTGAAAAATCCCAGCCTTGCCCCAGGAATTGTGGACTGCTGCTACTTTTACCTCCTGCTCCTGCCACCGACTGTTTCCTAAAAACAATGAAGTGAATTTCCAGACCTTCTCACCTGAAAGCGAATTCTGTCTCTGCTGAGGCCTCTGAAACTCCCCAGCCTGATTTATTTCAGTCTGTAGCTGTCTTTTAGGCAAAGCATAGAGTAAGCTGCCTCTTCTTCTGCCCAATGTTTATCTACATCGTTTTGGTCTGCAGATTATTTTCTTTCAAAATAATGACTTGTTAAAACCAGTGTTTCTCAACTTTGGCCACTTTAAGATACGTGGGCTTCTCCATGCTGGCTGGAGAAATTCTGGGAGTTGAAGTCCACATATCGTAAAGCAGTCAGGCTCGAGAAACACTTCACGAAACACCAGGTTGGGCTCCAGACAATGAAGATATTAACACTGATGTCAAGGCTTTTGGACTGCAATTTTTCGCATCGCTCATGGAAAGCAGCAACCTAAAGCGATGTCCACTCGTGTAATGCTGATGTGATAAATTCTTGTCAGAAAGTACAAGATGTGGGTGTGGCAAAGGGCTGGACAGTAGATGGCCCAACTACAGAACTGTTACTAAACCGGAGTGAAGCTGCTTCATTTCACATTCAAGCTGCCTGTTGTGATCAGCTCGACCATAGAGATGTCTGTCTGTGCAGAGTTCTTGGGAGATGACTCCCTTGTCCGCTGAGTGGCGGCCTCTTGTTTGAAGCAATTAACGCCATCCCAGGTGAGCCTGAAGGCAGCCGATAGGGACCGCAGGGACTGACTGCTGGACGCCTGCTTCTTACAGCACATTCCCAGCAGGGCCCTGAGTTTTGTGCGGAAACCTTCATTGAGCCAGCAGTAAATGAAGGGGTTGTAGCAGGCACTACTCATGGCAAACCAGTGGAAAGCAAAGTAAAGGCCATTGTTGCGATCGATGGCTTGGCTGGACATGAGGATCAAGTAGCAATTCAGGGGGAACCAGCAGACCCCAAACACCATCACGACCACCATCAACATCCTCAGGGTCATCTTCTTTTTCCGCTGCTGAGCATAATATTGGTCCATGGTCACATCGCCAATGGCGTTACTCATCCAGAGTTTCTTGGCCACCGATATGTAAGTGACGGAGGTCACTGCCAAGGGCAGGAGATACAGAACCACAAAACTGGTCAAGTCCAAGTACTTCCAGTAGAGAGCTGTCGGAGGAGGGAAGCTGGAGAGGCACGCCATCCGGATGGTCCTGTTTCTGGAAGACAGAAGAAGATGAAAGTATGTTTAGTGGAAGATGTTGCACTTTGAAAGATCCATCCCTACACGCAGATGGCAGGGATCAAGTCTCCTTTTGATCTCCTCTCCTTTTCTGCTCGAAAGAGGATGGACAACACAGCTCCTCTTTCGTCAGCTCACCCGTTCAGACGAATCAGACAAGTCACCGAGAGCAATTTCTGATGCAACTGGCAAAAGTATCGTTCTGTAAAGGTTTTGGCCAAAATTATTTGGTGGACGAAGTTAATAGAGGCACAAGCAATTTTCAAAAACAAAGATACCAGTAGTTAGATTAAATTATTTTTTTAAATTGTTACTCATACCATGTTACAACCAATGAGTCCAACAGTTAATTGTATTGCCTGATTATTATCATTTTTTTACTGATTGGATCCCAACTTGGACTCTGTCAGGATAAAGGAGAGCTGCCTATGCTTTGCAGATTATTTGGACGAAATGCTTTTTGATCTTGCATGAACACAGCAGAAGCCTGGGAGAAAAAGCTACTTGGAAAGAATCTTTTATGACTGAATTCCTTAAATCAGGAATCGTTTTTTCTTTCAGGTTTGTGTAATAGCTTGAAAAGAAGGGGAGAGGCAATTGCATTACCTCTTTAGAAACAGGGGGCAGACAATTGCGTTCACTTCCAAATTATTTTGAAATGTGCACTTACCAAATATGAAGCAAAGATGTGTGAATAGCAAGGCTTTACTTGTATTTTTCCATCCATTCATATGTTAATTTTTAAAACATTATTGGGTTTAATTTTGACTATTAAACCATTCAAGATGTTTTATGGAAATTTAAATATATAAATATATACACATACTCTGTGCATGTGTATGTGTGTTTGTGCCTTTGAATCTGTCTTGATTCTTAGGAAACACCTGGACTCGCCTCTGAAGTTTTCTTCGCCAGATTTTCACAAACGGTTTGCCCTTGCCTTCTTCCTGGGGCTGAGAGTGAGTGACCGGCCCAAGGTCACCCGGCTGGCTTCTGTGCCTAAACCAGGGCCAGAAACTCAAGGATGTCCTGGTTTCTAGGCTGGTGTTTTACACCAAAGTGGCTCTCCTCTACACATACAGTACATGCATTCTTGGAAATGCCAAAGACAACACAGAATCATATGCATGAAAGGCATGTCAGAAGGGTGTGTACCAAAATCTGCACAGAGGCCAGAGCAGTGTCACAGTACAAGCCTCTCCCCCCTGGGAAGTGCCTGGGGATTGCATACAGAAGGGAGAAGGTTTTGATCCCTCCCCAGTCCTTGTTCATCATTTCTGATGTTCAGAGTGGTGGCAGATGAGAGGCTTTCCTTTTTCCCTTTGGTGATCTTGGTCAATCCTACCCGTAAGGCAGCCTCACGAGATTCTGGTGGATGGTGTGGGGCAGAGAGAAGCAACTGGCCATCGCCCAAATGGCCAGGATGCACAGCCTTCCTTTCACGAGGGACATTCGGGGCTTGAAGGGATGCATGATAGCCTAAAAGAGAGTCAGAGTTAAGCAGGCTGAAACCCCCTCAAGCACCCAACCAGGTAACAGAAAAGGGGTGTCTACAGTTCAGAGTTGTGTGTATGAGCTTGAGCTTTTTGACAGCCTTTGGGATGTCCCTGTGAACCCCGATGGTCAACGCTTCAGGGCAAGTTCATTTCAATCTTGGTGAATCCACTTCCACTAATAATCAGCATCTCCTGGTATCTGATGTGGGATGCCTTCCCTTCCCCAGCTGCAGCTGCACCATTTATTCCAGCTGCAGAACAAGCTATTCTCTTAGTGCAGAGCTGAGTCTGAGTTTGGGGCAGTAAAGAGACAAGATCAGCACATGTGATTCTGGTTTGCCTCGGTTCAAAACGTGTTTAAAAATGGATCACCAAAAAAATTGAAGTCCTTCCTTCCTTCCTTCCTCCCTCCCTCCCTCCTCCCTCCCTCCCTCCCTCCGCTTCCTTCCTTCCTTCCTTCCTTCCTTCCTTCCTTCCTTCCTTCCTTCCCTACCTACTTTTATATTTATATATCATGCTGGCTTAAAAATTCAAATGTTTTAATTTTTAGTTCTAGCAAACTTTTTTTTTTAACATTTGGGAGAAGATTTTTTTTATTATTTCCTTTCTGATTTTTTTCATAGGCAATCTAATAGATTCATTTCATTTTTTCTTTCTCGTATATAAATACACATACACACACATATGAAAAATAAAAACAGTGTGTACCTATTCTAAACTACATTTTTAATCGTACAATAGTAATATAGGTACATTATTATACCGCTGCTTAATTTTTACATTATAGGTATTTTTTAAAGGATGTATTAAAGGTGGTCCTCAACTTATTTATTTATTTATTTATTTATTGGTTCGATTTATATGCCGCCCTTCTCCAGAGACTCAGGGCGGCTTACAATGCGTTAAGCAATAGCCTTCATACTTTTGTATATCCCTGCTTAGTAGGGCTTTCGCCCCGACCCCCCAAGCGGTGTTCTTTTTTATACAAAGTCAGCTTATTGCCCCCACAATCCGGGTCCTCATTTTACCCACCTCGGAAGGATGGAAGGCTGAGTCAACCTTGAGCCTGGTGAGATTTGAACTTGCAGTAATTGCAGGCAGCTGGTGCTACTTAACAGCTCTTTAGTCCGCTGCTCCATCAAGGCTCCTTATGGACTTAATGACCATAATTGAGCCCAACATTTCTGTTGCTAAACGAGGCAGTTGTTAAATGAATTTTGCTCCATGTTACGACCTTTCTTGCCCTCGTTGTTAAGTGAATCACCACAGTCATTAAGTTAGTCACAGGGCTGTTAAGTGAATCTGGCTTCCCCTTTGACTTTGTTTGTCAACAAAGGTCGCAAAAGGGGATCGTGTGTCCTTAGGACACAGCAGCCGTCATAATGAGCCAGTGGCCAAGTGTCCCAACTTTGATCTTGTGACTATGAGGATGTTGCCATGGTCATAAGTATGAAAAATGATCATAAATTACTTTTTTTCAGTGCTGTTGTGACTTTGAAAGGTCACTGAACGAATGGTTGTAAGTGAAGGAGCGCTTACATTGTGAGATGTTTTGAAAATTGAAATAAAGAGAATAGAGATTTCTTTAAATAGTTCCCAGAAGAGATTCTAGAGAGGCCCTTACCTGGTGGCGGTCCAGAGCAATGGCGGCAAAGGTCAGTGCGGACACGTGGATGGAGCAATACTGGACAAAGCGACTTAGATGGCACATCAGTTTTCCAAAAACCCAGGTACTGCTGACAAAGCGCACCTAGAAGAGAAAGTTAGGCTCCGCCTAGAATCAGGTCTAAGGCAGGCTCCCCTTGGGCTTGTCCTCCAGCAGAGGCCAGGCCTTTCCCCTGATGGTACAGCAGCCATCCCCTTTTGAGAGGGGATAGTTTCGCACGAGCAGCAGGCACACATCTAGCTCCATTTGCACATGTGGCAGGCATGGGCATCAGCTGCCCATCACCTACCACTCACACAAATGGAGCTGCGCAGACATGTACATTCGCCCGCTGCTCACACAAGTGCAGCTGCGTGCACAGGTGTGCATGCCCACTGCTTCTGTGTCCAGTTCCAAGCAAGCCACAGCCCAGTACTGGGGCAAGGCTCAGGGATGGGGGACCTCTGCTTTAAAAGTCTTCTCAAAACAGACTTATTGGGTACAGTAGGCTGGGAGAGAGCAGCTGAACATCTAAACTCAACTGAAGTCACTGAATTAACTGAACTCTGTTAAAATGGGTAGCTTGCAATGCAACAGATTGAGAGAAACTGTTAATTGATTGAACTATTGAACACTGATTGATCACAGGTGGCGTGGCTCAGACCTTGGTGAAGAATGCACTGCAAATGCACTGTGAGCAGAGCAAGTTGTTTTGGGCACCTGGGTGTTGGGTGTGAACCCAACCACCCAGACTTCATAGACTGTTGTTACAGCTGTTCAAGCAACAAACTCAAACATCTAGGAAGAAAAGTTCCTCCCATCTTTAGGATGCCACATCAACTTGCAGTGCTCAGGTGGGACCAGGCAAAGGTCACAAGGTCACCATGAAAGCCCTCAAAAGAAGGAGCTAGTGGACATCCCCATCCTGGGGAGGTTTTGGTGGGGGGTGGGGATTGGAAGGAGAATTCCATGGGAGAGGGGCAATGTTTCTGGGATGCCTTCAGCATAGCACAATGTCTGCAAAGACCATGCCTGGAGCAGCCTTACACAGCCCAATGACTTCCAAGTGTATAGGATCTTAAGCCCCATCATTCTTCTCAAGAAAACACATCACAGCTTCAACTTTGAAGGAGCACCCTCCTCCAAACTCTCTTTCTCATCCATTCCTCTCTGTTCTTTGAATGGTATACTTGGGAGTATAATAAGATGGACTGGATCAAGGACTTGAACAAAGCAAAACAAGGCTAATCCAGGAGGTGACAATTTCTCAAGACTACATCTTTTCAGATCTCACAGTCTCCTGTTCTAGCAAGAAGTTTGGCAAACGAAACACTTTTTCAGAGCTGAGGCCATTTCCCCAAAGCTTTAAGTCCTAGTGCCTTGGGCAAAAAGGAAGGAAGGAAGGACCCCAAATCCACTGGACTTCTCTAGAACTTTCCCTGGGGAATCCTGAGCCCCAGCGACTGGCCCAATCGACCAGTCTTTCAATAGAGGAGTCTGCATTGGGGGCCCCTCTTTAAGAAGGCGATTGTGGGGCCAGGGTGACTTACCAGGGTGAAAGGCATGTTCAGGAGGGTGATCAGGATATCGGCTGCAGCCAAGTTGATAATGAAAAGGCTGGTGGCTGAGTGCATCCTCTTGCTCTTGACCACCACATGGCACACCACAACGTTGCCAAAAAGCGAGATGCAAATAATGGCAGAATAAGCCACAATCAGGAGAGCTTTCACCGTCTGGCTCTGCGATTCCTCTTTGTAACCGGTGCCGCTCTCGAATTCTCCCATGGGCTTTACATGCAGGTCCTCGTGGAAGGAGGATCGATTGTGGGATGAAAAGAGGGTGGAGTTGGTGCTGTCGGATCTTCCCACCCAACGGAATGACTTGGAGACGGGTGGAGAAGAGAACCACATGTGCCTGTTCATGGCTGGGAGAAGAGAAGGCAACAGAAAAGTTTTCTTCTCTCCAGAATCAAGGGGAGCGGGAGGGACGTCCCCCTTCTCCCAACTTCTCTCCTTTTAGTGCCTGTCCTGATCTCAACACTCCTCCAGATTTCTCAGATCCAGCCTAGAATGATGATTGTTTCCTTCCTCTTAAGTTCCTAGAGTTACTGTCTGTTTCTTTTGATTTCCATTAGATTTTCCTGCTTCCTGTCTCCCCAGAGGTCTTCAAAAGTGTGGAGTTTGCTTTCTGTTCCTCCAGGCTGGTCAGTTTCCCCAGCAAACAAAGCCACGAATGAAGAAGGAAAGGCTTAGGAGGCAAGCAAGTCCTTTCCCAGGTTTTCTCCTTCCACGTCCTGCTCGGAAGCCAGGCTGCGCTGGACGCCTGCTCTGCCTTAGGTGTTTCTGCAGCTGTGCGGATGTTATGCTGAGCGACACGAGCAGTGTCCTTTACCACTTCTTTCCAATCCCAGATACAAGCGGGGCGGGGTGGGGGGAAGAGAGTTAGTTGCAAGGAAGCCGTTCCAGAGCTATTGCTGGGAGCTGCTTATCCATCAATCTAGCAGACCAACCTCCTTCAGGGGCTGGCTCCCCCCTCCTCTCTTTCCAGCATTTGCATGCAAGCTCTGGGGAGGAATTGTTTGTGGTCTTTGCCCACAGGTTGCAGCAAGTCACACCAGCATGAATACAGGGCTCAGAAGCAGGTGGGGGCAACAGAAATGCCCAAGAGGGAATGCTGGATCAAAGAGGGAGGGGGGGGGGGCTGCTGCTTCTAGACCTTTTGTTGGCAAAGATCTTGCAGGTCGCCTTGTGGTCCACTGGAGAGGGCTCCCCTCCCTTCCTAAAAAGAATTTGGGAATCAGGAAGAACTTAATCCAAGACCACCATAAATCCCAACAGTCTACAGATGGGTCACAGCTTTGATCCAGCTTTTTCTAAAGCCAGAATCTACCCTCCCTCCCCCCAGTCAAGAAGTGGCTTCAGCTAAACACCTTTGCTTAAATCTCTGATCACCCCCCCCCCCCCCCTCCCCTCCCCACCCCAAAAAAAAAACCTAGTCAAAAAAAATCTGCCAAATTGTACCCTCCAAAAATGGCAGGAGGAGTTAAGGAGGCATAGGACCAGGGGTGAAATCCAAAATTTGTTACTACCGGTTCTGTGGGCGTAGCTTAGTGGGAGGGGGAGTAACGTGACTGGGTAGGCGTGGCCAATTTTTATTTTATTTTTTACTTTTAAAAGCATTTTTTCTACAACCTTAAGAGGCAACTCAGCCGGGATCGCCAGAGGCTTTTAAAGGCACTTTTTTTTTTCTACAACCACTTCGGCCAAAGAGGTTGCAGAAAAAAGGCTTTTAAAAGCCTCTGATGATCCCAGCTGAGCCACGCGAACATGAAAGGCTTTTTTTTTTTACTTTTAAAAGCATTTTTTTTTCGCTGAAGAGGTTGTAGAAAAAATGCTTTTAAAAGTAAAAAAAAACAGCCTCTGATGAGCTCGTGGCTCAGCTGGGCATGGCCGGGGGTGGGGGGCAGGGATTTTTGCTACTGGTTCTCCGAACCACCCGCCGCCATCGCTACTGGATCGGGCGATCTGGTCCAAACCGGGAGCATTTCACCCCTGCATAGGACCCCCAGCCCTCCGGTTTTATTCCCTATGAGCTATTGCTTTATGAGACAAGTGCTGGATGAAGCCTTGGAAGGACCGTGCGCATATTCCAAGGTGCTGGGAAGTGTTTACAATACCATTTCTCAACCGTGGCAATTTGAAAATGGGTGGACTTCAACTCCCAGAATTCCCCAGTCAGCTAAGCACATCTGCTTTACAGAGGCAGGAACTCGATGTGGTTTCTTTTGCCATGTCTTGAGCCTTCAAGAGTCATTCTGGTGAAAGTGCTGCTCTCTCAAGTTACCTGTTGAACTACAATATGAGGTAGGAGGCTAACATCCAAAAAATCAACACAGAGTCCCAAGGAAATGGTGTGCATTTACACATGCACACGCACCCAGAGGGAGAAAGAGAGATTAATAGATTAACAGAGTTGGAAAGGACCTTGTAGTTTATTTAGTTGAACCCCCTGCCCAAGCAGGAGACCCTACACCATTTCTGACAGATGGCAGTCCAGTCTCTTCTTGAAAGCCTCCAGCGTTGGAGCTCCCACAACTTCTGAAGGCAACTTCTGCTCCATGGGTTGATTGTTCTCACTGTCAGAAAATTTCTCCTTATTTCCAGGTTGAATCTCTCCTTGTTCAAGAGAGAAAGAGAGGAAGAGTTCTGGGATGAGAAGACTCTTCAGGCAGCTGCTATTCTGCGCTTCCCTCCTGGCCTGGATTTGGTGGAAAAGTCTGGTGACATGAATTGCAACCTTGGTGTCCTTAGGGCTGTTAGTTCAGGAGCTGGAGAATTCTCCCCATCCTTTCTCTTCACACTCGATGTCACCAGCGGTGAGAAGATAAACCCAGCCACAGTTGGACTCTGAGCCCAGGCCAGGGCAGGGTTGGGAGTTTCTGAATTGTTTGTGCTTGCTCTTCATTTCAGACAATTCCATTTTAGAATTGTCAGACTCTTTGAGAGTAATCATCCAATGGAGAAGAACCAAAAACACAAGTACAAACTTGAAGAAAAAGACACTTCTGCTTGTCTGAAAAGTACAACCTAAAGAAACAAAGAAGGTCACTGGTTCACTGGGTTTTCCAGGACATCGGGACACCTGGATTATTTAAGCAATAACAATTTTGAAATGTCGCTTGAAGCCCTTAATGGTCATAACTGCCTGAATTCCCAACAGGTTCCGCTCCTAGTGACTCCTAGAAGGAGGAAAAGAAGACTTCCCTGCCCCATCTTAGCTCTGCTCTTCTCAGTTTGAATGCTCTTGGCCCTACTAGGCTTGATCATCTGTAACTTAGCCACCTGGGAGGGACTCCAGCAGTGGTGGGTTGCCCCTGGTTTGGACCGGTTCTATAGAACCAGTAGTAAAATCAGCGGGAAGCTCCGCCCACTGACCCTGCCATCATCAGAAGCAAGGCGCATGCGTGACTTAAGCGAGAGCACGCACACAATCCCGTTGCGAACCGGTAGTAAAGGTAAGTAGAACTCACCCCTGGTCTGCAGGCTATGTACTGTGTATCTATCATATCCCCACATTCTCTCAAGGGCTTTAGCCAGTGGGGGGATTCAGGTAATTTAACAACCGGTTCTCTGCCCTAATGATTTCTTCCAACAACCAGTTGGAATGACAAGTAATTGGTAGAGGGTTTTTGTTTTTAGTGGTCCTGAATTTGGGTCTTTCCAATGAAGTAGGGGAGACCCAACTCAGAAAGGGGGAAAGGGTATGGAGAGATGAATGGTGACCTTGGACCTTCCTGTGCCTCTGCTGCTCTGGGCTGCCTCCACAAGCATCTTGCCATGTTGAATACCAGAAGTACTCGAGTATTGAGCCGAGGTGGCGCAGTGGTTAGAGTGCAGTACTGCAGCTACTTCAGCCGACTGCTAGTTCAGCAGGTCATCGGATCAAATCTCTCCGGCTCAAGGTTGACTCAGCCTTCCATCCTTCCGAGGTGGGTAAAACGAGGACCCAGATTGTTGGGGGAGCAATACGCTATTTAGTATACTGTTCTTTGGTGTAAGCCGCCCAGAGTCCTCGGAGAGTGGGCAGCATAGAAATATGAATAATAAAATAAATAAATAAATAATAAGTGCTCCAAAAACATCCCCATGGTGGTCATTAGGATTGCTCCCAAAGCCAGGCAGGGGATATTCATCTATATATAGTACATGAAAGAAGGATGGAAAATCAGCACAGTCCAATTCAACTATTTCCTGCTACAATGAAACATGGAATGAAATGACATGGCGGGTTTCATAGGTGCTCAATTTAAACCAAGGCTTTTCACAATCAAGCTTAATATCCTGCTATTGCCAGCGATGATAAAATTGCATTTCCTGTATCCTCCTCCTCTTGGGTGAAGCTGCAAACTCTCTTCTTTGAAACGTCCCCAGTTTCCTCCTCGCCAGGGACTCCAGTCCCTTCGGGGAGGTGACATCCTAATGCAACATCAATCATTCCTGTCTGGACCCGTTTAGCATCATCGCATAGCAGCAAAGCACAAGCAGGCATAAGGTGACAGCTGACAGGGAATTTCCTATAAAATTCAGGCAGAGCCTTGTTTGCTCTCCAAACTTGGTTGTTTTCTTGCAGGCGTATCATTACCCAATCTAGGTAAAATCAATGCTAGAAGAATTGAAAAGCAACCTTTACTCCCTTCCGGGTCTGATAATGTTACCTAGTTGGGTAATGAAATGTTTGCAAGAAAACCACCAAGCACAGAGAGCGCAAAGCACCCCTCATTTTAACCCTGAGCTACAAATATTCTCTTCTATCAAGAGCTTTGTTGGCACTATCACAGCCATCATCCCCTGCAGACATTTCTGAGATTGAGTAGCCTGGCAGCCGACATCCTCTCTGTAAACAGCTTCCACTGTTTAGTGAACCGACTTATTTATTGATGTGTTTATTTAATAAATGTATCTGGGCACCTATCTGATTCGCAAAACTCTGGATAGCAAACAACTAAAAACAGAACAAAATAGTAAAAAAAATAATCAAATTTAAAAATAACAGAAATAACAAAATAGCACAGCAGCCGAGACCTTCCATTAAAAAAAAGCAAGGCCCGAAACAGGCTTGCATACTATCAGGCCTGATGGCAAAGCCAGCTTTTCAATGCCTTGTGAAAGTCTAAGAGGACAAGGAGACACCACTGGGAGAAGTGGCCCCGGAAGAACCCCACCCCAAGTCATGAAGGGCTTCAAGGGTAACCATCAACACCTTGAGCTGCACCCAGAAGCAATGCTGGTAGCCAATGTTATTCGTGCAATCGTGTCACATGTGGTGAACGAACGGCACCCATAACAGCCTCTTCCGTTGCCATGGTTTGCACCACTTGAAGCTTCTGAATACTCTTCAAGGGCAACCCCATGTGCAGCGCAGAAATCCAAGTGGAATCAATACCCTGATTGCTTGGAATGCGAGGAAGAGTGGGTTGCCAGGAGAAGAACTCCTGGGACATGGAACTGTCCCTTTTTAAGGCCCATCAGAAATGCTTCTGCATTGCATGATTGGCTCAGTCTCCGTTGCTTCTGCCCATGGGCAAGGCCATCGTGTGTGCGTTCTGCCCCAGCTACAGATCCCAAAGAACACAGTACACACAGAGTTTACAAAACTTAATTTACTAAAATAACTCAGTCTTTTTCAAAACAAAGGCTGTTAATAAACTTTCTTAACAGCCTACAAGAAACCAAAGATAAGGTAATCACAATCTTACTAAGGTTGGCAGAAAGCCCAGAAGCAATTTGCAGAGAATCCAGACGCGAAGTAGAGTGAACTAAAGTTGTTCCCTACAACTTGTTTCAGTCGGCGTTCCTCCTTAAATAGGCTAAGGGAGTGGCCAATTAACCCCAAGCCTTACTCTCGAGGAGACCTCCTCCTGAGGAGCCACTCCTGCCTTTTGGCAGCTCTGCACGCTTGTGCATCGAGAAGAGGCTCCTCCTCTTCATCCTCTTCATTTAAGGGAGCTTCTGGAGGTTCTGAAGGCCCTGGCTGAATCCCTGCCTCTGGCACCACATCTTCTCCAGCCTCCTCATGGTCTGACTCGAGTGCCAGCTGCACAGGCTGCTGGCACAGCATCACACCAGCCTCCTCGCTGTCAGAATCAGCTACAATCCACACAGGCCGCTGACGGGCCACAACAGTGTGGCATCTCCTCCATCAAGACGTTTGGGGGCGGGGGAGTGGAAGAGCCAGAGGTTCATGGTCAGCAATTTCTTTTTTTTTTTATTGAAAAAGTTTTAAAAATTTTACATACATTTTCTCCCCCCCTCCCCAACCACCTCCCCCGACTTCCCAGAGCAAGTACAAAATAAAATACAGCTTAAATTCTCTAAATTAAACTCCATTTCACACTTATTATAATCATGATCATTAAACAAATAGATAAAAGGAAAGCAAGTCTTTTTTTCTCCTTATTCCATCTAATTCAACAAAATTATCTCCATTTATAATTACAGCAATTAAAACAATTAAGTATTATCTAATCAAACCTATCATTACTCAATTTGGCTAATTGTTACTTAACAAATTATTAGATCTATACAATTTAACAAAATATTTTATAACTTCTTTCATTTAAAACAAAACAACAACAACAACAACAACAACAACAACAAAAAGAAAGAAAGAAAAAGGAAACCCTCAGTCAAAAAACCTCTGATTTTAAAAAAAAATTACTATATAAACTCTTCCATCCTTCACTTTTAAACCATCAAGGTCCAATTATAATCAAAACACTTAATAAGAAATAATATTAACAATAATTTTTTAATTAATAATCAAACCTCTTATATCCATACATATTAACAAATCAACTAAGAACATCATTTAAGAACTTTATCAATCCTTTAAATTCTTCATACTAGATTGAACCAATTGCTAATCTTCTTGTCTTCACATCTTCCAACAGCATATAAGATATCTTCATTTACATCTACCCCCCTAAATAAAAATTGCTTCTGTATATAAAAAAAAGCCCCCCGAGTGACTTTGTAATTGTAATTATATTTGAAATGATATCCATCAAATCCAGTCAAAAATTAGATTAATAAATTCATCAGACATATTAGGGAAACCACCAGATCAACTGCAATTGCCCTAGGTCCATAGTCCTTTTGCCTTGTATTCATTACCATCAAGCAAGAAACTTCAATTTGCTATATTCAGTAGAACTTCTGCGATTGCAATTAAGTCCAAATTTGTTGCAGTCCTTAATAAAATAATCCAAATCATTCAAGTCAGGGCATATTTCACAACCCAATACACCAGCATTGCTGTGATCTGTTTATTCTTCTCAAATATTCCAATACAGCTGTAAGTTGCCTCCTCATCGTCACTCATTGCTTAGTTAACTGGCATTAAACTGCTGTCTGTTTTTTTTTCTTTTTCCAAAAAATTCAAAATCTTTAAACAGTTAAACAGTACTTTTTAAGGACCATCATCTCGTCAAGCAGGGTTATTTTCCATTTCTCCAGTCTTTCTTCTTTTCCTTTTTACGAACTTTCTTCTTAACTTTGATCCCTCTGCCTTTTTTAGCTCCAGTAAAATTTTGCGGTTTTTGGGATTGCATATTATAAAATTTTTGCAGAAATGTAGCTTCTTCTGGAAACAACTCTTTAAGTGCAGATTGAGTTTTATCTTGCTCCTTATTTTGCACAACATTCATCTTTCTCTCTTCAGTAAAATCTGCTATAATCTGTTGTTGTTTTTTTGCATCTTCCAACTCTTCATTCAATCCCCCACTGCTAGATTGCAACTCAGTATTTCCATGTATTTCATTATTTCCAGCTTGAGAAACTTGAAATATAGTATCAATTCTTTTCAATAAAGCAGAGGTAATTGAACTCAAAGCTTCCTCAAATTCAGACCATTGAGGGTTAAATAACCCTCCTTTACTTTCAAAAAGCCCAGCCATCTTGCCCCCCTTCTTCCTTCCCAGAAGGACAGAAAAAAAAGGGGGGAAGAGAAAAGAAAAAAAGAGTTTCAAGAAGAAAAAAAAAAGGGAATCCTTTACAATTTGTAATTTGTATTGCTGCTTCAATTATTATTATTCCTT